>OX638065.1:32433741-32780283 GCA_951804385.1 Trifolium dubium
TTGAGACAACGAACATTAGATTTGGATTTATCGTGAATAATGAGAGGTTTAGGAGTATTATTTCGTAAGCTTTCGTGATTGGAAAGATAACCAGTGATGTGGACGGAGACACTGATGGAGGAAGTTCCGTAAGTAAGTCTCTGGCCACGTATGCAAAATTGGAATTCACACCAAAGTCACCAAGTTTCTAAATGTCACATATGCAAAATTAACATTTTTAACATTTATCTAACGATAATTAAGACCAAATGACCAAAATAGAACGAAAAAATAGTTAAAGTATCAACACAAAACAAAATATAATTAAAGAATTAAACCTTCAAAATATTTAGAGGATAGAAAAGTATATTTTAGAACAAAAACAACTATAAGAAGAGACGGTGAGACGACGAAGCGTAACTCTGCCGATCCAATTTCCACCTTTTAACCGCGAAGCATCTACAAGTTTCTTCTTCTTAAAACCCTTTTCATTCTTCACTCTAAACAACACCGTCGTCGATTACCAAAATAAAAACATGGCAACTGAAAAATCGGTTCTAGCGGTTATCAGAGCCGCAAGACCTACCTTCCGCAACCAATTCGACAAAATCGCCTTTGTCGTTCACTCCTCTTTCCTCGCCTCCGGTTTCATCCTCACCGCCACCGGTCCCCTCGCCCTCTCCGACACCGTTTTTTCAAACTCCCCTAATGGTAACCTCATTTTTTTTCTTCAATTTTTTGATAATTTTTTCGTATTTATTTGTTGAATTTCATTTATATACACCGTTCCTGTAAAGTTATTTTACACGAACATCTAATAATATATTGGCTTGGGTTGGTTGCGGCGGTATTGGCTTGGGACCTGGGAGTATACTCGTAGTGCCAATTTGAGTAGGCTAATTTAGCTTCTTAAAAATAGAAATAAAAATAGTATATATTATCGAATAATATATTGCCACATCATGTATGTATTGGTGTGTAGTAATTAAACTGTTATTTGTTTATGTGTTGGTTTTGTGTGTAGATGAGGTATCTGTTGATCATTGGAATGAGTTAAACGAAGAGTATGCTTTCGTTTACTTGAATTCGGAGAAGGGTGGGAAGAAAGTGCTTGTGAAGTGTCTTGTGATGAATGAGAAATTGCTTGTTGATGCTTTGGCTGATGGGTCTGATGAGCCTCTACATCTTGAGATCAAGTAATTAGTTTGTTTTTATTTCGTTATTTGTTGAGAATGCTTGATTGTTTTGATTTTGTGTGTTGAAAAATTTGGATTTTTGAAACTAGGTTTATTTGTTGTGTGTTAGATTATGCTATTTTGGGAATCTTTTTTTTTGGTTTTCACCATTAGTATCCGTCCCACTAGGCCGACTAAACCTAATCCGATTCGAGTTCTGACATCAAATAGTTCTAGTCCCCTCCCAAGCACAGTTGCGGGGATCAAATTGTGGTCCTCCTTACCGAGTCCAGCACCAATCACCACTGGACCAACTAACGTTTTGGATTTTTGCAACTGAGTTTTCTTTAATGGTTTAATTATGCTAATATGGAAAATGGGGTTATTAATTTTTTGTTATGCTGTAAATGATATGGTTTTTTTATATATGTGTTGTGTCGAATATTTTGGGTATTTGCTACTGGGTTTTTTTTGTTGGGTTGAATTCCGTAAATGTTGATATTATCTGAGTCTAAGGAGTTAATAAAACCTTGACTTTGGTTTTAGGATTTTTTTTATCCATTTGGGCAAGTCTTGAAATTTTGTGACTGGGTTTTCTGTTGAATTATGCTTACTTTGAGATGTTTTTTGGGTGTGTTTCATTATGTGCAGTGTTGGAGACTATTCTGGAGAGGATGGAGGTAGCAATTATTCTCAACAGTTTAAGAATTTGGACAAGCTGGTGAAGAGAGTAGATGAGAAGATTTTGTCGAAATTAGATGGTTCTTCTCGCAATGCTAGCTTGAAGATTGAAAGGTAAATTTAGATTTCATTTTCAATGTAATGTGATAGTGCAAACCTTATATACTTATTTAGGAGGACATGCTTGAACTTTTTTAATAGGGCCAATATTTAATCATGAATTTTAAGAGTTCAAAACTTTTTTGCTGATAGTGAATGGAAATCATCTCTTTAAAGCTTTTGCTTATAATTGAATCGCGCGTGCCGTGCATCAATTTTTGATGGTATAAAAAAAAATTGTACCGGAAAAGGTTGAAAGTTAGATCTCACATCATTTGTAACTTGTAAGATAATGTTTGATATTAGCCAACCAAATACAGACATGTAGGCACAGCCGCTATTAACTGCAGTGATAAGCACTAGCCTTCTGAGACATTCATATAAGCCACGTTTAATCTCAACATTAGATGTAAATACGAGAGCGTACTAGTAGTATTGAGGGTTAAGAAAACTGTAACATGCAAAGGCCTATGGTGTTATTTGTCCCATCTTTTATCAACTGTGCGGTTGAGACTTGAATATTATGGGGGCCCTAGTCCCCCTCGATAGCTAGCTTAACTAGCTTTTAAGGGAGGGTCTTGTATGTGCTTAGATATTTATTATGTTAAGTAGAGACAGATTAAGGTGCAGGATAAATTTCATTAGTTTTTAGTCTCCACTTTAAAACCAAGACAACAAAACAAATTGAAAAAATTAAAAGTATATTTTCTTCACACCATTGAAATATTTGTGTATATACACTTTTGCTTGGTCCAATGGCTCAAATGAATCCCTAGCTAGTTTTTGATCTGAGTCGACCAAAGTATTCACTTAAGTGCACCCTTTAAATGGATCACAATGCTCTTAAAGAACTCCTGGTCCAAAACCACATCCTCAATTGCAATCTCATCCATTTTTCTTGAAAAGCGGTTGGACTTTGTAAAAGAGCAAAAAAAATGAAATTATTTGCAAATTGAAGTTATGTTCAAAATTCAACTATTAGAAAACACAGAAAATAGGCAAATAGAGAATATAAACATCCTGAACAAGTTACAAACTACTGACATTAAACTATACAAAATAAGATAATTAGAAGGGTAACAAATCTGTGTCAGAGCAGGAAAGTTACCTTTTAATTTGGACACCTAAATGAGGCGTTTTGTATAGTATTAGAAAACCTGTACCATGTTGCAATTCCTATATATTACATTTTTTGTCAACTGAGACTATTTGCAAAATTGTTTTTGTTTCCTTTACAGCTCCGAAACCAGTGACAAAACACGACAAGAGGCACCTGAACCTTTTCCTGATTCTTATGATCATCACCCTGGGTAAGAAATTCATAATTTCTGTTGCTATTTTAGGTCCACTTTGTTGCATTTTGATGTTGCTCAATGGTTTGATTGCAAATATGCTATTTTACAAATATCTTATTGTTGACTACTACGAGCTTAATAATCAGCTTGTGATGCTTTCTGAGTATATGTGATTCTTTCTTATTTGCCATGCTTGCTTTTTTTAAGATCCCTGTAATGTAAAAGTTAAGCCTCTGTAAAAGTTAAGCCTCTCATGTTTTTTGTATAGTACTACATGCTTTTGGCTTCTGTACTAATTCATTGAGTTTCAATGTTTTTTTCTTATGTTTGTACAGAATCATTTTCCCTCCAGTTTCCGTTGGTCCTAATAGTGATCTTTTTCCGGGGCCTGGTGCCGGAATGTATCCTTCAAGGTAAAAAAACCCCACATTGCATTTTTTTTTTGTATATTCCTGTTTCAATAATTGTTATATCTTTCAAAACATTCACCACTGGATTACAGGGGGGATCATGACTTTGGAGGTAGCATGATCGTAGGACCCAATGACCCTCGTTGGTTTGGTGGTGGTATTGGTGGAGGACCTGCTTTTCCTGGACGATTGCCGTAAGTCGTTTAAACTCATTTTCTTTATATGCTCTTTGACCGACCAGTGTATTTAAAATGTAAAAGGATGCAAAACCCTAAGAAACACCCTTGGGGGATAAGGTTAGGGAAAGGAAGTGTTCACGAGTATGAGTGAACCTGACCCATGAATGAGCTGTGGCGTGACATATCCCATCCAACAAAAACTATCAACTTTCATGATATAACACAAATTGAAATTATGTAGCAAATGACAGAATGTCAACCACCAAACCACTTAAATAACTTAACCTATTTTATCAAATCTATATATATTCTGTTTTGTGTCACAACCTAGATGCGTCTTGAACAGTTTTTGTTAATTGATTTAATTATACAATCATTTCTTGCCAAAAATGTAAAATTTTGTATTACTTTTACTCTAACCGTAGTTGATAAAAAATGAGTAGTTTAATACAAGCATGGAAGAAAAAAAGGGGAAGGCGTTGTAATAAATATTTCTACTGTTTATCGCCAGTATGTTCTTCATGGGGTTAGGACTTTTGGTACCTCTGGCCTCTAGACATTAAAATATCCCTAGTGCCTTTAAGGGTGCCTTTTGCATTTGACTACCCTGTAACTGATACCTGTGGTTACTTTTTATGCCTATATCTGACTATGAATTTATCTAAATATAGGGGTGTTCCACCGGGTGCTAGATTTGATCCCATTGGACCTCCTGGCGTCCCTGGTTTTGAACCCAACAGATTTGCAAGGTATGGTGGAGTATACCTTATGTTCCATAATATTGCAGAAATGATGTCAGTTATTTATGATTTAATTGCTTTTTTGGTTCCTCTATTTTATTTCGCTCACAAAAATAGTCACTCTTATATATTATAAATCAAACTTTTTGGTCCCTCACTCAGTTATCATCTTTGTTGCAATTTTAGTCCTAACTCGGACTTTTAGCCTCCAAAATGATCATTTTTTGCTAAGCAGTGATTCATTGCACATAATTTTGAAGATGAATACAAAATACCACTTTTGGATTCAGCCTTTGTTTATATGTTTTAACCTTATATGTTAAAATGGTAGTGAACTTGGTCTAGTGGTGAGGATATCTGTTGCTACGTAGCTCTTGAAAACACTTCATTTTGACTGTTGGTTATTGTTTCAAACATTGTTGATGTTTAAATTTTAATTTGGGGGATCTTTTAAATCAATGAATTTTGTTGTGTTTGTATATATATGTATCAGGATATATTTCAATATAGAATTTTTCATGTTTTCAACATATAACTGTTCCATAATCTTGATTAACATAAAATAAACACACTTTTCTTTCCTATCTTGCAGGAATCCTAGAAGGCCAGGATATGATGCTCATCCAGATTTGCAACATTTCCGAAGAGATCCTGATTCAGATTACATATAGTAGTAAATTTGAGATATGATAATATGATAGTAGCAACATTTCCGAAGGCCTTCCATTTCCATATGAATATGATAATAATAGGATGATTGTAAATTTGAGATAATTAACGAATTTAGCTATAAGTTTTTTTTATTCAAATAGTATTTGTATATCTTTATGCTTTTGCTTGTTTATTATTATATCATTAAGATATTAGACTTCATGTTTATTGCTCATTTTAATTTATAGTACGTATAATCCTTTTGCTAATTACAGTAAGAATTAAAGAATTCTTATTGTGGAGTTTTTATTATTAGTTTTTGTGGGTGGGAAAACAGTGTTAAGGCCCAAACTACAAGAGGAACGAATGGGGGCATAGCTGTTTTGTCTGAAAATATTTTGACACAATTTTACGAATTAAATGTCGTGAAATTGTGACAAAATATTGTTTGAAGACAGAACAAATGTCATGAAATGGTACACTGGCATTATTTCATCTTGGACACTTTTTTTTAAGATATGTAGATAAAATGATAAATTATTAGAAATTTACATATACAAAATAGATAGATTTAAGTTGAGTTTTGATTATGACATTTGATTAAACAATTTTGGTGTTATCTTTCAGCTGAGTAGAATATGACGTTAGACGTTAAATGTTTTCTTTAAAAATATCTATGTCAATGGATTATAGCAACATTATTTTCCTTAAATATAACATTTTGAAGGGAATAATGTTTTAATTAGTTTTCCGTCAAATAGTATAAATGATGAGAAAACTACAAAAGAAAATTTCTTTTTTGAAAAATGCTCTATAATGAACTTCCTATGTTATTATGTAATTTAGCCATCTTTTATTTCTAAACGTTATTAGGTTAGCAACAACTTAACCCTACTTTTTCCCTCCTAAACTATAACATTAATTACTCTCAACTACCAATAACATTAATTCTCATTTCTCAAATTTTTTTTTGGTACAAATTCTCATTTCTCATTAGTAAATTTTTTTTTCACTTCTCATGGAACAAAAAAACGTGTTATTTTTTCTTCACTTTCTCAATTTTTTTCCGTTCACTTCTCAACATTTTATGCGACAAAAATAACAATTTTTTCTCTCTTTTTCTACACCCTTCTCTCTCATGATGTTCTCTCTTTCTCTCTTCTCAGGTGGTGGTGAGCGTGCTCTTTTCTCCGACTGTCCAATCTCTCTTCTCAACATTTCTACTAATATAATATTGTTTTTTAATTAATGTTTTTTTTTACCTTTTAGATTTTTTAAGCATGTGTTTTATTTTTCACCTTGCAAACATTTTTAAAAAGTTAGTATCTCAAGGTTTATTTTTTTTAAAGAGATTAACATTCCATTAATAAATAATAGAAATTTACTTTAACTTATTTTTTAATCATGTTTTAATATTGATGATAGTTGTGAAATGCTTAATATCCTCTTTAAATGTGATTTTATTGTTGCTATAATTGTCCGTCTATGGTTTTTTCTTTTTGATTTTTTCACGAGTATGACTGGTTTCTTATTTTTGAATTTTGTGTATATGTTATTTTATTTTAGGTTCTTGCAAAAATTTGTGAATACAATATATCAAAACTGAACTTTCTCACTATCACTTAAATACTGAAATAAAGTTTTATTTAAATAGTCTAGAGTTTGTTTTAAATTTTATATTTTCAAAACTAATATTATTATATTTGTCTTACCATTTTTATTATCAAATAATCTTATAATTTTTTACGAAAAATCTCACAACTTTTTAATATTATACATTTTTTTATGAAATAATTTTTTGTCACACATAATAGCTTATATGACCCGCGCATCGCGCGGGTGAGAGTCTAGTTATTTAAACATTTGATAAAAGATTATGAACACATCATGAACAATTTCTATAAAGTTGTTTGAAAACACTCAAACTTTTATGACACAAATTATTCCAAATTAACACGTTTATCAGGTGACACAGTTTCTTAGTAAGTTTCAAAAGTTTCTTTTTTGATGAATTAGTTAGGTTTAAGAATTAAGGGTCAATAGTTGATATTACTTTAAGTTATCGTATTTTGTGTTAACGCGTGGTAACTTTTTTCATAAAAAAAATAGTAAGTATTCAACATACAAATTGTATCTTTGTCAAAAAAAAATGCAAATTGTATCTATAATTTTAGTTTTCATTATTTTAATTCTTAAGAAAATTCTGATGTATCCCAATCTTTGAACGACTAGTTTTACTTCTCATGTCTCATGCATTTATATTTTTTGCGCTATTAATGAATAAAAACATCATATAATATAAGTACAACAGTGAAGTTTTTTCACTTCTAAAAGTTTATAATTAAAGGACATGGATAAACAAACCTAATTTAAATTGAACAATAAAAATTTATTCAGAGCATTTTGATAAAAAAAATTGAGTAGTTGTATAGCAATTTGAAATTTGGCTGCTACTCAACATTTATTTAGAGGTGCTCTAGATTTTTAATTAAAATATTAATTAAATATACATTTTGAGTTCCGTTTAGAATAATGGCATGTCAATTAGAATAATGGCATGTCAGGTAAGTGTTAAACCCACACCATGCTTGAGGGTCAAGTCATTTAGCCCACTTGACCGTGTTCCGGTACATAGAAATCCGTCACATTATTTAAGAACAGTAAGGTCAATAGTATTTTTATACACAATAAGTACATTTCTCAACTCAACGATACACATTTTTTTAAAGGACTAAATTGTGATGACTCATAAGAGTTCTAGCAGACAAAATCTCAAAAGTACAATGTTATGGACCTTAGGTCACAACAATATTTTTTATAATATTCCTGTTAAATAACACAATTTAAGTTAGGAAATTCTTTTAATTGTGTTTGAAATGGTCTTGATAGATATATATGGTGAAAATTGAAAAGCAATAGCAAATTTTCAACATTGAGAGGGACAAAAAGCAAGCATATTATCTATCAATTAGCTTTGTGTTTTCATTTAGATCATATAAGAAAAATCTTGACTTCGATGTGGACTTAAATAAATCCAAAAAACATTAGCAAAGTGGTAAACGATTTATTGGTCATGAGCCCATGAGAGACGTAAATGTGTAGAAAACGTGTGTTCCCTTTGTCTTTTCATTCCATCAACTAAGATTACTGTTTTGTTCTCTTTTTCATGTCTTATTAAAATATTCTTAATTAAGAGTACAAAAGATTATGAACTAAGAAAACAAGTTCAATGTATATCTTAATTGATTGATAATGAATATAGTTTTATAGAGTAGAAATAAAAATTGGTAACAATAACATGGAAAGGAAAAACTTTGTTTATGATATGTACTTTTAATCTTAAAACCACATTTCATCAATTTAAATCTTTAAAAAATCTTTTAAAAAAACAAATTTTCCTTTAGCTCTATGGTTCTCAAAAGAATTGATGTTAATATTTTAGAGTTCGGTTGACATGTGGTATGTAAAATCTTGCAAATTGTCTCAATTAAAATTTAAATTTGAATTCGTATAAACTATTCAATTTTAATTGAAGCTCATTAACTCATTGTCTCATGAACTTGGTTTAGTAGTGATTGTCGCTGAATTTAATAGAAAATATCACGGTTCGATATCCACAATTGCATTTAAAAGGAGACTAAAACTATTTTATATCAAACTCATTTCTAAATTGTGTAGACCTTTTCAATCCCACTAAATTTTTTATATATATAATAAACAAATTGCACACAACTACTTTGAAAAATTATCATATATATATATATATATATATATATATATATATATATATATATAAGGTCTAAATGTGATTTTAGTTTATACAATTATAACAATTTTGGTTTTAATCTTTTTAATTTTTTATTTGTTTGTTCAAGTTCTTACAATGTTAGAATATTTTTTTTTGGGTACATAGACGAGATGACAAAACCACCAATAAACTCACACACAATAGAGTGACCGGGGTTCGAACTCAGGTCATGGACGTCCGACCTAACAATTTCGATATTTTTTGCCAATTGAGCTAAGACTTCTGGACAGAATATAATTATGCCACATATGAATATATGTGAATTATTTATTGCCAAACTTATATTCTTAAATATGATAATAATAGATAAAATTGATATAAATATGAATATTTTAAAAATAAATAAATATACAAAAAATTTTGGTAAAGAATTAATATACAAATTTGATATACTAGAATCCACGTAAATAATGTTAAATACTTTAAATATCCAAAGATAAATATGCTTAAGCCAAATTTTCTTCTAGACAAACACATTATAAAAACATTATTAGAAATATATATGCATGTCACTTTCACCGTTACTTTAATTTCATAATATTTTATATAATAATATAAAGACATCAATCATGTGGCTACATACTTTCCAAGAAGCATCCCTATCCTACAAGTTTGATACCCTTTCAAAAGCTCTCAACTCATCAGTGCTCAATAGCTCTTGAACCTCTAACTCAGGTTTCATAAGCTCATAAAAAACACTACAATAATTTATTTAGATCAAGGTGTCAAATATGAGTCCAATCAAGCCTCATATGCTTATGTTGCTAATCATCATGCTTATTTCAATTTCTCACAAATCATCACTTATAGAAGGAAGAACACTTTCCTTAATCTCAAATCAAGGTAATTAATAATAATATTTAGGATATTAGTTTTACAATTTTTGTCCCTTTCTTCAACATGATCTATTTTTTTATTTTAATTTATATATTTTTTATTGTGTTCTTATTTTTCTCATTTGGTTATATATGTATAATTGTAGGGTACTCAAAGATTTTTGCAACACTTGGAGTTGTTTGCAAATGTTGTGATGGAATTGGAGGAACTTGTACTAATACTTGGACAAAATCTTGCAATAATTTGAAGTGTTCACCTTGGAAATCACACTAGTTAATGATTAATTTCTTGTGATTTTTCTAGTCTTCTATTTTTTGTACCTATATAATAATTTTTTAAATATCCTATATAAAAAAATATGTGAAAAATGAAATATGTGTTTTGATAATGTGAACAGGTTGTAACAATAACTTTGTGTCCATAGTTTTTGGTTTGTAACAAGTCAATGGGTATAATAAATGAATGTATGGCTATAGCAACTTGTTGCAGTTTGAAGTTAGATCCAAAATAAATGATTGTATTGTGGTTATCATTTTTATTGATGTTAAGGGAAAAGTTAAAGTTGATTATAGAGTTTAGATGGATATTCAGTTTCAAATATGCTGCTGTTGAAAAAGTACATAGTTACACACATTAACTAATTACAATTGTTGATTTTTTTGGTATGGAATTACAATTGTTGATTTGTGATCATACAATTTATATAACACATTAATTTTAATACTGTTTAAAAATGTTTGCCGTTAGTTTAGATCGGACGGTTAAAAATAATAACTGCGTCGATGCAATTACTAAAGGAAATCCAAGTTCATGGATATCCCGTTTTAGTCAAAGATATGCTACTTGTGTAATTTTAAGTTTTCTTGGGGTTCAAGCGTTTGTTTGAGATTAAAATAAAATAGATTTTTTAAAAATAATCTATTTTTAAAAAATAGATTTTTTTTGTAGAGTTTTTGAAAAAAATTTAAAGTTGTTTTGTATTTGTTTATAATTAAAAAAATCATTTTTAAGAACAAACAAATGGTTCATGTTCTTAAAAAAATAGATTTTGAAAAAAGTTATTCAAAATAGCTTTTCATTTTGAAGAGAAAAATGATTTTTTAAAAAAATGATTTTTATAAAATCTGAAACAAACACAAGTAAAATAAAAAAAAATAATTTTTTTATAAAAAAAATAATTTTTTTTAAAAAAAACTGAAAAAACTCACCCTATATCTTATTCTAGATATTGCTCAAATATGCTACTTGTGTAATTTTATGTTTTCTTTGGGTTCAACGTGTATCTTATTCTGCATATTGCTCAGAGATGCTACTTGTGTAAATCCAAGTTGATGATGTAGGATTATATATTATAGGCTTAGTTTATTCTAGATTTTTTGGGGACTTGTTTGACAAGATTGATAAGTTATTTTATATTTTTTTCTGTTCTAAAATATAAAAGAAAATTAATTAAAGAAAATTGACATATTTAATTAAAGATTATATGAATCAAATATCATACACAATTTTTACATTATATCTAACATATGTCCTATCGAGAACTAAAATTTCAATATTTTTATTGCATTAATTAAATACATTTTTTTCAATATTTTTCATTACTTTTCATTGAAATTTAGTTCATATAATACTTTTCAATACTTTTCATTGAAGTTTAGTTCATATAATATATTTTTTCCCCTAAGTTTAATATGCTACGTTTTAAAAATTGGTCTATATAGTGTTTTTCTAATCATAAAATTTTACCCAATATTTGGCACAAGAACTTTGAAGTTTTAAATGAACCGGCACCTTCATTTTGGTTTTAACTAATTTATTTAACTTTTTTTTTCTATAAGCAAAAGATATATTATAAGAGAGTATAAGGGGTATTCAAACTCTTACAATACAAAAAAAGAATCAAAAAGTTCTAAAACAAGCAAGAGGATCAATACACCAATTCGAAAAGCTTAAAAAAGCACGACAATCTGCTCGACCACTGAACCACAACCAAGATACCATCTTGATGCTATCAAAAATAGTGGAAGCATTTGGGATACCCCCATTAAAGATTACATCATTTCTATGTTTTCATATGCACCTAGTAGTCCTTAACCAAATCAAGTGACGAACACAACTTCATTTTTTGGGTTGACCAACAAGCCAAAACATAAAAAATGAAACCAACCGTTAAAACTTGCCACCAAATCTATGCCTAACCAACGAAAAACCACATCCCACACTAGAAAAGATGTGCACAATCTTGAGAAGCCAAATAACAGAAGCAACAAGACAACACTTTAATTTAGCAAAACACCTCTATGATGGAGAGTTGCCCTCGTTTGGAGTCTTTCTAACAAAAGTCTCCAATCAAAAACTTTAAACTTAGAAGGAACATCGTTCTTCCAAAGTTTCTGAATGGCCCCAAAAACATGAAGATCTAGAATACCAAGAAACAGAGATTCACGCAACAACCTGTAACAAGAACTAACAAAAAAAAGACCGTCTGAATCAGAAATCCACCTCTAACTATCAGAACTTGCTGAAACAAGAGAAAAACTAACCAGCAAATTTTGAAGCTCAAGAAGCTGGCAAGAAATCATTATCAATCAAAGCAACACGCCAATGCCAATTCCAAAAATGAGATGTACAATTCAAGCACAACCTATCCGCCACCATGACCTCTTGATTAACCTCTTTAGAGAAAAGATTAGGAAAAAGATCACAAAAAGAGGTATTGCCGAACCATTTATATTTCCAAAACCCGATGTTTTGCCCATTACCAACACATCAACTAACCTGAAATTTGAACCAATCAACACCTCCCAACCGACCGCTTGCTATGCCATCCTTCCACCCAATAGACTCTTTTGAACCACTAGAAGATGTCCTGCCACTACAAGAAAATTTCATTTTAGCTTCCAAAATTAGCGTCTTCCTCCGACACCGACGCTAAACACCATTATTAACGTCCTCCTAGAGTCGGCTTGACTCACGCTAAACATCAAATTTTTTTATTTTTCAGGGAAAGTAGTTAGCATCGGCTCCTCCGACGCTAGTCTAATAAAGGGCTGACGCTTTACGTACAATATTTATGTAGAGTCGGACTATATGACTTTTTAACTTTAGTTGGTAAAAGTTGTATTTTCTTAAACCTATTTTTATTTATTTCTTTTCACCAAAAACATTTTCATTCATCATTCATTAAAAAATAAACTTAAATTTTAACTCTTTTTCCCACACTTATTCACAAAAAAACTCTTAATTTTTTTTTCTTCGCTCACAAACCCTATCTTTCAGTTTCACTATGCAGAAACCCTTCCTCCTTTGCTTCCACAAACCCTATCTTTTTTACTGTATCTCTATCAACTAAAATTTACTCCATATTATTATTAACAAAAACTAAGTCTCCATGCAAAAAATATATTATTAACAAAAACTAGGTCTCTGCACAAGACGAATATAACTTAAGGTACACACTATTCACCCAATTCATATATTTTTTTTCCTTAGGCCTTGTTTGGTTTGAGGTTTTTGGAAGGGAGGGGAGGTGATATTTTATATTTTTATGTTTGGTTCAATTTTTTAACGACGAGAGGGGAAGGAATAATTAATTTAGTTTTTTTACCCTTAACCTTATAAACTCAAAACAAAGATTAAATTATAATGGATATATAATGTCAAAAAAATCATTTTCAAAACAAGTGCTTTGAAAATGATTCAACAAAAGACAAAAACAAATCCACTATTTGTTTTATGTCAAGCAATACGTAGGCTAACTCTCCGTATAACAGTAAAAGCAAGACGTGTAAGCGGATCGACTCAGCAAGCCGTGGCAGAACAACTAAAGGACTATAGGGGGCTGTAGTCCCCCTCATTTTTTTTCTTCAATTTTTTAATATATTAATAGTAGTATTATATGTACTATATATGTGTTATTATTTTTTGTAGATACTATATATACATAATTTTTTTGACGAATATATATACATATTATTAAATATTGAGTATTTTGTTAAAAATGGTCTTTTAATTATGTCAAGTATAGAAGTAGTAGTAGTAATAACAATAATAATAATAATATGATAAAACAAATAAAACAGACTTTCAAAATATGTTCACTATTGGTGAATTATGTCAAAAATTAGTGCAGATAAGTAAATCAAATTCGTATGCATTGATTGATCGAGTGCTACAACTTATTTTGACTCTTTCCGTGTCAACAACAACCACTGAACGTGTCTTTTCAACGATGAAATTTACTAATATACCACTGAACGTATCCTTTCCTAGCTTTTGATTTTTTTAGAATCAATTTTGTATTTAATGTTAGTTTTGTAGAATCAATTCTTCATTACTGCATCCAAACATAAATCAATTATATCAAAGTTAATTCTATCAGAATCAATTTTGTCCAACAGCTGAACCAAACTCATACTTCAATTTTTTTGAACGTTTTTCTGTTATATTTCTGGATGCAATGAGTATGTAGTTTAATATTTTTATAATTAAATTTTGTATGATACATAATAATCATATGTAATTGAAATATTATAATCTATTTTAGTCGTACTCCGTTGAAATAGGATCCAAACAAGGAAAAATACTTGTCATTCATTGGTTATTAGGGGCATCCCGAGAACGTCTAGGTCGAAATATGGCTTTCAAATTAAGTTCCGAATTAGTAGATAACCAAAAAAAATCTAATGAGTAGAAATTTTTTTTTTTGTTTTAAAAATATCTAAATTTTTAATATTCCAACAAGGATAATTTAGGATTTTAATAAAAAAGTGAAAGTAATTTTGGCAACATAATAAATTATATTTTATCTCTCTTTACCTCCTTAAAAATCTCTCCCCCTCGCTTGAATCAAACAGACCCTTAAAAAAAATACTAACTTGAGCGTTAAAGTGCTAACATTTTTGTAAGTATCTCTCTCCACCGTACCTGAATCCATCAACCACATGAAATCGTTCACACCACCCTGTCTGAGTTGTCCGTTCTGCCAGTTTAGAACAATTATTTTTGGAAACCTTAAACAATTCTTTGTTTAATTTGAAGGAAAAAAACTTGAGTCTAATTTGGTGCTTAACAAGCCCAAATAACAAGAGCCCTAAATCATCATACAACAAATGTTACCTGATAATTTTTTTTTATTATTATAATATAAGTACAAAATTTTCTCACTGCTAAAGATGTTTTATTTCTGTTGAAGAACTTTTAGGGCATACAACATAGATTCTCTCTCTCAATTGAATTTTTTCATATGCATAAGTTGAAAATTGAACCCCTAAACACAAACCTTAAGGGGCTTAAGATACCACTTAAACTAATTCACTGTTCGTGTTACATTGTAATTATTATATGTAGTATAAAATATAAAATATACGAGGAAGGACCGAGTGAGGAAATAAAAAAATAAAAAGTATAGGAGGATAAGTTTACTCAAGTGTGAATTTTGAGATAAATTATTCTATTTAATAAATTATTATAAATGAATCTTTAATTATTTCAGAGGGTGTGGTTGAACGATTGTGGTTCATTCTCCCTTAATTAAAAGTCGATGGTTCCATCATCATCTTAGATATAGAGCAGCTTTAAATTTCTAGGTCAGTTATCTTATCCTTTGAGGTGCCTCTAATCTAGCGAGAGATTAATCATTGCGTTCGGTGCTACAAGAAAACTGCATTTTAGCCTCCAAATTTAGCGTCGGCCCTCGACACCGACGCTATTAGCGTCTGTCGCACGTCGGTTAAGCAGACTTTTTTTGTTTGATTTTTTTCACAGAAAATTAGCGTGGGTTTGGCTGAAGCTATTCCGATAAAAGGCCGACCCTAAGTTTTTGTTATTATTTTTACATGGCTCATCCGACTCTAAATGTTAAAAAAAAAAAGTTCAGATTTTTTTTTCCCTCTTTAGTCACCAAAAAAGTTTCTAATTCCTAATTTTTTTCATCACTGAACAGAGAAAGAGAAACACCATGAAATTAGGGTTCTCATCTCAAATCCATTGAACTCCAATCAACCTTCACATCTCAAATCAGAAACCCATCTCTAAGATCCAAACGTGAAACACATCTCTAATCTTCAAACGAAAACGCGATTCAATCCTCAGTCAGAAACGCTTCTCAAACGCGATTGGTGAGTTATCTGTCAAAGGAAAGCGGGTTGGTGAGTTTTCTGTCAAACAAAAACGCTATTCCTATTCTGTCATCGTCAAATTCGTGTCCTTGAATCAAGATTGTAGTCAAGTTCAAGCTTTTGGCCATTTGAAACTAGGGTAAGATGAATCAAGCCTTTTCTCTTTATTCTTTCCCTTTTATACCAAAACCCTAAGAGTATTACTTTTTGATAATGGATTTTTACAAGTTAAATGAACTGATTTTAGTCATTAATAGACTGTACATGTTTGATTCTACAAGTTTACATGAAAGTAGAAATTTCTGTCAAAACCCGTTTAGACCTACTGTCAGTAAAACGACCATAACTGTCTTTGTCTAAACCTATTTTATTTGAAACTGGAACCGTTGGAATGTAGACAAAATTTTCTACAGGTTAGGCACTGGATTTGTTAAATTCCATTAAGTATAATAGGAGAAATTCTGCCCACAAGTTTGATTATAATTCTGCCCTGTTTTCGTACCTAACCACCTTGTTTAGTGAAACTGTACCAATTGGCTTGTCAAACCTCAAAATAAAAATTATCTCTATAATCTTGACACCCTAAGCTTTCCAACAAGTGGTCGTTTATTCAAATCGGACATCATTTGGTATGTTAATTAAATTGTGAAAGTTAAGGTATTGTTGTTGGGTTTGTGCAGAAAAACTGGTTATGGAATTAACTTGTTCTAATTGAGAATTTCGCCTATCATCGAATCCCGGATTTATTATTGACATCATGCGGCAGAGGATTTAGAATTGGAGTTGGAATTGAAGACGTGGTGTCATAAAGGATTGAAGAAAGTTGGAACTCGAGGCTTGAGAGTTTCAAAGTTTAGAGTTTGCTGAATATGTTCAGGTGGGTTTTCTTGATTAAGTAGAGACATGGCAACCATAAGACCAAAGCATACGAATTTTATTTTAATTCTAGAGATGCATGCTAATTAGGTTGTGAAATCCTTAGTTTTTAGATAATTCATAAATTGATTAATGAATGGTCTAATAATGCCCTTACATGTGTTGATTAAGTGTTTTGCTGGTAGGAAGGGAGGTTTTTGTTTCTGCAATTAAGTGTTTTAATTTTATTGGCTACAAATATGTAAACTGCATACCAGATACATGTTTATGTGATTGCTTCATTTCAATGCATGTTATGTCAATTTGTTTCTTCACTTGGTGGTTTTTCATGAGTATACATGCTAGACAAACTGGAAAGCTTCATATCCATAAAATTGTTGAATGGTTAATGCAATATCTATCATGTTTTTTTAGGATGTACATAGTCAACTATGAGGAGTTTTCAAGAAACTTAACAAACAAAGAGCAGCAGCAACTACTGAAGTATCTCACTCTGGTTGATACTGCCAAACTTCCTGATAGGTTAGAATCTGTCTCTGTTACTCTTGTTTGATAATATTTTTATTGAGGTTTATTATAGAATACTCATTGGTTTTGTTTTGTAAGTTATATAGTCCTTGAACATAAGACATTGGGGGCAAATCCTGAAGACTGCAAGACGTTGAAAAGGCTTGCATTGTCTAATGTGTCATAGTCAAAATGGGTATAATCTCCTTAAGGTTTGTGCTGGATCATAATGTAGATGCTAATGCCTTTGTGTTCATAATTGAATTCATTATGATACTTGTCACTATAATCAGTGTCTTTTAATCATACCTTTTGATTGGTTTAGTTTAAAATGCAAATTCAATCCAAATTGATTTTGATTAATCTATTTTGATTAAGCAGTGTAGATATTAAACAAAGTCTAAACTAATTCATCAGTATCTTAATACAATATCCGACAAAATATATCCAATGGATAAGATGAGTAGCTAATTTGACTTGAGATGCAACAAGAAAACTTTGTACAGTCACAGCTTGTAATCTTTAAAGAATTTAGGAATACATATTCAATGGTATGAATTGAATCATGTACAAGGATATGAGTGCAGGATAGCTTTTTTTTTTACTCAATAATGGCATTAGTTAGTGTCACAAATATTCATGAGTTCATTTTATGATAGCTTCAGATGTTTCATTAAACTTCGATTGATTTATGTGAGCAACGACTGATACATATTTTAAATCATATCTTCATGTCAGCTTTTATCTTTGCACTTACAAGAACTTAGATCTTTTTTTGGCTTTAACACTTGTATCTTTTTTTTGTATCTAACAGAGCCACTGCGCAAAGGTATAGGAAATAATGTTATGTGGGTTGTCATGAGTCATGACTATTGTTGTGGTCATTTAGTTCACTGTGTAGGCATGCTATTCTTATTTCTATGCCTCTTATGGGAGGTCTGATGATTTGAATGAAAAAGTCATTGTAAGTTATAACACTGTTATATTCATCATATGTTGCATGTCTTGTCTACTAAGAATAAAATTCCTGCTTTCCACCAACTGCTTAATTATCCTATCTTACACCGACTATTGCTGCTTGTACTACTTAGATGTTTATTTTTATCTTAATGGTTGCAGGTGCTGGAGTTTTACATCTCATGCTTTCAACTTTATTTAGGTAGGAAATTTTGAGAAAATCTATTACAAGAATATACATCCAAAGTATCTCTTTTGATATTTTAATCCATTGATATTATTAGATACAAAAGCACGCTTGCTACCATGTCATATGTAGTTAGACATCGATCTCAAGAATATCGATAATGATCTCAATCTTGAAAGTTTCGACATCACCAACGGGACTTCTTTGCTTTATGGGTGGTATGCAATTTTGTTTTAAATGATGTTGCCTGGATTCTATTTTCTGATTGAGTAATTGACTATTGCTTGGTTAACTTGATAGATATGATTCATTTTGAATCAATTTTAGTTTCATTTTCTTTCCCCCTTTTCCTTGCCATGATCATGTAGTCATTGGATGACAATTCTTTACCTTGTAGGCGTTACATTGTTATTTTATAGTTTAACTAATTTGTAGTATCAATACAACTTTGTTGCTCTGGACATATTTGTTTTGTTAATGCATTCTTATTTTTTGCAGCATGATCTTGTAGTTTAATTTGGTTATTTTTTGTATCATAGTCAATATATTATTATGTAAGTTTTATGTTAAAGCATTATTACGTTTTTGTGCCGGATTTGATGTGCCATTCTTGTATGATAGTATTTTAAGGGCAAAAGAAGGTAATAGTTGATGTTAAAACAAAAAAAATTATATTTAAAATGTAGCGTCGGCCAAACAGACGCTACTTTTATTTGTTGACTTTCTTAGAAGTTGACTTTAGAGTCGGCCTCTCCGAGGCTATATGATTTGGTTGACTTTTTAGGGGTTCACACACTTAGCGTCGGAGAGGAATAGCGTGAAACTTTGATTCGGCTCAACCGACGCTAATATATAGTCGGAAGGTCCACAACCGACGCTACATTTTAGCTTCGACAGTTTTAGCCTGAGCCGGACATCGACGCTAAATGCCCAGTAGCATCGGTTTTTGGCCAGTTAGCGTGGGCATTGGTCCGACGCTAAAAGCTGATTTTCTACTAGTCGTGGTGGATATCCCAGTCTCGACCAAAAAGAATGAATCTTTAATTTTTTTTTGTCTTTTTAAACATATCAACTTTTACATTTAGTCTCACTATTTTTTTTAAAACTTTGGCACCTCTAAATTTTCAATTTTCATTTTTCAATTGTATTCTATGTTTTATTTATAAAATTTTGTGTAACATGTTCTAAATAATTTTTGACTAATGCAGTTTTGACCTTCTTATTTTGACGAATTCAGAATTTTAACCCCTATTTTAACTTGTCATTGATAAGACTCTAAGAGTGCGTTTGATCTGCTAAAAAATAAGGTACTAGACAGGACAACTTCTGTTGTACTGTGTTTGATTTTAAAACTGCTGCTGGGACTGGACAAACTGGGGGTCAAGGGACTGGACCAAATCAGATATCCTTGTCCCCCGCAGAACCATGGGACAACTTTTTATCCTCAGCACAACTTTTCTAAATTAGTAAAATAATATTTCCACCATCAAGTATCATACAAAACAAAATTTGTTTAATACTATAAATATTTGTCCTGTACTGTTCTTCTTTGTGCTGTCCTGTACTGTTCTGTTCAGTACTTTCATTTTGCAGATCAAACGGACCCTTAATAGCATTAGTTTAATAATTTTTGACACATGTACATTTTTTTGACACATGTGCATTATCTCTATTCACCTAATTATTTTCCTTAAAACTTAGTAGAAAATTCTAAAAAATGCCATAAAATTTTAGGGGGAAAACTAAAAAAAAAAGCCTTAAAATTAGGAAAAAAATTCTAAAAATTAAATAAAAATCTATAAAAAAATTACTATAAAAAAATCAAGAAAAATACTAGAAAAAAAGAAAAATACCATAAAAATCCATTAAAAAGAAATTTAAATATAAAAAAATACCATAAATACTAGCAGGTGAAACAAATTTTTAGATATATTTAATTGTCTTTTTAATGGATTTTATGGTATTTTTCTTGAATTTTTTTTTTTAATTTTTCCCCTATAAATAATTAGGTGGATAAAGATAATGCACATGTGTCAAAAAAAAAAGATAACATACACATCATCATTGCTACATAAGCAAAAATAAGTCAAATATAATTGGATGAAATTTTTTTTTGAAAAATCTAAAATAGTGAAATTATAAGTTTTAAAATAGGAGGGTTAAATTTCCAAATTCATCAAAATAGGAAGATCAAAAATGTATTTAAGCTAATTATTAAATAGTGAAACTCATTATGAACCTGTACGTACTTGAACTTTTGTAAAAAAAGAAACTAAAAATATATATTTAAGAGAATTTGTTCCAAATTACTTCCTTCAACAAGAATGATTTTGATTTAGGCACCTGATACAAAAATTGATACACTCTATTGATAGTATATCTAGAGCTTTGTTAAATGGGCCGGTTCAGCCCAGCGCGTCTTGGCCGGTTAGGCTTTGCAATATATATGAGTCAGATTGGCCTGGTCTAATTTTTATTGGATCATAATTTAGGGAGTCCGGTTCGACCCTTCAAAAGCCTGGATTGGCTCGATGGGCTTATCGGCCGCTTCGATCCAATTTATTTTATATTTTTCAATTTGTTAGATTTTTTTTAGTGACTTATATATATATATATATATATATATATATATATATATATATATATATATATATATATATATTAGTTCTTCATCATTATTAATTTTATTGAGATATAACTGTATGTAAGTGTAAATAATTTTTACATTATCATTAAATATGTATTAATAAATTATTAAATTATTTTTTACTAAAGTTTTAGGTAACTATAATGATTTTTATTGAACTTACACGTTAAACATTAGTTTTTATAATAATTTTTGAATTAAATGATAATATTTTATGTATTTGTTTATATTATTTTTACAAAAATGATATAAAAAACGTGATAATGGCTCGGCCCGAAGCTCGATGAGCTAGCCCAGTCCAATCCAATCCTCAGAAGAGCCACATGAACTTGTGACAAAAATGCCTGATTGTGTTTGGGCCAACTTTTTAAAGCTCAATCCATCCAAATTCTTGAGCTAATAGATCGGCCCAATCCATTTTTAACAATTCTAAATATACCCTCATTTGGACATTTGGCTTAAGAGTCAAGACACCATTTCTATTTGTTGAGTGGTTTGATAGTATACCCTTCATTTGAACATGTGCGCAAAGCAAAATTAATTAATTCTAAACAACATTCCTCCAACAAATAAATTTCTCTTATTAAGTCACCTACCTCCTCTGTCCCCGCATCCCAAATGAAACATTTTATTTTTTTCATTTTTAACCACGGAAATGTTTTTATCTAAAAAAACAAAAAAAAAACCTACCACTCCAAAAAAAACCATTTTATATTATCCTTCCAAAAAAAATACAAACAAAAAAATGACCCTTCTTATGATTTGAGATGAATTATTTTATATTATCTACACGTATCAAATACCAAATACATCATTGAATAAATTTTTTTCTTTGAATCTTTTTTTTTGGTGGAGTTACTAAAGTAACAAAGCAAAAGAAAAGAAAAAAACTAAAAAATTAAATAGCTACTTTGTCTCTTAGGAGAAGAGACTCTAAACCAGCTGGAGGGCAACGCCAATGAGATTAGGAAGCAGAGTGGGCAACCTCCTTAGCCATAAAGTCAGCACATATATTTTGTTCTCTTAGAATGTGAACTAAGCTCACAGTCCCCTGATGTATGACATCTGATATTTCTAGTAACATAGAGGCATACACATGCAAACTTGTGTTTTCCATATTGTGGATAAGGTTTTATGCTTCTAAACAATCACTCTCACAAATGATATTTGTATATTCAAGATCATAACAAGCTTCAATCCCAAGTTGAATAGCACGAAGTTCTGCCAAGAGTGCATCGCCACCATTTTCAAAGTGAGTGAATCCCGCGATCCAGCTACCATCATGGTCACGAACAACTCCACCAACACCTAGTCGGGAGCTGTCTTCAAGAAAGCTGTCAAACCACATTAATTTTGATGAGACCTTCGGGAGGTGGTGTCCAATGTGCTAGAATTCGGTCCATAGATTTGTCAAGACCCGGAGGTTGGCAAAAAGTAATGAACTCGTCATGCAAAGCTTGAGTCTTCCGCACCACTTCTTGGATTTGCCATGGATGTTCTTCAAAAATACTGTTATTTCTCCAACACCAAGCCTTCCATAAACCTGCAAGAAGCAGGAGCGAAAAAGTTCCACATGCGATCTCCTTAACCCAAGTTGTTATATCTGTTAGGGAGAAAAAATTGGTATGTTCGCCCATTCCTAAGCGAAGCCAAAGCTCCTTGGAATGAGGACAGTCACGTAAGCAGTGTAAATGATCTTCTATGGGATGAGCAACGAGTGCAGCCTGGTGTAGCAGCCATGTTGCAGTAATGCCGACGGACATTAGTGGGAAGAGCTTTATGTGAACAGAGCCAAATAAAATGTTGTATCTTTGCAGATACTTTAAGCCGCCAAATCCATCTCATGTCACAATTAGGATCCCAACCTCTTTGCTCTTGGAGAAGCCAGAAATAGCCACTAGAACAAGTATAATTCCCATGATTTGCAGGTTGCCAAATCCACTCATCATTTAGTCGAGTATCCAAAATCATCGGAGGTGTAATTTGTTGAAGGGCTTGAATAAGATCAGGTGACATCATTGTTGCCAAGCTTTGTAAGTCCCAACCACCATCCTTGTAAACATCAAGCAATTTGAGTTATGTATCACTGGTGTGCACAAAATGTACCAAGTGACATAAGGGGCCTAATTTGGTCCAATCCTCATACCAAAAGAAAGTTTCACCTGCCCCAATACGCATCTTATACCCATTAGAAAATGACGCAATAGCTTTTGTGATCCCGTGTCAGGTAATAGAAGCATTTGATTTCTTATCCGCAACCCAAATAGATTTTTCTTTGAATCTTTGATTTTAAAGGGAATGCTACCTGATAATTCATATAAATGTAAATGTAAAGTTTGATAAACTTAATTTGTGTAGATAAATATTGCAAATAAATTTTTTATATGACTACAATTGGGATCTTAATATAATAATGGTGAATGTATTTTTAAAAAAATTGTATTCTAGTTTCAATTTCTACTAATTACTTTTACAATTTAATGTAAAATGAATGAAAGTATTTTCCTTGATCTATAGTAGATCCCCCATGTAGTACTAGTTCAATGATCTAGACAAGATGATGGTGCACATAATATGAAGATTTTTAAGAAAAAAACAGGTATTCTCTACATATAATTATAGAGACTAATTTTTCATATTTTATTACGATACTACATGCTCAAATCAGGGATTAAATTCAAAACCTTTATTATATTAAAAGTGATCCACACAATTTCATCTTAACATTATTTTGTCATTTTTGTCATGATATGAAGATTTGATGACACTACATGTGGGGAGGAAGTGGAAAATAGACAAAGCACGTATAACAATGGATGACCCTTAGTAGTGAGAAGTGAGTGTATTGGTGCCTTCATAGACTCACCCTTCAATGTGGACCGTTGTTTTGCCATCTTCCACTTAATTTATCTTGTCATCATTTGCTATTTTTGATGCCAATATGGGGTCCCCTAATTCCCATCAATAATCTTGATTATCTACTTTAATCAATCATCCATATCTATGACTATAGCTCGTTTCAAAATAATTGTTAAATATAATATCTTGATTCTTGATTAATAGCTATCTTTGTGTGCTTGGAACCCAAATTGTTGCCAATAATGGCCCATATATGTATCATGCTTATGCGTTTATCTTGTAGTATTTAAATAAGATCATGATAACAAGTGTCTTAAAATATCAGTTAACTGAGCAAAAATATGATAGGGTTTTTGTATTAAAGAATTTTTTTTTAAGTTGAATATGCCATTATTTTTTTAAAGTCGAATATGCACTTATTTAATACAATGTTTTATATTTGTTTTTTAATCAATAGTCTACAATTGCGTCAAAAAAATAATCAATAGTTAACAATTTTTATTTTAAATATTTCAACGAAAAATCTTGAAGTGTGATTCAATTGATAACACACAATGTGCTTTTTTTTTAGATAACACACAATGAACTTTGTGAACTTTAGTCTCATTATTTCAAAGCTTATATGAATAACAGATTAAGACTGTTTGACCTAAAATCAGTGATTGTAGTCGTTTATTATAATTTTGTAAATGAATTAATATGATATGTTCGATCTAATAATAAATAACCGAGATGCAAAATAGTATAAAATTGCACATATTTTTACTTCGGTCAATCCAATCAGCTAAATGATCAAGACTTCGAAATTTCGTGTTGCCACCAAGGTTATAGTTGGATTGGAGTGAGTGGTTTATTAGAAAAATATATGAACTAGTACACTATTTTTTTTTTTAAGTGTACAAGAGAAGCATCAAGCAAAATAAAAAGAAGTAACAACACCAACAAGGGAAAAAACAGTCCCAAACCAAAAACAAAGCTAAAACAACAAAACTTGCACCTCGAACAAAACATCAAGATGAAAGAAAAATGTAATACAATCTCTGGGTCCCAATTCTACTCATAAAACAAGCAAGGGAACAACTTTAATCTTACTAAACTTTACTTCCAACTTAAAAATTTAATTTTATCTATCAATTCCTTTAAATTAAAATAATCGTTCTCAATTATGAATGCTAGAAATGAAACTAACTAATATGCTACTTTGTGTTACATGTCCTTGACATTGTTATTTTCTCTTGATTTAGATAAAATCATAATAAAAGTTCGGTATTCAAAATATTTTTTATGAGATTATTATCCAAAACTTATGAACCAAATTGCGTGTCGCTAAGAAATGATTTTGAAAGGCAAATCCACCCCAATAAAAGTATAATTTCTTACTTGAAGACAAAAGAAAAACAACAGAATGATAATTGAGTGAATTATATAACACACTACTTTTATAAATGATCCACTATAAGTAATATTTAAAATTATTACAAATTCAAATTTAAACGATATGAAATTCTTGTTAACAAATAAACAATATTATTTATTTGTCTCTTAATCAAACTTATTCATAAGAACAAAATAAAAACCGATACAATGACACATTTTCAGTTTTGTATGTAATTAGAACTTTAGTCGTCAATGTAACCCAAGTTTGTAAATGAAACAGCGTCTCTTTAGATATGACAGCCCAAAGCGGCCCATTTTATAGGTAAGTACAACTTTTGCTTTAGGCCTAAAAAACAAATTACTACTATTATAAACTTTTTAAAAAATATCTTATACAACTATTATTAGGGTTAATTAGACTGATAAAATTCTTCGTGAATAATAATAATATATAAAACGGAATAATGAAGTAAACAAATCTCTCCTTCTATATATATACATAGAGGTTGCTAATTTTAACAATGTGGATCGAAGTTATTATGTATGACTCACATATAATTACAAGAGGGTGGGGGGCACATGTGAGGGACATATGAGTGGTTAGAGGTGTGCGAAGACAATTTAAGAGGCGTTAAATAATTACATTTGAGTCATACATTACTAACTTTAACCCTACTGTCGAAGTTAGCAACATTATTATCCTTTGTCTTAGTAAAAAAAAAAAAACATTATTATCCTTTGTCAATATTTTTATGAATGTGACTTTTTCAAATTCTACATGTAGCTTGGGTCTTTATCAGTTCCTCCAAATGGCTTTCCTTCTCCAATTGCCATTTCATTCTTTTTCCTATTCAATGACTTAATACAGCAACAAATCTAAACCATTTTAAGTTGGTATCGACGCAGAAAAAATAATCATTCAGTTTGGATCCAACATGATAGAAAGATAAGATCATATATATAGCATATGGTCGGGATTCATTTTCTATTTCCTTCTCAAAATGAGGTATTAAACAAACCCAAAAATGAACTTAGAAAATTAAATCAATCAATATCCATTGATAAAAGAAAAAGCCCATTATGGACACGTCAGTATTATTTTGGTTTTGAAAATAAGAAAAGAATTGAGTCCATTAACAACTTGGATGTGGATTTCTAGAATAGGACGGTTTAGAAATGTCCGATTTAAAATAAGTGGTTGAGATCAATGTAGTCAAACACGAGATCTTAAGTAAGATTGGTAGACAAAAGAAAGATCAAAACACGAGGATCGTAACACGACATGTAGATCCTACTGAGGGACAAAATTGTAATTTCATATATATATATGCATACACAAAAAAACATAA
The DNA here is from genome assembly GCA_951804385.1 of Trifolium dubium. Taxonomy (NCBI): domain Eukaryota; kingdom Viridiplantae; phylum Streptophyta; class Magnoliopsida; order Fabales; family Fabaceae; genus Trifolium; species Trifolium dubium. Next base: position 32,460,474 of record OX638065.1, read on the forward strand.
AAATTATAATATATAAACAAAATAACATAAATCACAACATTAAAGTAAGTTAATTAATACTATTTCATAACAAGGTGTACATATCAACCAAGTTTTACGTACCAAAAGTATCTATACAACCATACATCATTCAAAACCCAATACATTCGCCTAAGACTAAGTTTATAGGTACTCAAAAAGGCCTATGCATCATTCAAATTTCAAAAGACCTACATATTCACCAATACTAAGGTCATATGTACTCGAAAAGGCCTATGCATGCAAAAAAAACTAATTAGTTTATAATAAGTTAATAACTAGCTTAAAAGACATAATCTATAACAAGTTTAGACATTTAAGATATTTTCCACTCCAAAATCTTGATAGTCATCAAGATCATGCTCCTCATCTTCATCTTCATTCTCCTCCATTTTAATGGAATCATCGTCATCTTCTTCATCAACAGACGGAACTTCCAAATCATCAATTGTAACATCTTGTCCAACATTAAGTGAAATGTCATCATCCTCATATTCATTATCATCCACATTCTCAACCCACTCTTCCCCTTCATCTTCAGTTTCAATATCATCAACCTCATAGGTAGCACTCTTTCTTTTTTTCTTCTTTCCGCATTTTGAGTTACACATCACAAAAACTACCTTGTTCGTTGTGATTTTCTTTAAGCAATTTCTCTTCTTAGTGTTAACCTAAATGATTACAAATTAAAACATAAGAAAAACATAATAGATACTTGATATGCAAATTGTTTAATAAATTCGATATCTTACCTTTTCAAAAACACTGCAATTCTGCTCGCATCCAGATGAGCTACATGTCAAGCTAAGAACTCGTAATGCAAATTTCTGCAATTCTGGATGTCCACCTCCATAAGAATCCCACCATTGTGTTGGTGTTTTTGTTTCACGTGCATATATGGAAAAATCACTACCAAAAGAATTAGCCCTCGCTTTAAAATCCTCAAGTTGAAAATCAATCTTTGCTCTTGTTCCCGGATCTCCCACCATTCTACCCAAACATTCATAAATTCCATTTGTAACTTGATTATCAATATTAAACCCGGGAGCATAACGTAAAATGGGGTTCAAATAAAGTCTAGTAGCATGTAATGGCCTATGAAGTTGCTTATCCCACCTCTCATCAATTATCTTCCAAAGGGGAAGATAGCTAAAATAAAGGAGGAAAAATGAATTGGTATTCATACAAGGTGTGTGATTATAAATTTAAAATACAAAAGATTGAAGAGAAAGATAAATAATTACCTCCTAGCATCTCCTTTAAAGCTTGACTGAATCTTCTCTTTTGCACGATCCATTTGTTCATAAATTAATATCATAGCCGGCTGGTCATCCGAGTCCACAATTCGCAACACTCCAACAAGTGGGAAAGCACCCCTCAAACAATTTAGAACATTCTTCCAAAATAGTTTATCTCAAACAACCTTTTCCACAATCTTTCCATCTTTAGTCTTTGCAAGTTTGCTAGTCTTCCATTCTCTTGATTTGAACATCTCAACCAATTTTTTTTTATGATCATTCAAACACCCCAATGTCAAGTAAGATGTCGCAAAACGAGTTATTGCATGACGAATCAAATCAACATTATTAGTAAACTTATGCAATAAACAAATTAGACTTGTTCTACCATAAATGTAGGTTGTAATCTTTTTACCCTTAGGAATGGTATCTTTGTGGAGAGGGATTTTCTTCTCAAAATCTTCCAACATCAAGTCGATGCAATGGGCAGCACATGGCGTCCAATAGAAATGTTTCCTCTTTTGCATCAACAATTGACCGGCCACTTTGTAATTCGCTGCATTGTCCGTCACAATTTGGACAACATTTTCTTCCCCAACCTGTTCAACAACATCATCTATCATCTTGAAGATTTTGTCAGCCGTCTTGGTTATGGAAGATGCATCAACAGACTTCAAAAAAACAGTCCCCTTAGGACTATTGACCAAGAAATTCAATATAGACCTTCTCTTCCTATCGGTCCAACCATCGGTCATGATTGTGCATCCTAGTTTCTTCCAAATAGCTTTATGATCCTTTAAACCCTTACCAGCCTGATCATAATGATAATCCAAGTATTTCACTCTAATCTCATGGTAAGATGGTGGCTTAAATTATAAACCATGTTTTACAATAGATTCAAACATTTTTAAATACTCATCTGACCTTGCAACATTAAAGGGAATAAAATTGTTGTAAAAAAAGAGAGCAATGTCTTGACATGCTTCTTCCCTCAATTTCTTCTTATATGCTCGATTGAGGTGGTTTGTGTAGTTACTCCTCTTTTGAACATGTCCTTGCGAGCTATCTGGCAAACATTTTTCCGCTTGCCACGTGAATTAGCAACATCAACAACATCAGCGACCTCACCTTCAATGACAATACCAGACTTTTCAACAATTTTTCTTGTAAACCATCCACAATACCTCCCATAGCTCTCATGGCATCATTTGGAACCAATGCACAACATTTAGCATCCCTACTAGTACCAGCCAAATGATGTTTGAATCTATAAGCACCTCCTGTGAATTCTTTTTGACAGAAGTTACAACTCACTCTTCTTGTAGCTTCATCAACAATAGTACAGTATTTCCATGCTGGGTTAGTTTTCATTCCACCAGAGTTTTTTGCAATCCTAGCAGAGCCAGAAACAGTTCCTACTGTTGGAAATTAAAATCAGATAACAAGATAGGGTTTGCAGTTAACAAAATCAGATAGAAATTGAGGTTTAACTGCAACTCGACCCGGTTTCACAAGCCCAGAAAAGCAAAACGGCCCAGAAACGCAAACGAACTTGCTTCTAAACGATCTTGCTTTAAAACACGTTACGATCTTGCTTCCAAGCACTCGATCCTGACTACCAAATTTTTTTTACGATCTTGAATGAAATCGAGCACGATTTCCTGGGAAAAGATCGTAGATCGTACGATCTTACGATCCAAATCGCGATCTTGTCTACCTTGGTTGAGATCGTTTGAATTATTTTTATAACTAAATCTAAATGGCTTAATTTATGATCAACGACATTGTGTGAAAAATGCAGGTGTTATAACTGTACTGAATTCTGGTTTTTTTTTTATGATGAAATTATGGAGAATCGTTATCTTTTTCTGATGAAACGGCAGAACTCAATTCAGGGACAATTTTTCAAATAATCATTTTTTTAGAATTAAAACATGGCAAGTCTAAAATCGCAGAGATTCAAGATACATAATGCAATAATGCACATTTACGTATAATATTCTTAGGAAAAAGAGACCGTCCAGAGTTCGGGATAAGTTTTGACATCAAAAAATTTTAATTCTCTCTCAAACACAGTTGTAAGATCAAACCATGATTATTTCTATCAAATTCAACGTCAATATTGAACCAACTAACGTTTATTTATATTAAATTATCTTTATTTAAATCATCAACATGTATTTTTCACCTTGGGTATGAAGCAACTTTAAATCATTTGATCAGCTATCCCACCCATTAACTAATATTTTATACTATCAACTAATATTTTTCTGATAATATATCCTACACATATTATATGATCAACTGAGTTAAATTCATAAAGACTAAAAGGTTTTTTGTTGTTTTTGACAGAAAGACTAAAAAGTAGGAGTGGCAAAATGGATGGATGGATGGATTTGAACTTGGATTATAATGGATGGATTATAATAATTCATTAATCCATTGCCAATCCATTAAAATTCTTAAAATAAAATTCAATCCAATCCGTCCATTGGAAATCAAATCCATCCAATCCATCCATTATCACCATTTTAATGGATGGATATCCAATCCATCCATCGATTTATTGACTAAATTTTGTATAATATTTTTTTTGTTGAAACAATATAATATTTTTATTGTATACAAAGTTTGTTTGTTTTTAAATAAAGTTTGTTACAATTTTTTTGAAAATAGATAATGATCCAATTGGATTTTGAAACTAAAGTAGATGGATTAAATCCATCCAATCAATTAGTGGATGGATCCAATCCAATCCAATTACAAAATAATTTTCTTGTGGATGGATTGGATGATAAATTAATGGATGAATTGAATGAATTTTTTCTTAATGGATTATTTTGCCACCCCTACTAAAAAGGTTGTTATTATTATTATTATTATTATTATTATTATTATTATTATTATTATTATTATTATCATTGCTGAACAATGTTAATTAAGAATGAAATTTCACTTGTAGGCCCCACATGTGGATATTTGTCCACCTGGCAGTAATCTATTTAACCCGTTAACACGTTGAAGAAGTAGAAGAGAAAGTAGACATAAACACTTGGTCTATGTTTGGTTACCCGGTGGAAAAGACCAAACGCACGTTTGAACCCTTCAAAAGCAATTTTGGCATGTTTGGTTCTCCGCCGTCTCGCCACCGTGACTTTGCTTTTGATGTTCAGAATCGATTTTGGAGGAAGCTACCATCCCTAGCTTCTTGAAATCAAATTTTCTTACATCAGGTTTGTATTTATGAATTTATCTTTTTTGCCCTTGCTTGCTTTTCACCAACCTCATAAATCATCAACCACCTTCTTTACTCCAATTTCACAGAGAAGAAATAGCCGTTCACCAACCCCATAATTTCATTTATCCTTCAATAACTCTAATTTTCCCTTTCTGTGTTGGGAGTTCTAAAGAATGATGAAATTGCATAAATTAATCTACTTTCATTCCTTATTTTTGCTAAAAATTGATGGGCATTAACTTTACATAGTTATTGAAATTTTATTTATATAGGATGCTCATCTCACCCTCCCCATTCTCAAACTCGCCAGTTTCAAAGAGTTTCTGCAAAGTATCAAGTATTTGCTGTGTTTGATACCCCAAGGTAAACTCAAATACTCCTCTTTTGTCCATTATCTTAGTTTTGATAACACTGTCTTTAATCTGTTCGATAAAATGCCTGAATAATGAACTGTTGTTTTCTTTGTTTTGCTTGAACTTAATTATGATTGTTGCTCATTTTCTTATTCCTTTTGCTTGAAATGATAATGATATTGATGAAGTTTGAAAATATCTTCTAAGTTTTTCTTGAAATGATAATGAGCTTGATGGAGTTGTAACATGGCTTTTAAAAAATTTCTTATGTTTAGTAGCATTGGAGTGGATGGTTACTTGCATTAGATGAGTGATTTTTGTTTACTATTTTCATTTCATTTGTTCTCATGTAAGTGATTATTTGAATATAGGGTTCAAATTTGAATAAGTATTTTGATTTAACTTGTCTATATAGAATGGTGAATACCAAGAAACCTAGTGTAACACCCAAACCAAATATTTAAATAATTCTAACTTTAGAAAAATTCTTTTTATAAATTACGCAGCGGAAAATAAAACTTTATTGCTTGAAATGAAAGTTAAGACATAAAATATTGGTTTATGGTATTACATAATACTAATATAATAAAAATAGTAATAATCATTCGTACAAAAGAATCATTTTTTTCTAATACAATACAATTTTAATTAAAAGGTAGGAATAAAAGACTCGATATATACATATGAACCCTTCCCCGTGTCACAAACAGAGCGGAACTTCACAGACAACTCGAACATAATACCTAATCTGGAAATCTGAACCCCCAAAGGTCCAGCAAATACACAAAACAGAGAGTTAGTTATAATCCAATATCATAATGCGAAGATAGAGTATACTCATATTATATAAATATCATGATATAACTAGACAACATTATTGTCTAGTTGCATGCATCTCAACAAGCATAATAAATAAATATAAAGTTATACTCTTTGCCATAAAGGTAAACATCCAATTATGTATTACATTTAAGCAATTTTAATCAATCACAATTGCACGCAACATCACTTAACAAGTATCAAATAGGAATGCACAAGTTCCTAATGCAACTAATGTCATCATTAATGTTATGTCACCCTAGACACAACTAAATGCATGTGGTACCCGCTCAAAATAGGATAGAATTATATCAATTCGCATCATGTTCAGTTTTTCGTCATGAGGGACATCGCATCAAGTTGACTCATGAATGCATGAATGTACATATACCACTTATGATGATACTCCCACACATCTATTCATGAATATTAGGGTCGCTCAACCTAATATTCCTTCTCAAGTTCACAATATCGTATCATCATTAAGATCATTCATACAAGCACTCATATCATTTAATAACAATCATGTTATCACAAGTCATCACCATCAATTCAATTCATCATCAATTCATCATCAACTCATCATTATAATCATTATCACTAGGATAACTCACCTAATATGATGATACTCTTAATTTATGATGATACACTTACACATCTACTCATGAACACTAGGATAACTCACATAATATTCCTTCTCAAGTTCACATTATCACATCATCATTAAGATTATACATACAAGCACTTCATATCATATATTAATAATAATAATAATACTCAAATTATCATAAGTCATTATAATCATCATTTCAAGTAATCTCTGTTCCTCATTAATACCAACTAACAAGTACACACTTGTTAAATTATTTTATAACAATAACATCATTGCATAGTCATGAAAATAGTTTCAAGTCATGCTTTAATAAGTGGTAAATAAATTAAGTCAAGTATGCATACAATATTCTTTAAGTATATATAAAGTATATTAACATATGAGCAAATTGTATCAACTAAGATTTATCTCAGATAACTAATATCGGAATCGGAATCGGAATCTACACGAAAAACTGAGAAAAATGGATTTCGGGTGCAAAAATAAACAATTCATAGCGTCGGTTATAGCGTCGGCTAAAGTCTGACGCAAAGGCTGTAAAACCTGCAGAATTCTGCAGAAGCGTTTTGCGACGCTCTAGCGTCGGTGCCATTTCGACGCAAAAATCAGGGAAAATGCAGAAATGCAGAAAATCACGTTTTTGGGCTCGGGTTCATCAATTAATCACTTATTTTTCACATATAAGCACTTATTTCGATCCATAAATTGTTATCAAACATATATCATGATTGTACATACTCAAAATCACTTAAAAACAACTTAAACACCTCATATAAATATTTACTTCATGAATTTTGACTCAAAATTCATAACTTATCAAAAACTACTCAATAACATCATTCTTAATCAAAGTAAGCATTTTTCTCAAATCAAAATACTCAATAATCATGAAGACAAACATAGGATTAAGTATCAACACATAAAACTTTAAATAAACCACATTCCCAAATCCCAAACCAAAACCCAAATGAGATGAAAAGAGTTTGAGAATGGAGAAAATGGTTTTCTCCCCTCTTTATTGAACTCATCTCATAATGAAATTATACCTACTCTTTTACCTTGGTTTTATGATGGATTCTCTAGTCCTTCTCTTCAAACCCTCTACTCCTCCTTCTTCTCTTCTTTGTTCTTTCTTTCTTTCTTTCTCTCTTCCTTCTCTCTACCTCTTTCTCAATCTTTCAAATATGACTACTTCTCTCTCTAAACCCCCTTATATAGTTAGGTTAAATCACTACACTCACTTCTCTAAGTTATTACAAAAATAACATTCCTCTTGGACTTAAGCCCAATAGCTAAGCCCAACTCACTTCTATTCTCTCATTCTATTTACTAACCAAATAATCGCATGTTCTCTACTCTTTCCTATTTTAGACAACATTTCATAAATAATTAATATCCAAGACACAAATTAATTATAAAAATCTAATAATTCTAATTAATTAAAAACGGGTGTTACACCTAGTGTGGATCTCCCCTCAACTAATGATGGGGGGCAGAAAATGAAAGCCTTTTGGGATCATAAGGTAACTGAAAACTTTGTCAAAGCTTGTTTGGATCAAGTTAACAAAGGGGAACGTGTTGGTACTAACTTTACGAAGAAAGGGTGGAAAAATATTGTTTCCCGATTTCATGAGTTGACCGGAAGGAAGTATGAGAAAGCTCAACTAAAGAATAAGTATGATACTCTAAGAAAGGATTGGCGAGCATGGTACAATTTATTTGGGAAAGAAACTGGATTAGGGTGGGATCCCGTGAACAACACTGTTGAAGCGCCGGATGAGTGGTGGGAGAGAAAACAGCTGGTTTGTGATAAAATAGTAGTAGTTTTATAACACTTTAGATATGTATATTGGCGTTTATTATATGATGTGAGTTATGAACTTGCAGGAAAATCCTCTTTATGCAAAATTTAGGAACAAATGACTTCCATTTGCCAATGAGTTAACCACACTTTTCAAGGATGTAGTGGCTAATGGTGAGTAGACATGGGCACCGTGAAGTGGGGTGCTGCCAACTGAGATTGACAATGATGATGTATATCGCCCATGCATGGACGATATTGATGTAGATGTAGAAGAAGGATCCGGCGATAGTGAAGATGCAAGTGTTGGAGCAACGGCTGAATTTTTAAATATTGGACTGAATTCTTCTCAAAAGACAGTTGGTTAGTGCAAATATTTCATGTGTGGTTAGTGTCGGCGACCAAACAAGATTTATTGGAAGAAAGGGATATCCTACACAAAATGTAATGGCCGTATGTGATTGGGATATGTGCTTTACTTTTGTATTAGCTGGATGGGAAGGTACTGCTCATGATGCTCGTGTTTTTGACCAAGCTCTCACAAATGCAAACTTGAATTTTCCACATCCTCCCCCAGGTATAAATATATTTTTATGTTTTTTTTTTCATTTCATTATTTAGAATCTCTGATTTTTTTTTATTAGGCATGTATTATTTGGTGGATGCCGGTTATCCAACACCAAAGGGATATCTTGGTTCATATAGATGTGAACGTTATCACCTCCCTAATTTTAGACGTTCTCAAGGATTTGAAAATCATAACGAGGTGTTCAATTGTTATCACTCAAGTTTAAGGTGTACTATAGAAAGAACTTTTGGTGTTTGGAAGAATAGGTTTGCGATTTTACCTCGCATGCCTAAGTTCACATTGAAGACACAAGTTCAAATAGTTGTTGCAACGATGGCAATACACAACTTTATTAGAAGCAATGCCGAAATGGATGTTGATTTCAATCGTTATGAAGATGAAGACATAACCCTTGATCATGATGATTATCATAGACCAGTTAACTTGGATTTATCTCAAAATTTAAATACAGCTTCATCATATGAGATGAATCATGTTCGAGACTCAATCCGAAATCAAATTTTAGAGTTTAAGATATATAACTAAAATAGTAGTAGTTTTTTAATTTTGTATTATGTTATATTATCTGCTTGTAATTTTATTTGAGAACTTTATGTTTACCAAGTATTCTATAATTTTCTTAAAAAAATGTATTCTATAGTTATATTTATTTGAGTTTTTTTATGTGTATTTTGTTTTTGATAATTACGTTGATTTCATATTTTTATTTTCAATTTAATAAAAACCCATTTTCAATTTAATATAATTATGTTGAGTATTTTGTTAATTTAATGTGTTAAAGTCCATTTTGGTCATTTATATATCCAAAAGCAATTTTAACTCAAAATATCCAAACAACATCTTTTACATAAATCAATTTTGTTGTAAAGGTATCCAAATATAAATCACTTTACATTCAACTCACTTTTAACTAAAATCAATTCTATAAACTCAATTTTATCAAAATCAATTCTCACCACCGCATAACCAAACACACACTTAGTCATTATGATATTTTTTTGGGTTAATAGGTATCACTTGTAAAATATACAAATTTTGCAATACTTTTGTAAATGTTTTTTTTTTGAGAATTCTCCGTAATATTTGATTTTTTACAATATCTCTTGGATTTAGTCAATCATAATAAAATTTCTGCTAAAATTATATTTTGCGGCGGTTTAAAACCCCCGATAAAAATATTTTTTGCAGCGATTTTTATGTGGCAGTTTTATTTAGTAGGAGTTTTATTATAGTTGACTGAGTTCAAAGTGGTATTACAAAAAATCAAACATTACAGGAAGATTATTTACCCTTTTTATTTACCCTTTTTATTTTATAGGTCTTGCAAACTATGTCCTTGGAACATTAGTTTTTTTTTTTGGTACGGTCCTTGGAACATTAGTTAAAGTAATAAAAATAATAAATTTATATTAAAAACAACATTTTACATATTTTTATGATTTTGACTATACAAATTCTAATATACTTTTAGTATAATTGTGTTTTTTAACTACTGTGTTGAGAACACTAATTAATAAGACCATATATTTAAATAAAATTGTAAGATTTTGAAAATTTATACATATGAAATTAGAGATTGAAGTTCAATATTCAATCATCATCATGAATGTCCGATTTAATAATTTTTTTCATTTTTTTAGTTGAATTAAAACTTATCTTTTTGCATTTATTTTATGTACACATGTAAAAAATTTATGTATTAATATGTATTATGCATTGTTTTATTTCAACATTATTGTGTAGTTAATGTTATGTATCACTCTTATTATTTTTAAAATATATAACAAACTTATGAAATAATCTTTAAAATAGTTATTTTTATAAAAAAAAATACTACGTTCTTATATATAAGACCATATTTGACTAAATTGTATTATTTGTTTATCATATTTTGACTGTATTTTCATAATAATATAGATATAGATATAAATATTAGTATATTAGATCTTGTTTGATTTATTTTGATGAATACTTTTAAAATATAAAAAATTTATAACTTTCATTGTTAGATAATTAAAAATTTTAGTGATCAAAATTGTGTATTGACGTACACGCAGTAGTCAGACAAAATTTTATATTTAGGCCCTGTTTGGTTCAGGGTTTTTGGAGAGGAGGATATATTTTAAAATTTTTATGTTTGGTTTAACTTTTTAACGAGAGGAGGGAATAATTAATTTACTCTTTTAACCTTAATCTTATAAACTCAAAATAAGGATTAAAAAAAATCTAAAGGATATATAACCGAAAAAAATCTATTGAGTAGAAAACCTTAATTTTTTTTGTTGTCAAAAAAATAAAAACTTAAATTTTTAATATTCCAATAAGGATAATTTAGGATTTTAATAAAAACTACTTATAAACCCGTGCATCCGCACGGGTCTGGGTTATGGTTAAATGTTATATTTAATTGTACTAAATAATTATATAGTTTTTAAAAATGTTGGTTAATTTGTTAATTTCTTTTTTGTTTAATTAGAAAAATAATAACAATTGAAACCAAAGATCTGTCAAAAAAAAAATAACAGAAATCAAAAGAAAATTTAAAAGAAGCAACACATTACAATTTGAAAACATGTTTTTATCATTGCAATAATAAAGTTTTAAATATATAATATAAAATATGATATTAATATTAATAAATACATCCCGTCAAAAAAAAAATATTAATAATTACATATCTAACTTTGTACCAAAAAAAAAATACATATCTAACTTATACTATTACAAAGTACATATAGGTTTGTTGAAAACAACATGAAATCTATAGATACAACTTAATAAATGAGATACTTTAATTTGAAGTGAATTATTAATGATCAAGTCCCGTTCTACATTTGTAAGACTTTGTGTAAAAGAAGGTGAGCATAATTTGAGTCTTCTTGAAAAAATTGAACAAAATTGTTATTTCTAATTATTTTAGGTTGAAGCATTAAAGTGTAAATATATATGTATGTGTGTGTGAATAAGTGCAACTCAGTTAGTAATTTCTAGAAATTATATCTAATGAATGACAATATAAAATTCCAATTTGAAATGGAGAAATAGGAGATGAATCTAAATTACCTATTGGATGTTATGAAAAACCTCTTTGAACACAACATTTGTAGTAGTATTCAATGATTTTCTTGCGTTATCATGTATTAATATCTTCAGTCCTTGTTTGCTCTTCACTCTAGAAATTGCCACATAGAGTTAACCGTGACTGAAAATATCTCTTGGCAAGTATAATCCAACATATTCTAAAGATTGACCTTGAGACTTGTTTATTGTCATGGCAAAAGAAACAATAATTGGAAATTGCCTCCTTATAAGCTTGAATGGCCACGATGATTGTGATGGTGATATCGACATTCTTGAAATATATATTATATTGCCAATGTTGTTTCCAGTAATTATTTTAGCTTCAATCACATGATCTCCAAGTTTAGTAACAGTCAACCTAGTACCATTACATAACCCCTCAGGTTGATCTAGATTTCTCAACAACATGATTGGCGTGCCAACTTTTAGTTTGATGGAATGGTTCGGAAGTCCAGATGTTTTTAGACACTTAAAAACTCTTGTGTAAGCTAATCAAATGATTCATTATCATTTTCTTCGGTTCAATCTATGGAGTTTGAACTATGATATTCCTTTTCATCACCTATATTCAACAAAAACATAATAAAACCTTGTAAAAAAATAATTGCATATGTTATAAATTATATTAAATCTATTCAACTAATGAATTTGAAATACCTGGAATGTACTTCAATATATATCATTGATTTCATCTATAACCTCAATTGTTGATGCTAAAATAGCTCTACTTTGTAGATATTGACCATCAATTTAATGATTCAATAAATCAGGATATGTACTTTTAACAATTGCATCAATGAGTTTATCAAATTATGAAATTAAAAGTTCATCTGGAATTGGGATATCTTCATATCCATCATTTGGTTCTAAAACTTCTCCTTCCCGGATCCTTAATATCCATTCAGAATTTTTTTTAATTTCTTCAGAGTTTGAATTTGACGAACCATTTAGCAACCGCATGTTCTTGGTAAGGGTTAAAACAGTGCAATGATCCCAAATATAAGAGGCATTTATTGTTGCATGAACAATATCAGATCTACTTCCTCTTGGTATTACCGGAAAAATTTGTTTGAAATTACCACCAAAGACTACAACTTTTCCTCCATATATTTTGGACGCTACTTATCCCCACTCATTATGTCTTTTAAGGAATTTGTCCAAATTTCAAAGCAGAATTTGTGAGCCATAGGAGCTTCATCCCATATAATTAACTTTGTTAATTTTAAAAGTTGTTCTAGTTCAGTTTCCTTCTCTATATTGCAAATAGAAAATTCAAGTGCTGGAACTGGAATCTTGAACTTTGAATGAGCTGTCCTTCCTCCAAGCAACAATAAAGATGCAATTCCGCTAGAAGCTACAATCAAAATAATATTCCGTTTTGATCGTAAAGCTGTTGCTAAAGTGTTCCACATGAAAGTTTTTCCTGTTCCACCATATCCATATATATAGAAAAAAAAAAACTCCCCCTTTTTGCATCCGAACAACTTCCATGATCGTGTCAAATATTTTTCTCTGTTCATCTAGTAACGTTAGCATATTTTATACTAAATGACATTTGTGTAGTGTAATTTAAGCAAAATATTATTCTATTTTCAAACGCTATTGACACTTGAAATGTAGTCAATCCAATTTAACATGCGATGAAAATTATGTAACTCATAGGAACAAAAGTCACAACAACAATAATGTAAAAAACTTACCAAATTAGAAGATGCTGTCTTGAAAATTAATAGCAAAGATAAAGTGATGGAGAAAGTAGGGAGAAGTAGTAGTCAGGATGAGAGATGGTACGGAGTGAAAACTGCCATATTGTGTTCTTCCTTTTTAGCCTTATGAGTAACTTATATAGAAATGATACCTCCAGTTTAGTTTTTGTTTTCTTTGGGTAGTTTTTTTGTTTTAATAATTTGAGTAACTTAGCACAAACATAACATAATTAAACTGTTTTTGTCGCTCATGATATAACTTTATAGCACTCATGGAATTTAAAATAATCTTTGAAATTTTTTTTTTTTTAAAATTAGTTAGTTTTTTTTTTAACAAAGAAACTCAAAAAGTGGAGCACAAATAGCATGTTAGTTTTTTTTTTATATGTGACTAATTTTTTTTTTTTGACTAAATCTGTGACTAATTGTTGATTTGTGTGGGAAACAACTTCTCCATATTTAGTTAATTACGATAAAGAACGTTAATAAAAACTTAAATAATTGTGATTAGATTTTAAAAAGGGTTAATTAGTAACTTAGTATATTATATTAATACATAGTTAGTAGAAGTGAGGATAATTTTGTTAACATAATAAATTATATTTTATCTCACTTTACCTCCTTAAAAATTTCTCCCCTCACCTCCCCCTCGGTTGAACCTAGGGAAGGCAAAAGCACCCAAACCTGCGGCGGCCCCACCCTAAAACCCGAGTCAACGGGTAAAACCCGAGTTGATTGGGTTTGAGTTCGAGTGGCACCTGATATTTCGGGTTCGAGTTTGGGTAGTGTCAAACCTACACTCGAAATCTGAAACCACACCATCTCTCTTATATTAGTATATTGTAAACTATTTTAATGTTGTAGACTACTTTTCATCCTTATTTTAATGTTGAAAACAATGTTAGCATGTTGTAGACCGTAATTTCATTGAATTTTCCGTAATTTTTTTACTTTTGAGAAAACCCGAACCCAACAGGTTCGGATTTTGGGTGGTATTTTGCAACCCGATTGTCATTCGGGTTCGGGTGACAATTTCGAGTTCGAGTTATATTGTTATATTGATGCTTTAGATTTTTTTAGGTTTTCTACTCATTAGATTTTTGTTGGTTATATTGATGCTTTAGATTTTTTTTGACGTAATATATCCATTATAATTTAATCTTTATTTTGAGTTTATGAGGTTAAGGATAAAAAAGTAAATTAATTATTGCTTCCCCTCTCCTCGTTAAAAAATTGAACCAAACACAAAAATTTAAAATATTCCCTCCTCTTCCTTCCAAAAACCTCCGAACCAAACAGGAGCTTAGGGACTAATGTAGTTTTTTTTTCTTCTAAAAATTATCTATATAAAACGACCTCTATAATCTAAGAGCATCTCCAATGGTGATATTGTTATGGGTATTATATATTACTAATAAGTGGTCCATACAATGTCATGTAATACTTAAGCAACTTATTCATGTTTTGCTCCAATTGGACAAAATTATGCAACTTGTAATGTTTTTATATATATGGAAGTAATTTAATTATGTATACAAAAAAATAACAACATTAAATTGATGGTACGGTATCTTAAATAAGGTACTTGAATCATATTTTTGATACTCTATATGCCACTTCATCATTGCTCCAATAGTAAGAAAAAATAAGATACTCATTATTAGCTTATGAAACTTTCTTAAATACTCCTATTAGAAATGCTCTAACAATCATTTTTTCGGTTACAATAGGAGAAATTTCTTAACAATAAAATTAAACAACGTCAAAGTTTTGAAGTTTTTAACAAAAATTCCTAAATTTTAGCATTGAATACCGCCTATAAATAAATGGATATAACCAAACTTTCTCTTACCCTCTCTCTCTCTCGTTTACAACCTTTTCACGTGTCTCTCTCTTTCAAACTTCTCTTCTGTTCTGTTCTGTTCTTCTTTCTTTACTCTGTTTCCTAGGAAATCCAAAAAACCTCAATTACATAAACTTGTTGTTAGGGTCGGTGGTTGAATAAAAAAATGGAAGGAAAAAAACAATTGGATTCTTCTTCATCTTCACCATCTTCTTCTTCGTCTTTCACTTCTGAACTCTTTGGTTCCAATGACTTACATCCATCTTCTACTTCTGGAATTTTTGACTCTATTTTCTCTCCATCTTCTAAGGTTTGTTTTTTCATACCTCATTTTTTATTTTATAATTTTTTTGTCAAGTAGTCTGGTGATTAAAAATGCGTCGTTAAGATGATTAAGTAGAGAATTTAAGATTCAAACCTCGACAACTGCATATATAATATGATGTGATATCCCTGTCAACTGAGTCAAACTAGGGCACTGGGATATTTCAATTCCTAGTTCTTATTTATATTATTGATAGTGAAACATTTAATTATCATTATAATTTTTTTTTGTATGGATTTGTGTTAAACTAGTATTGAGATTTTTGTGTTTTGTGATGATTAAGGTTTTTGGAAGAGAGTCTTTGCGTTCAGGACTGAATGGAAAATCTTCCGCTGAGGGATTGAACTCCAAAAATGGTACTCCAGGTTGGAATACTCTGTTTATATGTCTCTCTACTTAATTTTTCTTGCATTTTAATATATAAGTATTTTAGTAATATTTCAAAATGTGATTTTAATACAACTTTGTTTTGTCAAATAGCACATATAGTCACCGGTAGCTAGGTCAGCTGTCCCATCCATTAAAGTGCCTCCAATCCAGCGAGGGGAATAGTCACTGTATTCGGCGGTGAATATTCTGGTCTTTGACAAAAAAAATAGCACATATAGTGGCACTATAGGGTAGTTGAATTTGAATAACTATTATTCTGCGATATACTATTTAGTTTTAGGATAAAATGTTGTTAAATAGCATCTATAACACAAGATTGTAGCAGAATTTGAACAATCTATTTCCTGAAAACGACCCGCAACACTAACAAAACACATAGTAGCACCTTTCTTCTAGGCCTATTTTCCTTGATCTTATCTTTTCTTTAATTATGTCTATGCTTAGGGTGTTATAATTCAATTTAACTTGATAAAAAAATTCTATTATAGCTTTTTATTGATTTATGAAGGAAAAAGTTGTATTATTTATTGATGCTATTTTTCGTTGCCTTGTCCTTTCTATCAATGTAGATTACATGACTAAGGAAAGTGAAGGTGAAACTAAGAAAACAACAAATAAGGATATGAGTTATATTTATCAAGAACAAAGAGTTCAACCATGTCACCTTAGCTCATCAATCTATTATGGTGGCCAAGACATATATTCTCGTCCTTCGAGTACACGGGACTCTGGATTGAACACTATGGTGATTATATTCATTATTTTTACTATAATCCTCGCTAACTCGAATAAAATGTAACTTTTTTAATCGGTAAAATGAGTTACTAGATAGAAAATTAAACATTATCAGATATAAAATCTACATTTTCGTCTGTTTTCAAGATAGATTGACCCTAATGACTATAATGATTTATGAAATGAACAATGGTGCCTTTTGAATTGAATAACGGTGCTTTTTATCTACGGCTAGGAACGACTAACATGATTTTTTCGTTATCAGTACAAGAAAGATGGCGGAGAAGATGATTCTGGAAGTGCTTCAAGAGGAAATTGGTGGCAAGGTACGGCTGCAAATACCGTCTAATAAATTTGTGTTGTAAACTTTGTGGTTCATTTTTATGTCAAGAGTTTCTGACCAATTTCCTAAATGTTTTGACTGTATTAATAGGATCTCTATACTATTAAACGAGCACACACTTGTCAAAAGAAATATGCGCCAGAAGGTACATAAATTTCTCACCAATTTTCGGATTTGGATTTCCTGTAGTCACGAAACCACACATTTAGGATATTTACACCATCGAATTAGTCATTTACTTGCATCTAAATTCATTGACTGCGTGAATGTGCAATTATTTGATTATAGAGAATCCAAATCCGTAATTTACATATTTGACTGACCATGTTTCGATACTTCTAGCTATGTAATGTGTTATTAATCAGTTGAATGCATAATTGCAGGTAAATAGGAAGGTGATGTGACAGTGTCCGTCCTATAGTATTATACATATTTCTTTTTCAGTTTTCTGTACAGAATAATGTACTTAGTGATGGCAATGTATAAGGTTTATGTATCTTCATCAGCTAAAAATGTTTGCTGATGCTAGGTTTAACATTAATGGGTTGAAACTCTATTTTTAGTGGTTTCCCCTCTTATGTTATTTGCAATTTATATATCAGTGACTGAACTGAAGTAATGTACTTTATGAGTGTATTTCCCTCAATTTATATATCAGTTACTATTCTCTCTGTTTCGACACAATGGACGGAAAATCAATTTCTCGGAAGTATTATTGTTGCTTCAAGTCGTGTTATTCACGTTGGGTATGGTTCTCGAGTAATCTCGTAGTATTTGAATATAAGTTGTATTATGTAAATCGTAAGCTTGGTTCGTCTAGGATCAATACAATTGTGGTGATGTAGAAACATTTTAACTATGTAAGCATGATTATTTTCAAGTTAATCATCAATCTAGTCTTATAATTGCCAGAGGTTAAACATTTTGATCTTTGAAATTAACAAAACTTAAAAAAATTATTTTGAAAGTGTAAAATTGATTTTAATATGTCCGGTTGCTCTCTAGTTAAACTCATTTTTTGTTAAATAGTCTAGTGGGTAGAATTTTACTCTTAAAAATGAATAAGTGGACAATTCAAGGTTTGAACTCTAGCGTTTCTGCATATAAAATGTGATATCTTTAAGTCTGCATATAAAATGTGATATTTTTAAGTCAACTGAGTTAAATTTACAGAGACAAATATAATTCATTTTATCTCTAGAATAGATTCTAACTTAAAATTAGAAGTTGAAGCTTTCTATAAACCTCAACTCCTGTACATAAAATGCAATCTCCTTACCAACTGAGTTAAAATAACAGAGACAAGTTGAATTTGATTTTACCTTTAGAATTGATTCTAACTTAAAGCTAGAAGTTGGAGCTTTCTAGAAGATTCAACTCTTGTATATAAAATCTGATGTTCCAGCCAATTGAATTAAAGCTCACGGAGACAAGTAGAATTGATTTACTCTACAGTTGATTTTAACTTAAGGAAAATGTTAAAATGTGTCCTCAAGACACATGTTAAGAAGTTTAATAGCTAGAATTAGAGCTATAATTAATTTTTACACTCAAATTTATTGTTTAACTCAATTTTACATTAATGCATCTAAACATAAATCATTTTACTTTAAAATCACTTTTAGTTAGAATCAATTTACAAAATCAATCCCCTCAAAATCAATGTTTGTCACTCCATAACCAAAAACACACATTAAACTTGACTTGTTCAAAAAGGTTAGAGTGATTGATGACTAAATCACTTAAAATTTTTGGTAATTTTATAGAACAAACTATTGATTCCTAGAATTTTTAAAGCTAAGATGCTTAGCATATATAATAGCAAGTTTTTGTCCTTATAAGAGCTTATAAGCAGCATCTTTTGGTGAATTTTCTCCTGCAAAATTCACTATAAAAATCAACTAAGAATAGTGTATGAACAATGTGATATACATGTGTTATATAAATTTGTTTCTTGACACACTTAAGCTATCTATAGTTTATTATGCTATGTTAAATATTCCTAAGTCATTTTTAGCTACACATTCATGGGTTGTAGATGATGTAGTACTATTGCTAAGAATAATAAAATATTCTTAGAGTTTCAAAAGTTATAGATTCATGAACCATCTTTATTACACTCCATGGAAGCCAACAAAATTTCCACACATTGCTATAAGTTAAATAATACTTCAAAGATAAAGTGTGGTCCAAACCCTATGAAGCATAATTATTTAGAAACATGTTCTAGTACAAAACAGTTGTTTAACGGGCTTGTCCACTCAATTTCTTATCCTAGTTTTCTAGAAATTGAGCCTATGTTCATTTATGTACTATGTCCAAAATATGATCCATTTCATCTATATCCTAATCTATCAATGGTGGGACAAGTTATGTAGCGGTTGATGTATATGTTTGGTTGTTAAGATTTTCTTCTTGATTTATTTCCTTGGTGCAATGTTAAAATATTTAATATAGTAGTACTTGGTAGTTGGCAAAGATACAAGTATTTTATAGTGAGCATAGTTATTGTTCTCTCTGTTTTGATATATCTGTATATATATAAAGATAATTACATATGAATAAATGATAGACGAGTAATAAACTGCACCGTCAAATTTTTTATATTGTAAAATTTAATATTCAAAAAATTATATTTTTAGATCTAGGTGAAACAACATTGTTATGTATGACCTTTTGAACTCGTTTCAAAAGGTCTACAACCTCTGATGTTAGAAAATCAAAAATGTCAAATGTAAATAGTATAAAAACATATTGATTGTTTGAGCACGCTTTCTCATATTTGACCTTTTTACTTGACGCAACATTAAGAGTTCTATGTCCTACTATAAAATTCCCAACCTACACAGCCCCAAGAGTGAAGAAACTTCAGTCAAATTTACACATACATGTTTCCTTCTATCCATCCATAGACACCATAATATATGTTGGAGTAAATATCGATCTCTCTTCTTTTGAGTCAGTTAAAAGTTTATTGGTGCCAATTTCTTCCCAAAAATTCTCCCTTGTCCCTTTTAAAATAAATATCACTTTAATAAAAACAATTATTTTAAATATCATTTATAATTTTTCTTCCTTATTTGGAGGGGAGGAAAAAGATTCATATTTTTTGAGAAATTTGAGAGACAAGACAGAAGAGAGAAAAAAGAAATAAATCAGTTGTTGTCAGCTTAAAATTGAAATAAATTAAAAATAAAAATAGATCAGTTGTTATCTTCTATCTTTATTTTCTTAATTTTGTAGGTGTTCATATATTTCTTTTCCCAACCCTTCCCTTCTGACCCTTCCCTTATGGAAAGGTCATATTATCAATTCCTTTAGACATTTTCTCTTCATATAAAATCATACCCTATAATTCAAATTCTTATTTGACAAAGATATTATTGTCTACTATTCTCTTCCTTTAAAATGATCGTTGGATAGTACTTGATTTTTTTACTTAAATCAAATTTTGTGTGGTCAACATGTTCGTGATCGTTGGATCTATATCAGGATTTCAAGCTCAATTTTTTTTAAGTAAAAAAAATAAATCAAAATCTACATTGAAATTTGAACCGCCCGATTTTAATCCAACAACCACGGGTCCATTGACAATGTGAATGCGTCAAATTGCCGACCAAAGGCGATCCTATTCAATAAATTAATACAAACATTTTTTCTAAATAATCGACAGTTAAAAAGAATTTAATAACTTACGTCCACACTTATAACCAACAGGGCGATTAGCGAAGTTGCAACGTTTAGGGATAGTAACAGCAATCTGAGGGTTAGCACCCGACATTTTAGCCGTGTTTGATAGCATAACAGCACAAAGACATTTTGGATTCTGACCAAGTTTCTTAACTTGAGCACAGCAACTTTGAGACACACTAGCATCTTCATAATGTGCTGCACTTGCACAAGGAGCTAGCTTAAAAAAAGCTTCATTATCAGGTGTAGTACCTTTTCCACATTCACCAGCACTTTCAACTCTACTAATCCCTGCAACAAGTACTACAAAACCAATAAGGCACATAAATTTCATAATACCCTCCATTTCTTTCTCTTCTTAATATATGTCTTAGTGAAATTAATTTGTTTTATGCAACATTGCAATGCACTTGATGGGATTTTATAGTACTAAAAATGTGAATTTTGGGTCTAGTCACCCACCTTAGATTAATGGAGCTTGCACTAGTTCAAATGGGTGAATTTCTTACTATATCTTAGTGTGTCACTTTATAATAAAAAGTTTGTGCAGACAGGAATTTGCTTAAGGGGCACAAATTTGCTTTTGTTTTTCGTATTTCTAGATGTAGTGATTACTTGCAATATGTGAATTAAGGGAGCTATGGAATGGTGACACCCCATTCTCAAACAAGTGATTTAGGGATCAACTTTTAAGCCAACAACCACAGAACATTAGTTTACTTTTTTTTTAACTCGGTATCCGGTCTAAAGACCAACTAATTTGAAAAGTCTAATTTCACTGTTCATTTGTGTGTGGTGTGTCTCTTCTAAAGTCCCAAGACGAGATCAACCCAAGTGAGTTAGCTTACCTTTTCCTCAAAATAATGTTTGTTCAACAAATGGTTTTAAAGGTTGCGACATATGATCAAGGGTTTAACAATTTTTATCTGTGAAACTTAATGAAACAAGTTCAAGGATTTAATTTCGAATTTATTTGTGAAAATCTTCTTAAGCATATGATCACGGATTTAATTTCGAATTTATGTGAATAAGATAATCCTCCCATGCTCAACTACTACTTACCCTGCTCTTAGCATTTTCTAAATTTACAAAACTGAACTCCCTTGTTTCAATTCTTAAAATATCGCAATCATGATCAACGATTAAGATAAAACTGATAAAAGCCGCAACTCTGAATGCAATAAATAGCTCTTCTTAATTTGAAGTTCTACATCCATTCAAAATGAAGTTGGCATTGATCAGAAGCTTTGACATAAGTGTAACTCTTTGAAATTTTTAGCTCTTATGGTTAATTTGAAGAGCTATTAGTTCAGTTCTGTAAATAGTAACATTGCGCAAGTCTGTTGAAATATAGTGTTAGGCCCATTAACTTAGGTCCATTAACTTCCGATGTGGGACTCTGTAATACATCCCTCGCGCCCAACATTAATTGGTTTGGTGTGCGGATATAAATAGTGGGTGATCTGATAGCGGAAACTTGATAATAGATGGCACAAATTTTGGAGAGAATCAGGTGCCATCTTAAAATTGGTTAATGATGGGCCTAACTCTATATTTCAATAAACTGTTACTAATTAGAGAGATGAGGTTCCCTCTGTTCTCTGCTAGGAGAAATCAATTTTACACTTAAATCAATATAAAATCAATTCAAAACTAACTAATTCAAATCTTAATTACAAACATTATCATTAATAAAAATGAAATAACTTTGTTCTTTCAAACAAAAAAAACATACATTAATACATTATGCACTAACCACTTACACTAAGATTCCAGTGTACCTGCTCAGTCATCTATGAACAATGTGAAAGTGATATGCATTTAGTTTTGTTTCTTGACAAACTTAAGTTATCTATGTTATAGATTCTTTAAGTCATTTTTGGTTACACATTCACGGGTTGTAGATGATGCGGTACAAATTAAGAATAAATAAAATATTCTTAAATAGTTTCAAAAGTTATACTGTTATAGCATAGATTCATGTGTGAGATTTCAAGTGTGAGTTGTTAAGTCCCACATCGATTATAAATGGGAAGAATGTTGAATTTATAAGAGAGATAACACATTAATCTAATACCTTAAGATTTTGAGTGGAGATAATGTGGAGTTTCCCTCTCTTGTGGTCTTAAAGTATTGGCTTGTTGTTTCTTCTGACGCAAGTATGGGAATTCCAATATTTGTCAAGTAAAATTTTAGTACAAGTCTGTGATACTCATAATATTCCACGGCACGCCACATTCACGCTAGCTATATCCATGTATTTAGATTTATCAACAAAAAAAATATATACATGTATTTAGCGAGTCTAAAACCTTGTAGTCAATGAACACATGTTATCTTTAAAAATTTCATTATGATAGAATAGATAATTGTAATTGATCTTCAACGAAAAATTTCTACTAAACGTGAATCATCAATTCGCGTTAACTACTTCCCTAGTCTTTATACATCAATTGTAAGGGATCCAATTCCTCTGTCAACGTCAACTCTTCATTCCTTTTATTTTTCTACACTCTTATCTTTACATGGTGCAAAAGTTGGAGGATAGAGGAACATCCAAATACTTATAAAACTACATGAAAGACTTTCTTTGTATCAGATTCCTCTTGAAGATATTTCTAACTAATGCCAATGGAGTGTTTGAGGGAGTTAAAATGTCTTTCTGCCCCTATCTATAAGGCTCAAACATGATATTTTGCTCAATATTATATGTTTGAGTTCAGCTTCACTTAGATCAATATAATATTCGTATGCCACATTTTGTAATAGATGACAAATTCAAAATTATAAGGATTATTATTATTATTATTATTATTATTATTATTATTATTATTATTATTATTATTTTAATTTTTTTTCAACTTTTTATTTATATAAATAGCAAAAATTTAGCAAGTTAGATCTTAGAGTCTCACGTGGACACAAAAAAACTCAAAGCTCAAAAAACGCTTATAAAAGTACTTATGTAATATCCAGATAGACATAAGTTAGTATACAAGAAAAAAAATAAGAAAAAAGGTCTCACTCCTCATCATGAGTTGTCAGCAGCTCTCACCACTTCTCATCTTGGGCGGTCAGCAGCTCTCACAAACTTGGAGGAGAGAATGCACATGGGACATGTGTCCTCTTGTGAGTGGATGGATGAGCCTATATAAGTCATAGTGATTGTGTGATTATTTTTATGCAGAAGTTGAGCTAGTTCTAGCAATTGGGAGAGACTTGACCTCTCGAAGAGCCACTTTATTCTGCATAATCACTTTTCTGTTTCAACTTATTTCAACTTAAGTGACTTTTATTCTGTAATTCATCCTTGATTTAGATCATGTTTAATCTCTAAATCAATTATCACTTATTATCTATAATATACTTCCATTTCATTATTTTTATACTATTTTATTGTTTTTTTCTACTGTTCTATTGATCCTATATCCTATCATATCCTCTAATGAAGTCTTCACGCGAGCAATTGAGATTAGAAACCACCAACTTAAATCCATACCAACACTAAATAGTAATTGAAATATAATAATGTAAAACATTCTTTATAAAGTTCTAGTAGGCAAATGAAATAAATTAAAACACCGAAAGTGCATGCATGTTTTATTCATGAGGGAGTACACAAATGAGCTGCTAGCTCTTTTCCACACTATAAACAACAAAGTTACAATACAAAGTACACAACTAGGTTGTGGTGACCATACTATAGTAGCTAACAGCAACAATGCATATCCCACTTATCTTTCTTTTCAGCAACTACCTCAACTCTTTCAAGGAAGAGTGTAAGCTGCAAAATCAGAAATTTTATAAGAGGAATTAGTATATTGAACTATCAATAAAAATGACAAACAAATATAAAAACATATATTAGAAACATATATACTTATTTTGCATTAAACTTAGGCATAAAATTGGTTATATATAGCAATGAACTTTATTACTTTTGATGAAATTAACTTTTTATGTCATTTCATTGATTTTTGTGTTTGTAATAAATAGTTAAAAGTATTATATATTGACAAAAAATAGTTTGTATTAAGTTGAATTTTGAAAAATAAAACAACTAAATACGAATCAGGATTGCATGTAGTCAGCCACAAAGTCAACATTAACACATTTAGGATTGTTGCATGGAGATCAAGTGCTCCAGATTTCAAGCTCAGTAGTTTTTATTTAAACAAAAATTTAAATTCTACATTAAAATCTGAATTGTCTGATCTCGATCCAACAATCGTTAGTCTATTGAATATGAAATGCGTCCAATTGTTGATTGCAGACCATCCGTATTCATTAAGTATTACGAATAATTTTTTTCTCAATAATCGACACTTAAAAAAGAAATTGAGAGTAGTTAGTTAGTTACTTACGTCCACACTTGTAACCGACAGGGCGATTAGCGATGTTGCAACGTTTAGGGATAGTAACAGCAATCTGAGGGTTAGCACCAGACATTTTAGCAGTGTTTGAGAGCATAACAGCACAAAGACAACTTGGGTTCTGACCAAGTTTCTTAACTTGGGCACAACAACTTTGTGACACACTAGCATCTTCATCTGTTGCTGCACTTGCACATGGAGCTAGCTTAAAAGCTTCATTATCAGGTGTAGTACCTCTTCCACATTCACCAGCACTTTCAACTCTACCAATCCCTGCAATAAGTACTACAAAACCAACTAGGCACAAAAATTTCATAAGACCCTCCATTTTTTTAATGTATATGTAATGTCTCTTAGTGAAATTAATTAGTTCTATGAAAAAATAGCATGCATTTGATGGATTTTATAGTACTAAAAATGTGGTTAGTCTAGTCATCCACCTTAGATTAATGGAGCTTGCACTAGTGCAAATTGGTGAGTTTCTTACTATATCTTATTGTGCCACTTAGTAATAAAAAGTTTGTGTCGACACAAATTTAATTTGTTAGTAATTTTCTTGTCCAATATCAAGTGTTTTATTCTTCATTTTTCCAGTTGTAGCCATTACTAGCAACCACCTCATTTTCAATCAATTAATCCAATGACATTTTTGAATGTTTGTGATAAACTTTTTTAAGCCAACTACCAAAGAACACTAGCTCACACACACTTAGCTCAATGATGCCTCTAAACTAGGAGTGCTTTATAGTTTAGTTAAATGTTTCTTCAACAAATGGTTATATTAAACGAAAGTCAATTCTTTTTTTTTTTTTGATTACCTTGGGATCAAGTTTCTAGTTCCGTTTAATAATGATTAATTTCCTTAGAAAAATTTATGAGATATATAAAGTGAATTATCTCCTTTCAACTGAATTTTTTACAACACAAAAGTCAGAGATCGAACTAATTAATAACAACTTGTTTAAGGATCTCAAATGAAAAAATACACTCTTACATGGTGAAGATAATTTTACTTCCTTACATTTGACAAGGTCTTAAATGAGATATGGTAAATTTATCATAAACATTTGTTTTATTTATTTATTATTTTTAAAATTTTGATAAGCGGAGAAAAATTACAGCGAAGATTTAGACATCCCACTTAATACTTATTCAACTTAAGGATAAAATTTTTAATTTCTAACTACTAAATTATTTGACAAAATTAAATTAGAGCGAAGATTTGAAATAAAAATGTCAACTAATATATCATTTTAATATAATGAAATTAACATGATGCAGATAAACTATCACATGTTATCTAACCGATATTTATCATCGTTGGGCATTTGGTCTAGTGGTATGATTCTCGCTTAGGGTGCGAGAGGTCCCGAGTTCAATTCTCGGAATGCCCCGTTATGTACCTCTTTTTGTGTTTTTATTGAATTTTTATCACCACTCGGTCATTTTTTTTTTTTTGACATGCTCTAGTTGATGAGATAATTTTTATTCAACTTCAATATATAATTTTTGCTCAACTTTCACATAGAATTAAATTTAATAACATTTTTATCAAGGAAAATAAGTTGAGGACTTGTTTTGCAATATCAAATTTAGAACATATGACTTATATCTAATCGTTTATAAACTCATTATGAAAAAAATGACCTCTTTAATATTTTTTTTTCACGAGTTGATAACTTATCTAGATATACTAATTCAATTAGGAGCGGAAAGCTTGTAGCTTTGCATTTTTTATGTCATTTCACAAGTATAAGTTAGTTCAACGATTAACTTTATCAAACGCTACAAATTGAACCAGCTAACATGAGTAATAAACAATATAAAATACTATCCATTCTAAATAAAAGTGAATCCTTCTACATATTCCATCCTTTTCATTCATATACATAATAATAAGAACCAAAAAAATAAACATTTGAGAAAACTCTAGGCTATTAAAAGATCAATAGCTCTTTCAAACTTGCCATGCCTTGTCCATGATATTTGGACTAAAAGCAACTTCTTTGACATCACTGGAATCAAAAGCTGATACTTCATCAACTGTTTTTGATTCTGAAACTGGTTTCTCATTTGAACTGCTCCCTTTTACATCAATGCTAAGAAAATCAGTCAAAGATTTCTTCACTCCTACACTTCTCTGAGGAGTTTTGCTTCCATTATTGATGAGTGGAGATTTTCCTCCTCTTGAAGGGCTAATTACATGTGCGGGAGATAGTGTCGGCGTTCCGAAAGCTGATTTGTATGGAGTCGTTGGAACAGGTGTTGCATATGGAACTGAAATACTCTTGCGAGTAATTACACCGACTTTTGAATGAGACGGGAATTGGTCGGAGTTTTTTGTTAAGTCGTCTACGTAGAGCACGTCATCGATTCGTGATACCATGTTAAAGGCTAAACTTTCGAGTACTCGAGAGTAGCTCTCTAGAATGGCTTTTCCAACATCCTATACAACAGAAAATTTGAAGGACTATTAAAATCAAACTTAGTAATGTTAAAGAAATAAATTATAAAAGGACTTGATTCATGTACATTGTCGGTGTAATGAACTTTTAAACTGTCAATCAATCATAATTGTCAAATCATTAAAGATGTTTGTCGTTTATCCTAACTACTTCAAAAATCCCACGTATAATTGATTGTGATTTGTTGATGGTGTAAAACTGTTTACACTGACAGTGTATCAAAATTAAACTATAAATAAAAACATGTTTAGTTTTGAACGTAATGAATACAGACCTTGTTGTATTGGATTTTGCTCATATCCAAGGCGGTTTGAGGGAGACCAGGAAAACGTTGCTTTAAGGAAAGCAGAAGAATTTCTGCTCTCTCTGCAAACAAGTCCCTTTTGTCTGCATCAACCATTAGATCCTTGACCATTTCCCATGATGTTCTTGAACTTGATCTGCCACTGACACTGGCCGGCTTTGAATTTGTCTTTTTACGCCAAATATACATGGAAGCCTCAGCTCGGTTTGCAATCTCTATAGCTTGATGTTCAGAAGATAGATCGAGGCAATCTAGCAAACACTCAGGAGAAAAATGATCTGATGTGATGTATCGATGAATAACATCCCCCAAGCTAACTCTAGCATTCTGAAAGAAAGTTAGATCAGCAATTTGACTATTATCCCATGTTTTTCTGCAATGTTTAGAAATTTTGAATAAGGTTCACTCGTCATACATACCTTTGGAAGAGACTCCAAATAAGACTCGGGAATGTCCATTTCAGCTAAAGTAATACTATTAATAGCCATTGCAGCTTTTAATATTTGGCTCGTGCAATCACGCTTGTGCTGCAATTGCTTTCTTGAATTTTCGTGGAGGCCACAAGGAGGGACTCGGGGAACTGGAAGCCACCATTTCTCTTCTTGTCGCTGAAGTGCTTGCCTAAAAGAGGACGGACTAGTACCAGCATCCGGAGCTATAACACCTTGATCTACATACCAGAACTCCGTATCGACAAAACTGTCTTGAATTTCCTGTGAAAAAATATCATAATTTATAATGGCCTTTAATTGAAAACGGACAAATGAAGTGCACTCAATATTGTTGTATAAATCTTACAAGAAGCATGTTATCTAATTTGCGCAGAGCTGGAAGATTGACATACAAATCCGAGCGTGGTCGACAAGTCATGATCTGATTCACATTTCAAAAATATTGTTAACTATGAACAAATTAAGTATACATCAAAAGTCTAGGTAACTCCACATTTTAACTATTTATAAATTTACCTCAAGCTTGCTTCCATCAGGAAAAGTCTGCCAATTAGGCGTTAATTCGACAATATGATCACTGACAGAAAGAAGCCACTCCATCTCTCTTCGCCACATAGCTTTCTTCTCTGAATGCAGAGGCTCTAATCTCCAAAGTTGTCCAAAGAGGGTAGCTGCATATTCAGTAAAAGTAATGAACAACAACAATCAGAAACAAGAATTTCAGTCAGTTAAACTCACCACAGAAAACTTGCATCGATTAAGGCAAAATAGATTCTAGGCTGCAGAATTGATTTTGACAGGTTTGAATTAAAATAGATTTTTCCTCCATAATTGATACAAATTTGAAACTAGATTTTTTAACTCTTGATTCTACAATTGATTTTTAGCCTCAAATTTGTTGGTTAACCCAATTTAACAGAATGCATTCAAACATAAATCACTTTGCATTCAACTCACTTTTAACCAAAATCAATTTTTTATAGAATCAATTCGTTCAAAATCAATTTTTGACCCGGCATAACCAAACACACACCAAATAAGAACAAATTTTGCATACCACATAGATTTGTTATGGCATTTGAGATAGCCAATGCTGTAGGGACCCCATTTCCACAACCTGACATATCTTCTCCAAGTAACAATTTTGCAAACCTCTCCTTCATCATCTCAATCTCTACAAATCAAATCACAAAAAAATAAAATAAAAAATTAAACAAATGTAAACATTAAAAAATAACTAATATTCAAAATTAGAAAGTAGATTATGATTTTGTGCATAAAACACCCTAGAATACCTGATAATGCTGAAACTTGTTTCACAAATTCCTTTTCCAACAAATGTTTCTTCTTTACATCTTCACTTCCATGAGGACTACAACAATCTAAAGCAGAAATTTTCTGAACATTCCAACCCAATGAAAGTGGTGAAGATGAACCTTCCTCAGTACTACTATGACTATGTTCTTCATTACCAACATTCTCAGAAGACAAAAACTCAGAACTTGAACTACTCTCACAACAACCCTTTTCTTCAATCAAATCAGAAAAAGATCCTCTTTTACCACCACCATTGTCACAACCAACATTTTCTTCAACAACTTCATTCTTCTCAGATAAACTCAAACCCTCCATTGTAGTGTTAATCAGCATACCATGATATTGAATAGTTTTCAAGCAAAACCCATTTGAGAAATGAAGTCTAAAGCAAAAACTTTTGAGAGATTTGGTAACCCAAATGACTAAAATGGAAAAAGGGTTTGAATTTGTGGAGCTTGTTAGGCTTAATAATGGGGTATAATGGTGTTTGAGATGTTGATGTTGATGTTGTTGTTGGATTTGTTTTTGTTTTTGTCTTAGTTGTTGTTTGGTGGAAGTAGTATCCATAGGGTATTAAACATTGTTTGGTAGTGAAAGTGTGCATAAATTGTGGGCTATACTTAAGTTTGGTTAGCTTATATTTCAAGGGTTAAGTTAAGTTAAGTTAAGCTGTTTCTCATCATTACATTACTTATGTTATGTAGTTCTTCTCCAACCAATATCATAATGTGATGTCATTGTTTTTGGATTTTATTTGATGTTTGGAATCAAGATAAGTTTGATAGATACTTGGTTTGAATGAAATATCTTTAACTGTCATTTATAAATAAATTTTTATTGTTTTTAATTTATTGAATAACTTATGTATTTAAATTGTAAGATAGACTAAATAATAATTTCTTCGTCTCAAAATAATTGTCTTAATTGATCATTTTGCATTATTCATATAATCTATTCTATTTTGACCGTATTTTTTTACTAATATATAAATATAAATATTAGCATGTAAGATGTTGTTTGATTTGTCTCGATAAATATTTTTAAAGTATACAATTTTTATAATTTTTAAAGATAGAAAATAAAAGCTTATAAAAAAAAGATAAAAAAATAAAGATATTAATCATTAAAGTTGTACGTTGGCAAACGTGAATTGATCAACTAAAACACTTATTTTAGGACGGAAACAATAGTTATTTAATGAATTAGAAAAGTGAAATTTTTATTATAATTATATTCAGAGGGAGTATAAAAATGTAGAGTGTATTTTTTGTTAAAATCATGGTTTTATTAAACTTTCCTTGCAATTTAAATTTGTATGAAGTGCTTGTTTGACTTTTTTTTTTTACATCAAAAAAGAGAAATTACTTCCGTCAAGTATTGAACTTTGGACCTCTCCATGTCCAATTCATATGTCTTTCAACTCTTATCACTTAAACTATCTTACGGAGACGCTTGTTTGACTTTATGACGATGAAAATTATTTTGTTAAAATTGATAATAATTAAATTTATTTAAATGTAAAAAATTTATATTTGACTATTTTTATGTAAAATGTAATTGAAAAATGCATGTTAAATTCATTTTAATGTCACAATTATATAAATTGTTCTTTTATTTTTTCTTTGATAAATATAAATTGTTCTTAGTTAATGTAATAAATGAGATATTGTCGCATAGATTGAGTATTTTTTTACAAGAAATTTTAAATATGTTATGTTCATTTCATACATTATTTTATTTGGAATGTTCAAAAGGAGCGAGAAATAATAATTTTTAGTATAAGTTAAAATTTTTAACCGTCTCTAAAATCGATAAATCTAAAGTCATTTACCTCTTTAAATCTAACCGTCTCTACAACAACATCAATATACTAAGACGGTAGAAGATTCAAACACTGCTTTTTAGTGTAAACTGTAAAGTACAAATATAATTTATGTAAATATCAACAATAGAAAAAAAAAATTAATTGAACTTAAATTAGTTGATACAAATTACCAAACAGTAAAATGGTACGTATGCCAGAGGGTGACAAGTACTAATTATGATAGTACTATTATAATATTGCAGCTGCGGCATATGTGCATAATTTAGTGCTAATGTGTCTCTCTTGTAATTTTTTTGATGATTTAATTAAGCTATGTGATTCAGGTTTGAAATTAATCTAATTGTTTTCTGCAGTCTTCGTTTCAGATAACAAAGGGAATCAAATAAAACAAGTTTAAAAAATTGAAAGACTAGATCCTAAGATAATTTAATATAAGGACCAAATTTCCAAATTCAAATATTTAAAAGGGCACAAGGTTAATTAGATTACTCTTCATTATTTGCTACGGTTTTGCATAATAAAGTAAGAATCCAAAATCAAAAGTTATTAATTAATAGTGTTTCTAATTTTTTTTTTCAGAATATAATAAATATATATATAAGAGTTCACTAAAAATAATCTATAATAAAAAGTTTGGATAGTTGATATTTGTGTGTCGTCTGACAAATTCTTTGATGAAGACCATTCATCGCTAAACGACAGTAAAATGTACATATTAATTCGAAAGTATTAAATATCAATGGTGTTTAATTAGTCCATTTTGTTCATATATAGTAAGAAATTTAGTAATTACTATAGTAGATTAGGATAATGTCTTCCCTTTCTTATGCCTCCGCTCCAATATGTTCAACTCAATTAAAAAGTTGTCTTAAAATTTTACTTTTCATGTTTTAGTAAAAAACATAGTTTATTTGGATATTTACAAATATGGTTAGAAATTTCAATTTCACCTATTCAATAATAATAAGGATCCAAAGGAACTATTTATTTTTATAAAAAAATAATCTTATATATAAGAATCCAAAGGAACATTATTCAATAGAGTGCATTGGGACCTATGCTTATAAGGTTTTCAATGTGTGGATGAGAGCTAGCTTGGTAATTTCAAGATATTGGCATGTATAACTTTGTATTACTATGTTTATTCTTTTTCATTATATTATATATTACTATGTTTTTTTTGAAACGATATTACTATGTTTTTTCTCGGTGGATATTTTTTTTGAAGCAAATATTTTTTATTTTTCTATCTATACCATTAATTAACGTTACAGTAATGTTGAAGTAAATAGAGTGCTAAGTTGTTGATGTACCAAAAAAAGAGAGCGCTAAGTTGTTTGATATACACATATTAGGTCGCGGACATAATCAATTTTTTTATAAAAATATAGATTTTGCGAAAAATCTAGTTAATATTTACTCTCACATAACGCTGCAGACAACACATTAGTTTAGATAATAAACATTTTGGATATGAATTTTGTACTGTCACTATCTTAGTGCAATCGTGAAGTCAGAGATTCATGCATGATGTTTGATATACACATATTAGGTCACGGACATAATTAATAAATTTTTTTTATAAAAATATGGAATTTGCGCAAAATCTATAGTCAAAATATTTACTCTCACATAATGTTGTAGTAGTTTAGATAGTAAACATTTTGGATATAGATTTTGTATAGTCACTATCTTTGTGCAATCGTGAATCTAGAGATTCATGCATGATTTGATCTTAATCAGTCGGTCATAAATTGTCTGAATGCATTACTACACCAAAACAATGATGGTACATAATCCATATCACTATATTTTATAGATAAATGTCAATTGTAATTAGATACTCTCTAATCATATAAATAAGAAATTTTTTACTTTTTAGATTCTTCGTAAAAAATAGATGTATCTAAACAATAAATTATGGGCTAGACACATCCATTTTACGATGAATCTAAAAAGTAAAAAAAAATTATCTATAAGACCAAATGTAGTATTATACTAATAGTTAAAGTTTGTACCGTGTATTACCTCCTTCTCAAACACTTTTAGGTATCACAAGTCAACCATTTAAACTATAGTTTGAAGACTTGACATTAATTTAACTGAGTTAAAGTTGCGATCAACCCAAATCAAACCAACAAATTCATAATAATATTGTTCAATGACATAAATTTTAACTTAACTTGCAAGTCTTTTTTTAGCATTTTCAAAACTAAAATAACTTTCCTTTTTGGTCATGATACCGGTTGTTACAAACTTACAAAAGAATTTGCAAAGAGAAACCAACGGCTATAACAACCATATGTTAATGTGGGCCAAATTTTTGAAAACATTAAGAGGGAATAACAAAGCTTAGGCCTCAAGATTTTTGAGTTCACATTAAAAGCAAAGTTAGCCATATTACTTTCTCACTTTTCCCTTTTGTTGAATTTAATTTCTTCTTTAGTTAACTAGTTTAAAAAAATAAAAGTCATATATGTTTAGTAGATGTCTTCTTTTAATTTGAACCCATGATCCAATTATTTTTCTTTACTAAGTTCCAATTTAAGTTTTGAATGAAGCATATAAAGAGTTCAAATTTAAAAAATTGTTTTTAGTTCTCTTAAACGTCATGACCATGCACTGGCACAAAGGCGTGATACGTATGAACAATTAAAGAGAAATTGGTTGTACTTTTATTTTGAAATTTGAATTTGAAAGTATAAAAGTTACATATATGGAATATGGTATATGGATGGATATACTAGTTCTTTGTATCTTGTTTAATTTGTTACACGTGTTAATTTCCTACAATAATAAACATATATATGATTAAAAACTAAATATGGACCAGTCATGGGGCTATGGTATTGCTGTATTTTTTAACGAAATTGTAAAGGTTGTTGTTGAGTACACGTTAATTAGCACAATTTAATATGTTGTTGAGTAATTTTTTTTGAAAGATGTAATGATAATAATTTAGGAATTTAATTTATATACTTAAATTCTTGCAAAACTTTTTCATACATATATTTAATCAAATCACAACAAATAGACGTTTAAAGAGAAATTAATCAAGAGGTTAAAGATATTTAATAAAAATTCAGAAAGCGTTAATCTTGATGAGTTTCGATAACATATTAAATTTTCTCTAGCAAATATGTCAAAAAAAAAAAAGAGAAATTAATCACACGGTTAAAGATATTTAATAAAAATTCAGAAAGTATTAATGTTGATGAGTCTCGATAACATATTAAATTTTCTCTAGCAAATATGTCAAAAAAAAAAAGAGAAATTAATCACAAGGTTAAAGATATTTAATAAAAATTCAGAAATTGTTAATCTTGATAAATCTCGATAACATATTAAATTTTCTCTAGCAAACATTTTCCTCTTGCTAGCCCTAAATTTTTTAGAGCTCTATTTTTTTTTCTTTCATAAGAAAAGGGTAGTTTTGGGTCATTTCTTGACTCCAAATCACCTATATATATGTACATTTTTTCCTTCTCCTTTTGATCAAAATAAGTGATATTCACATCAATTGAAATTTTCTTTTGCATATATTTTTTTTAATTTCATCATCTTAGTGCTACATTTGTTTATTTTTTTGTCTTGTGCGTTGCTGTTTGTTTTTTTGTCTTGTATGATGTTCGTTTAGATGTAAATCCGGAGCCATATGTGTATCTCGGTTACTTTAATTTTATCACATTATTTCTATGCATGAATATGT
Source organism: Trifolium dubium (assembly GCA_951804385.1). NCBI lineage: Eukaryota > Viridiplantae > Streptophyta > Magnoliopsida > Fabales > Fabaceae > Trifolium > Trifolium dubium. The sequence goes on from OX638065.1 coordinate 32,495,701, forward strand.
TGTTTTATGCTATTAACTTGGATTATGTGAGTTTCATCATAGACTCATTCTTTTTTAATTTTTTTGTAGATTCATCCTTTTTATTTTTAGCAGTTTTGAATTTATACTTGTATCTGATGTATATTCTATTAATTTGAATGAATGAATATTCTTTTATTTTTGTCAAACAAAAAAAAAATATCAAATAATTTTCAATTTCATTAAAACTTTTATGGAAGATCTATATGATATAAATTTTTAATATAACGATTAATTTTGTAAAGTTATTCATAACTTGAACATCATGAACTACTTACCAAATGTTTATGTTAGATTTTTTTTGACGGAATGTTTATGTTAGATAAAACCTTAATTTATAGCTGCTTTGATTCTAACATTACCAACTCATCTTAGAAGGCTTGTTCCACGGACTACTATCATATTGGGCCATGGCCAGCCCAATCAAGTGTGAGTACATTTTAGTTGGAAGATCAAATGCATACACATCTTAATTAGTTTAGAGGATGAGTGCTCTATTGATGATCAAATACAAATCTGCAACCTTAGTTTAGATACAATATCATGAGAGGGACTTTACCATGCCAATAATAGAACTTGAGTTGTTTTTCTGTTGACAAAAATTAAGATTATTTCGAAATTTTCAGATAGATCAAGTGAATATACCAACTAGAGGTGAAAAATGTAAATGTAGTATTGGATTAATAGGTTTTTATCCTCTGTAATATAAGCGAATTTTATTTTAGCCTCTTTAAATTAATTTTTAGATTACCCACTTGAAAAATTATTTTATTTTAGATTATTCACCTCTGTTGACTTTTTGCAGACTTGGCAAGCAAAAAAATAAACTTTTTGCTGACGTAGAATTGAACTTTTGCTGATGTGCCAGTTGAATTTTGTCTGTCAAATCAAAAAAAAGTCAACAGATGAGAGTAATAACTTTTTTTTATTGGGGAGTAATTCAAAAAAATAATTTTTGAGGGGGTAAAGCATACCTGACCTACTATATTATAAGGGGTAAAAACCTATTAACTCTATAATATTTAATCTAGTACAAAATTTAGGTGCATATCTTTAGGTACTTTTCATATGGTTCTTAATATAATAAAGAATGATTTCCTCAAATTCATGATTTTTTTTTTCAAAATTTGTTATAACTACAAAAAATGAAATTTATGTTAAGAACTATACCAAAAATACTTAAAAAAATGCATCTAAATTTTCTTCTTTAATCTATCATATGCTTGTTTCCTATGTTTGAAACAGACATTTTACAATTTACATTTACCAAAATTTACGCATTATGTGATGATGAGTAGCATCAATCATCATTTAATAACTATATGTCAATGAAATTAGTGAAAACAAAATATATGTCAATGAAAAAGTACCCATTAAAATGTAGTCATTTTACAAATTCTTTCTTTTGGTACATTGGCAAAACTAGAAAACAAAAAAAGATAAACTAATAACGAGGGTGAAGCAATCTTAAAGCATTAGGTAAAAGGATGCTTTTCATATTTGTAGGCGGAGATTTTCAAATGCTCAACTTATCATCATTGTTGATCCTAGCTTTCCAAAAAAGCAATAATCCAACTGTCGTTCCATCCCTAATTAAACCACCGAATCGGCTCTACCAAATTCTCAAAGACAACTACCATCCATATTAAAGATTAATACAACATCAACCCATGTAGATGGCTTAGAAGCTAAATACCAATTTTAATCCAACATTTTTGTAGGTCTAAGTCTTTCTTCTGAAGCTTCATTTTCTAGGTAGATTGCGATAAAGATCCACTATTAATCTTTACTAGAATATGCCACCCAAAGTAAAGGAAGTTTGGGTTAATAAATAAATAGTCAAAAATGCCAAAACCCAAAGTTGGGAGATTATTGGAGAGGAGAAGTGGCTGGAGATCATTCAGGTTTAAAGAATTAATCGATAATAGATTAAGAATTGTCTAATTTGTATCGAAATAATAGATTTAAGACAAATATTTTGTTGTTTGGTTAAAAAGACAAATCATTTATGTATGTTTGTTTTAAGACTCATTAACTATTAATTAAAAAATAGGCTTAAACATATATTTGGTCCCTGTATGTACACCAATTTTTCATTTTAGTTCCTGTATCGAAAATTTTGACAAAATAGTCCCTGTATTGCGCTTTTTTTTGACGTTGGTCCCTACCGTCCAATTTCATCCAAGTGGCAAACGTTTTGCCACCTGGACCCTGCCACGTGGCCAAAAAATGTTGCTGACTGGATTAATGAATGCTAAAGGGACTAAAACCAAAAAATTAAACTAATTGCAAAATGACTCATTTAAACTGTAAATTCCCAAAATGACTCTTTCTCAGGACTCCACTTTCCCTTTTCACATCATTTTGTAGAGTTATGTGTGCTAATTCTGATTGTCTGCTAATTCTGTTTTGACTTTGGTTTTCAAGTTTGGAAGCTATTGCTTTTGAAAACAGATAGTTGAAAATAAATGTTTCCTTATATAGTTCATTGAAATAAAATGGTCAAGAACATTTTTTCAATAACAAGCTTAAGTTAAGTGTAGTTGTGATTCTTGTGAATAACACCATTATTAATATGATGATTCTGAATGTGAGTTACAGGTGTGACTTTGGAGGATCTCCGCACTGAAGATCTTAGCCAAGAAGTTAGAGGATTCGTATTCTCTAAAATTCTGGTTTGTTCAACACCTATATTTGTTTTTCATCATACACATGAAAAAGAAAACTGATGTTTGTAGCCATTTTTATTTAGTTTATGTTATTTGTATCAAATTAAATTAGAATGGGATGTTTGAAGGTAACAAATTTATGTTAGAGTGGAGAAACAAATTTCAATTTAGGGATTTAGAGTTTAAATGGGTCATTTTGCAATTAGTTTAATTTTTTAGTTTTAGTCCTTCTAGCATTAAGTTCAATTTTTTGGTTTTCGTCCCTCTAGTATTCATTAATTCAGTCAGCAACATTTTTTGGCCACGTGGCAGGGTCCAGGTGGCAAAACGTTTGCCACTTGGATGAAATTGGACGGCAAGAATCAACGTCAAAAAAAAAAGCGCGATATAGAGACTATTTTGTCGTCAAAATTTTTGATACAGGGACTAAAACAAAAAATTGGTGTACATACAGAGACCAAATATATGTTTAAGCCTAAAAAATAAAGTGTTACTCTTTAAATTTTTGATCACAAAATAATTAATATATATGTCATCTTGAGTGATCTCTCTAGTTAATTTGAGATTTGCAAAACTTTTTTAAATTCACTACCACACACTAGTTCATTCTTGTGTTGGTTTCTTACCAAATTTCCTCCATAATATCAATTTGTTCCAACAGTTTGTAATACATTATTGTACAATTTTTAATATACTAATAATCATTGTACAATTTTTTATATACTAACAACACATACTATAAAAAAAAAAACACATAAAATCAAATCAATTTCATTATAGAATGACGTGCTATTTTCAAGACAAACAAGTGGTTAAAAGTTTAAACTTCAGACATTCTCCTTAAACCCAACAAATGTTGCCTTAAATTATTTTGAAGCATCAAGATTTTCAAGACGAGCTTTGTAGAAGGCCAAAAGAATTTCTTTAGGAGGCAATTTTTCTTTGACAATTGTGTGGGTATTGAAGTCTTGTATCCATTTGTAAAGTTTAGGAAATTTCTCACTAGTGAACAATTTCAATCCCATTATTTCTTGTAAAGCTATGAAGCCTGCAGTAATGTCAACAAAGCCAATCTCATCTCCACCAAAGAATTTGTCTTTGAGCTCATTCTCAAGAAATTGAAGAGCTACTTCCATTTCCTCAATACTCTTCTCACGTTCTTTCTCATCAATAGTGAAAGCAACTTTTCGTGTAGTTTTTAAACACTGGTTTCACAAATTAATTATTATTAAAATTATACATATATTTAAAAGTAAAAGTTAGAAAAGCAAAGAGTCGTAAATTAGATATCCTCAATTCAATTGGTACTACTAAAAAAGAATACTTTTATAATTTTTTTATTACGTAGATGACGAAATGACAAATCATTAAAAATTCATCATAAAATAAAATAGACTAAGTATCGGACTCTGATTATAGACATATGACCTTATAATTTCAGCATTTTCTATCGATCAAGCTATATAATATGTAGACTTTTATCAAACACCATTACTTATTAGATTAACCAAGCTTATAAACCAACTAAATATAAACTATAATTTGGACACAATAATATAAATTGTAAGCTATATTTCAAAACAAAAACAGGTTTAAATATAATTCTAATCCTCAAAATGATTTATATTTTTAAAATAAGTAAATAATAAATATGTTTGTGTGTGAGAGACTAAAATATTTCTTACTATTACACTAGTTAGAGACTTAGAGTTGCAAAAAGAAAAAAATAGAAGAGAGCTATATATATTACCTTATCATCTATAAATTTGGACCAGAAACGAGCTAAGGCTCTTTTGTAAGGATCAGAAGGCAAGATTGGATTTTGTTTCCAAGTTTCATCAATATATTCAAGAATCACAAGAGATTCTGATATGGGTTTTCCTTTATGAACTAATACAGGAACTTTTTTATAAACTGGGTTGTATTTGATTAGTGTATCACTCAAATTCCCCCACTTTTCTTCCACATATTTGTATTGAATTCCCTTCAATTTTAGAGCAATCTCCACCCTTGTTACAAATGGACTTTCCACCAATCCAAAAAGCTTCACCTCTTCTTGTTCTTGGTTTGATGACATCTTAATCAGTGTTTTGATTCTTTACTCAAACAACTCTGTTTTTTGGTCATCTTATAAGTTTTGCCTAGTCTCTGCTAGGGGTTGTTTTCTTCTCTCTTGAGAAGCTTGTTCATTTTTGTCACGAGTATCGAAGAGTTACAGCTTACACACAACACGTCTTTTCACCTATGGCTAGCGTTAACCTTGAAGGGTTGTCCTTACATGAGGAGGAAGAGGAGGGGGGATTCACATTTGACTTGGAGGAGGATGGAGAAACACAAGCAGATTTTCGGTGGTGTCTCATTGGCAGATTTTTAAGTGACCGAATCATTCATGTCAACTCCATGAAAGCTACTATGGCGGACATTTGGAGGCCGGTGAAGGGTGTGCAGATCAAAGAAACCAAAACTGGGTTATTTCTTTTTCAATTCGGTCATGAGCTGGACATGGAGGGAGTCTTGCAAGGTGGTCCTTGGTCATTCGATAATCAATTGCTCATTGTGGAAAGAGTCAAGGTAGGTGTCCAAATTGAGAATATCCCACTATATCATGTTGATTTTTGGGTTCAAGTACACAACTTGCCGGTGGGGTTGATGGTGGAGAAAGTGGGAAAGACCTTGGGTAATTACATTGGTTCATTGATTGAGTATGACAAGAACAATAAAACTTGCTTCTGGCGTGATTACATGCGCCTCCGTGTGAGAATGGATGTCCGACAGCCGCTTAAAAAAGAAGCCAAGGTCAAGAGTAGGGAAGGGGAATGGTGCAATGTCAACTTCAAGTATGAGAGACTCGGAGTTTTTTGTTTTGTTTGCGGCATCATGGGACACGCCGAAAACAAATGTGAAGTGCGATTTGCTATGGAGAATGACGACGGGACTAGAGAGTGGTCCAATGAGCTGAGAGCAGATTCAAGACGGCGGAATAGCAGACCGTCGTCACGGTGGCTGCGGGAAGACGGCGGCAGTAGCAGTAGCAAGGTTAGTGGTGGAGGAGGAAGCTTTGGGACAGAATTCAATGCTGGCAGGTCCACAGTGGAGCCCACACATAATACATCTCATTCAGTGCAGCCAATCAACAACCCCCAAAATTCAATTACCCTTGCAGCAGGTTCAGAAAACGGTCCTGACTTGGTATCACAAGCCTTAACTCACTCAACACACCTGTCTAGTACTATTAACTCTCCTCAATCATGTCAATCAGTTACACATTCACCACACAATAATACCTTAGTCCAATCTTCTATCCACAATCATCAGCCGCCACTCAATATTCCTTTACCTGACAACACAATAAATTCGCCTTCATTCACCAATAACTCACCTGCCACAACGTTTACCTTTTCACCTTTTATTGCTGAAACCATTAACCAGCATCATCAAAGCCTATCTTTTACTTCACCGAGCCTGGCCCAAATTGACAAAACCAAACCCATAATAGACAGACCCATAAAAATCAAACCGACACAAAAATTGAACCGCCCTCAACCAATTCTAAACCGAACCGAAACCACAAAAAAACCAACTGCTACTAAACCCAACCTGACCAGTAATGTGATGATGGATACACAATTAGAGAAAAAAAGGAGAAGGGAGGAGGACGAGCAGAAAGTTAGTAAGGACAGTGTGGGAACTAACCAGTATTTTTTATCGGCAGGTCCTGGCAGTCAGGACTGCCGGGACCAATGATCGTTCTTAGTTGGAATTGCCGGGGGTTGGGCGTCCCGAGTGCAATTCCTAACCTTCGTAACTTGGCTCAAAACCATAAACCTGATATACTCTTTCTTTCTGAAACACTATCAAAGTCTAATAAAATGGAACAAATTAGAATCATGTTGAAATACGATTCTTGTCTCTCTATTGATGTAGAAGGGAGAAGTGGAGGATTAGCCGTCATGTGGAGGGATGATACGAAGTGTAGAGTGCTTAACTACTCTAGAAATTTTGTAAATCTTATTGTTGAAGATAGGGAGAAGGGGGAATGGAGATTGACTTGTTATTACGGTACCCGGAAAGCAATAGAAGGCGGTTGGCTTGGGATCTCATCCGTGAGCTCAGAGGCATGTCAGACCTTCCTTGGTGTGTGATTGGAGATTTCAACGATCTCTTATCACAAGCAGACAAGAGAGGACAACTACCCCATCCAAACTGGTTGTGCTCCGGGTTTCGGAATGCTGTGAATGAATGCGACCTTACCGATATCCACCTTCAAGGGTATCCTTTCACTTGGTCCAAGTATAGAGGCAGTGACCGTATTCTTGAGGAAAGGCTGGACAGAGCTCTAGCTTCTAGTGACTGGCTTTCTTACTTCCCACATGCTACTCTCGTTAACTTGATATCATCTCATTCCGACCATAGCCCAATTCTTCTTAATTGTACTAAGCGAGGTAGCCGTCAGTTTCGCTATGAGTTCAAGTTTGAGAACAGTTGGTTAATGGAGGAAGATGTTGGAGAGACAGTACAAGCAGGTTGGGGAGCTGTCGATGGCACTGATATCATGCAAAAACTCACGGTATGTGCTGACAAACTCCAAAGGTGGGCAAGGAGGAAAAAGAAGAATTTTAGAAAAGAAATAATGATGCACGAGGCTGAAATGGATCGCACACGGGACCGAAGGGACACCACCAGTATTGCTAGCTTCCAATCAGCCCACCACCAACACGCCAAAGTTTTGATCCAAGAGGAAGCATGGTGGCGACAACGTGCTAAGATGCACTGGCTACAAGGAGGTGACCTTAACACCAAGTTCTTTCATTTGTCTGCAAGCGCTAGAGCTAAGATAAAAAAATTAGAGAGCCTGCGCAATGAGAACAATGTTACGGTAACAAGTCAAAGTGATATTGAGGAAGTGGTTCGGAAGTATTTTCAAGATTTGTTTCAACCGAAAGGTGGAGAACATGAAACTGTTTTGTCACTGATTTCACCTAGAGTGACTCCGGAGGAAAATGAGCAGCTGATTGCACCTATTACTAAAGAAGAAATTCGATCAGCACTCTTCCAAATGCACCCTGATAAGGCCCCGGGGCCTGATGGCTTTAATCCTGCCTTTTTTCAGAAATTTTGGCATATTTGTGGGGATGAGATTTTCACGGCTACTAGAGAGTGGCTTCAGAGAGGGTATTTTCCCTCATCTTTAAATGAGACGAATATTTGCTTGATACCCAAAGGCGTTCAACCAAGCTCTATGAAAGATTACAGACCAATATCGCTTTGCAACGTCCTTTACAAAATGGTCTCTAAGGTGCTGGCAAATAGATTGAAGCAATTTCTTGATAATTATATCTCGGAGGAGCAGTCTGCCTTTGTGGAGGGGAGATATATTACAGATAATGCGATTATAGCTATCGAAATTATCCATGCTATGAAGAGAAGAAATAGAGGCGCTAGAGGAGAGATTGCCTTAAAGATTGATATTAGCAAAGCGTATGATAAAGTGGAGTGGGGTTTTCTGAAAGGTATGCTCATTCGAATGGGTTTTTCGACTACATGGGTGCAATGGATAATGTTGTGTGTAAGCTCGGTAAACTATTCGGCATTGGTGAATTATGAAAAAGTAGGCCCGATCCATCCTGGCAGAGGCCTTAGGCAAGGTGACCCGCTTTCCCCTTATCTTTTTATTTTAGTTGCTGAAGGTCTTACATCACTTATCAATAAATCGGTGGCTTGTGGAGACTTACATGGAGTGCAAGTTTGTAGAGGGGCACCTTCGGTGTCCCATCTACTATTTGCCGACGATTGTTTTCTTTTTTGCAGGGCAAATCTTACAGAAACTCGGAAACTTGTAGAAATTTTGAAAACTTATGAGGAAGCATCCGGTCAAGAGATAAACCTCTCTAAATCAGAAGTTTTTTTCAGCCGTAACATTAGTAGAGCAGCCCAAGAGGACTTGTCTAAGTTGTTGGGCGTGAGACATGTGCTAGGTACCGGTACTTACCTTGGCCTGCCGTCTATGGTGGGGAGGAGTAAGAAGGCGACATTCTCTTTTATTAAAGACCGAGTTTGGAAGAGAATCAATTCATGGAGAAGTAGGCAATTATCAAGAGCTGGTAAGGAAATTATGATTAAATCTGTGCTTCAAGCTATTCCGGCCTATGTTATGAATATTTATATTTTACCGGACTCCCTAATCCATGATATAGAAAGGATGCTCAATGCTTTTTGGTGGGGTAGTGGTGAAAATAAGAAGGGTATTCGGTGGTTTGCTTGGGACAAATTGGCACGACCTAAAGAGGAGGGGGGACTTGGATTTAGAGACTTTCACATGTTCAATAAGGCTATGGTTGCAAAACAAGGGTGGAAGATTATTTATAAGCCGAACTCCTTGGTGGCTAGAATCTTGAAAGCTAGGTATTTTCCTCATTCTTCTTTCCTTGACTCTCATATTGGGAATAATCCTAGTTTCACATGGCGAAGTATTTGGAGATCTAAACAAGTGTTGTCATCCGGTTGTAGGTGGCGGATTGGTAATGGCAGCAATATCAAGGTTATGGGTGACCCTTGGTTGAGAGGGGAAGATGGGAGATGGATTACGGGACCACAACAACAAGGTTTGTATGATTTATCCGTCCAACAGTTGATGGATCCTAATTCTAAACAGTGGGATGTGGGAAAAATTAATTCCTTATTTTCTGAAACAGATGCTCATCATATTCTTGAGGTTCCTTTACTACAAGTAGTGGAAAGGGATAAGCTAATTTGGAGTGATGAGAATGATGGGGTGTATACGGTTCGGTCGGGTTACCGTAAGCTTATGAAGGATAAGAATCCCATGACTAGAGGGACGGAGGAAAAACAGTGGAGTATAATATGGAAAGTTAAATCCCCTCCAAAAGCTAAACACTTTCTTTGGCGACTTTGTAAGGAGTGCTTACCAACACGCACGCGATTAAGAACACGCCAAGTACAATGTTCGGAACTGTGCCCGACATGTTTGACAGAATCTGAGACCGAGGCACATTTGTTCTTCGAGTGCGCTGGTATAAGGGAAGCTTGGAGCATGGTCGGATTAAATCATGTCTTACCGACACCACCTTATAATAATAACCAAACTGCTACCTCTTTAGTCTTTGATTTATGCAGGAACTTGTCACTAAAGGAGGCTGGAAAAATGGCTATGCTCCTATGGTGCATTTGGCAAAATAGGAACCAAATAGTATGGAATAACAACAACAGTGGAGCAAGACAAGTTGGCATACAAGCAGCGCAATTATGGTACCAGTGGGCAGATGTTCAAGGCATTTTTCAACTTCAATCGCTACATGATCAGCCCTTGCACAGCAGAAATGACCAGCAGTGGTACCCTCCACCAACAAACGTTGTCAAATGCAATGTCGACGCGAGCCTTGGCAATACTATGCCCGGTACAGGGTGGGGGTGGTGCGCTCGAAATCACATGGGCGAGTTCCTTATTGCAGGTACCGACAATACACCGTCAAAACTAAGTGTGTTGCAAGGAGAAGCAATGGCAATCAAATTGGCTATGGAGGAATTAATCCAACGAGGATACACACATGTCATTTTCGAAAGCGACTCTAAATCTGTTGTTGATGCTATACAAAATCGTCAAGCCGGAATCTCTGAACTTAGTTTGTTAATTTCTCACATTAGAGATTTGCTTGTTATTAATCCCAACTTTGAGGTTAAGTTTATTAGACGACAAGCGAATATGGTTGCCCATTCTTTAGCTAGAGCGGCCTATTCTATGCCTAGTCGTTGTATTTTTCAATCTATGCCTTCTTGTATTGCTACATTTTTACTTAATGATATGAGTTAATTTTTCTTTGGTCAAAAAAAAAAAAAAAAGATCCTACTTATAAATGTGGAAGGAAAAGTATAGTGTACACGTGTCTTATATTAATTTCATTTGATGGAATTGGAATTCCATGAAGTTAAAAATTGATGCAGTTCTTGAGTAAAAAAAAAAAATGATGCAGTTCTATTACGATCGTCCGATCATCAAAATTAGATAATTCATAATCAGACAATTCGATTTGTTTTGACGGTAAGTCTTCATGTGTGTCCTTCCATGTTAGTTGCCACGTGTTTAGAGACCAATTTTTAATTGATTTTAAAATTTAGTTGTCAAATTAATTTTTTAAATTGGTCACTCAACATGTAGTTGCTGACGTAAAAGAACGCTTAAGTCGTAACATGTCATCACAATTAATAGTCAAGTTAAGGGAGGGACTAATTTGATGCAACTTTCACAAATTTAGGACGTTTAGCACCTTCAAATAATTTAGGGACGAATTTGCTTATTTACTCAATTAATATTTAATCTAAGAAAAAACTCTTGTAATAATCTAGTAAAATTTTTATTCACTTTCTTTGTTTATTATTTTTCTTTAATTTATTTTATAATAACAATCACAATGGAACGAAGTATTATACACGATCTAGGGAACTATAAATACCGTCCTTATAAAGAAATTCCTGACTACAAGAATGACAAACAAAAATGTGATGCAAGGACTAAACGTTAATTGTTATAATGGTGATTGACGTTGAATTTGGTAGAAAAGATTACGGTTCGACTCCCGCAATTGCGTATGGGAAGCGACTGATACCACTTGATGTTGGAACTCGTCCCGAACTTTAGATTATTAATTAAAAGCCCCTTTCCTTAGCAACTAGAGAGTTAAAAGAAAAGAAATGTGATATGATGTAAGGGATTACATATAAGGATGAATTTTGTAGATACATTTATTAGAGATATTTTTCTTTGTTGGTCAAGAAGTATAGTGGCTAGACTCACACATTTAAATGTGGAGAAATGTGAATCCTGAATTCGAACCTAGGTCACTCCAATAATATCCTTGGTAACTACGATTTGAGCTACACTTGTGGGACAAATTGATTAGAAATATTTATTATTCACATGAGAATAAAAACGGTAGGAAAAAATAAAATAGACTATAAAGATTTCATTTTTAATTTTTTTTTTATAATAATTTTTTTAAAAATAAACACAAATATGGGTGTCATCCCGTTTAGCCTTCGGCCCGATAAAGCGGGGCTCGAGATTTATATTTATAGTCCATGGATTATGACCAACCCGTTTAGAACTGGATAGCCTATTTTAACAACTCTAAAAGCATCATATACCACCATAAAACCCCTTTAAAAGACACCCATCAAGCTCAATGAATGTTATCGTTTTAGGAAATTATATTCACAACATTCAAGGCACAGATAGATTCTTGTGGCTGATCATATAAGTATGTTTACGTAAATATACAATGTCATGTCACTCAGTATACGATTATATGAATATTTTTGTAATGAATAAAAGTAACATTGTAATCTATAACAAAGTTAAATAATTAGTTTAAAAATTAAAAATTTTAAAATGACATATATAGTCGACAATTTATTACAAATGTTAAATTTAAAGTACATTTAGATGTATTGGACAATTTTTTAAACAAGAAGAAATCCTAGTTGCATATATCTAATTAACTAATTTGAGATATAAATTCAAACAGAAGCTAAAATGACAAACAAGTAGGTTAGACATATATGTCTCCTTAATTAAATTCCCAAGAACTTATCACCTTAAGTTAATCTATTTTTGAAGCAACACCACTTTATAGAAGGCCAAAAGTGTTTCTCTAGAAGGTAATTTTTCCTTGACAATTGGATGATTATTGAAATCTTGACTCCAATTGTAAAGCTTGGGAAATTTCTCAATCTTGAACAACTTTAATCCTTTTACTTCTTGGATAATTGGGAGCCAAAAAGCTATAAATATAGCATTAATGTCAAGAAAGCCAATTTTTTCTCCACCAAAGAATTTGTCCTTGAGCTCATTCTCAAGAAATTGAAGAACCACTTCTATTTCCTCAATACTCTTCTCAAGTTCTTTTTCATCTAGAGTGAAAACAGCTATGCGTACAGCATTCAAACACTAACCTCACAAATTTAGGTAATTTATAAGTAAAATTATACAAGTTAAATAACAATATTAGGCATATTAAGTTAATCTTTTTCAATAAGCTAATTATGAAAATAATACATGTTAAAATTCATCTTTCAGTGTAATTTTTTCATCCCTTTGCAAGGTTTTTCTTTAAGAAACAATTTGTGAAAGGGACAATTTTTATTAATTAAAGTGGTACTATATACAATGACCGTCTTACAATGGTCTTTGAAATTTTTTGAACTCATGTATTTTGAGATTAAAGATCAAATTCTTACCAGTGATTATACAAAAAAAAAAAATTCTTACCAGTGAACTAACACCGTAAATATAAGAGAATTCATCATAATCATATACAGATTAAAGGTAGTAATGCATTTTATGAATTAAAGAATTCAAACTTTTTAAATAGTTTACTAATTAATCATTCATAATTATTTTATAAAAAAAGTTTAAAAATATATCATTACTTTCATTTTTAAAAGAATTGAGATCTATTTAAGAGATTGAGTTTTGTACCAATTGATCAAAAAACCTCGAGTGTTTATTAAATGTGTCACAATATTTTGGTTTAAATTCCATATTTTTGTACAATAAATTCCATTTTTTACCTATAAACTAAATTAAATATTTGACTAATCAAAATTAGTTGGTAATGAAAGTTAAACAAAGGGCATATATATACACAACTAAGATATCAAATTTACTTACACAAATATTTACACATCAAGATGTTACCAAAAAAAAAAAAGAGTTACCCATCAAGAAAACTAGAACAGAGGATTAATTACCTTGTCATCAATGAAATTAGACCATAAACGAGCCAATGCTCTTTTGTAAGGATCACAAGGTAAAATAGGATTTTGCTTCCAAGTTTCATCAATATATTCAAGAATTACAAGTGATTCACATATATGCTTCTCATTGTGAACAAAAACCGGAACCTTTTTATAAATTGGGTTATATTTGATGAGTGTATCACTAAAGTTTCCAAACTTTTCTTTCTTATATTTGTACTCAACACCCTTCAATTTTAAAGCAATCTCCAACCTTGTTGCAAATGGACTTTCCACCATTCCAAAAAGTATCACCTCTTCCTTATTTGATGCCATCTTATTGCTTCAATTTTTAGCTTTAAAAAATGTTTTTGTTCATTATTTGATTTGATTGATACATTAAGATCTACTATTAATTAAGTTTTATATAGAGCTAGAACTTTTTGTTTGTTTGACAATTAGAGTCAGAATTGTTTGTTTGTTTGACAATTAGAGTTATCTTAGTATATGTTAAAACATCATTCTCATGTTTATTTAAAACAAATAGAAAGTCAAACTCACTAGTTACTACTCCCTTTGTTGAATAAACGACCTATTTGCAAAACATTGTGCTAAAATGATTGATTTATTTCAATTTTCAATATAATAGTAATTATTATTTTTTAATTGTATTGTTTTATTAATACTAGACTTTCACCCGTGCGTTGCACAGGTCATATAAACTGATGTAAATATCGAAGAATTATTTCATATATGAAGTATAATAATTAAAAATAGTAATTAATTATTAATATTGAAAATGAAAATATAAAATATTGTATTTAAAAACATAAGTTGTTATATCTAATAATAATATATGACAGAAATACGTTAATATTAAAATTTGTGTGACAAAAGTATAGTTACAGTAGTAGATATATATGATGTTATAAGAATAAACGAAGACAACGGAGAATACCGTACCAAAAAAAATGAAGAAATTGGAGAAATGTGCTTACAACGTCAACTCATCATTGTAAGTTCACGATGTTTTGGTTCTCATCCCTATACTTTTTATTTTGAAAATTGCCCTTGAAAGATCATTTCTTTTTGCATATGATAATGCATAAGTGGCAAACAGATTGACACGCGACAATTGAAGAACATCTAATAATTTGAAATTGCTGAAGCAATACATAGAAAGACTAAATCGAAAAAAAAGAAATTGCAAGGGACCACAACTACAAACATCTAATTTATATGTAACTTCATCTTCTATCCTCCCATTTTTTTTTTACAATATTTGATCCTCCCATTTTTCTTCCTCTTCAACTTCTTCAATCTATGACATTTTTATTTCACCTTCAATCTATCTATAATTTTAAATATTTGACCAACAATAATACATTATCATAAGTATGCATCATTGATAATAAACTCGATCACATATATATATGTTGTTACTAAAGAAGCAGATATTGACAACTATAAAAAGAATTCAATTATACAAATGTGTTGCTTAAGTTTTTTAATCACCAATGGCATTATTACCATATAAGATTATATTTCTTAAATTCAAATAGATATTGGTGTATTATATGTCTTAATTTAAATGGATAATTATAATTAAGTGTGATTGCAGCAAAGTTTTAACTTTTGTAATATGAAAGATGTTTTTTCTTTTTTTTGAGAATAATATGAAAGGTTTTTGAAAAATTATTTACTCATAGAAAATAAGGTTATTGATAGTAGTAACATATTTTTTTTTTCATTACAATAGTAGTAATTATTATGAGAAAGAGATAGAAAGTAATTAATAGTCTATGAGAGAGAAAATGTGAAAAAATGAGATAACATTGGAATGTGTATATGTGAACATTTTAATTTTTTTTGGTAGATGAAAAGGATTACTTTTTATTTTATTTTATTGTGGCAAAAATTGAATGAAGAGATTATGAAGGAATTTAGGAGGGAAAAAATTAGGGTTAATTGTTGCAACCTAACAACATTTAAAAATAAGAGATTATTTCACTAATAGAATTTGTCTCTTTTCCTGTGGATTTGGACTAAAATTCCACAGAAAATTTTCAGGCAATATATCTTTGAAGGTAATTATTATTGCGAATTTTGAAATCCTTAGGTTATTTTCTGCCAAAAAATCCGCAGATACATTCAAACTACTTTGCGAGTATTTGGTGCGCGCATTAGGCAAACTAAATAGATTGTGCTAGCACTAGTTAAATTTGAAAGTTAGACAAGATTCAATTAATAGCTGTCAGCAATGATTTGATCTTTTCTTCAAGTGATTACACTAAAGAGTTAAAGAACTATGTTCCTCGACTGTGGGTTCCTTAACTCGTCCAAAATGTCTAAGTACAAATTGTTGATTTTTTGATAACGGTAAATAAAAGACAGAAAAACAAATGATAAATTACAAGTAAAAGTTTTAGTTTGATTGATTGATTGATTATATATGCTCAAATAATTTTTACATTATATTGGAAAAGTTTTAGTTTAGTCAAACATTTTGGCCCATAGTCAATCTACTCTGAACAACGTCATAATTCAGCTAAATTTAGATATCAAACTTAAATACTCTTGATAGATGATTTAATTTTAAATTTAATCTATAATTGATAATTTTTCTTTTAATTTAGAAATTTAAGTGTTGCAAATTTTAATTAAAAAATGATGTAAATGATGGAGAATTCACACACAATAACGATAACAGAGTAATATGCAGCGGAAAAATAATTTCCCAAACTTGTAAGAACCTATGAGGATCAATCAACAAATATATGGCAGCGAATATAATAAGATAAAAGCACAATCGAACACCGGTATTTTAACGTGGAAAACCCTCAATGTGAGAGTAAAAAACCACGGGTCGTCCAGACCAAAGAAATAGCTCCACTATAATCAAATAAAGTTACAAGAGAGTCTTAAAGTGATGCACAAACAAGTGCTAACAACCAATCAACAACAAAACACAAGTGCTAACAAAACAAGAACAAGAAGCTGAAAATTTCCCCAAAAATCCGCTGTATTGCGAACAGAATATCTCACTAACCAGACCTTGTTTCGACGATCCGACCGTTGAAAAGATAGCCTCTGGTGCTGCGAACCTGCCCACCAAATTTGAGCAAAATCCAACGGTTAACGAATCGGGAATCGATGTTTTAGTGGGACTGCTGTGTCAAAATCGAGAATAAGATTTCTCTCTTCTTTTCTCTCTTTTTGTAGGTTGTTCTCTCACAAAATTTACTCACTCTTGAACCCTAGAAAGACCACTCTCCACTTATATAAGTGAGACATAATGGGCTAATAATATTGGACTTTTCTCCACATAGGAAGGGAGCCCAAACCCAACAAATCTCCCCCTCACAACTATGTGGAGGAAATCGCCAAACCGGCGATATCACAACATGCTTCAAACTTCCCTCTTGGCAACGCTTTAGTCATCATATCAGACCCATTATCATCAGTATGAACTTTAGCTAACTCCAACAACTTAGCATCCAAAACATCACGTATCCAATGATACCTCACATCAATGTGTTTGGACCTACCATGAAAAGTCGGATTCTTACCAAGATGAATAGCACTTTGACTATCAACAAATAACAAATATTTGTCTTGAACAAAACCAAGCTCCTGCAAAAATTTCTTCAACCATAACAACTCTTTGCATGCTTCAGTAATGGCAATGAACTCTGCCTTTGTAGTAGACAATGCTACACACTTTTGCAATTTGGATTGCCACGCAACAGCTCCCCCTGCAAACTTAATCATGTAACCTGAAGTAGACTTCCTAGAATCAATGTCACCAGCCATATCTGAGTCAGAGTACCCCACTAAAGAAGGCTTATCTCCTCCAAAGCAAAGCCTCATACAAGTAGTACCACGAAGATACCTCAAAACCCATTTTACAACATTCCAATGTTCTCTACCTGGATTTGACAAAAATCTACTGACTGTACCAACAGTATGTGCAATATCTGGTCTTGTACACACCATAACATACATCAAACTACCCACAACAGACGCATAAGGAACACGTTTCATGTCAATCTTTTCATCTTCACTTGAAGGACTTTGTTTAGAACTCAACTTGAAATGAGTAGCAAGAGGAGTTCTTACCGCCTTAGAATTTTCCATCTGGAATCTCTCCAACACTCTTTTGATATACTGTTCTTGTGACATCCAAAATTTCTTCTCCTTTCTGTCACGCATGATTCTTATGCCAAGAATCTGTTTAGCAGCTCCCATGTCTTTCATGGCAAATGACTCGCCCAACTGCTTCTTTAACCTGTCAATGTTAGAAATATTTTTCCCAACAATAAGCATATCATCAACATATAACAACAAGATAATGAAGTCATCCTTAGAAAATCTTCTAACAAAGACGCAATGATCTGAAGTAGTCTTCTTGTATCCTTGATCACACATAACAGACTCAAACTTCATATACCATTGCCTTGGAGCTTGCTTCAACCCATACAGTCTCTTTCTTAGTCTACAGACATAGTCTTCTTTGCCTTTCACTTGAAAACCATCGGGTTGCTTCATATAAATTTCTTCCTCCAAATCACCACGAAGGAAAGCTGTTTTCACATCCATTTGTTCAACCTCTAGATCAAGAGTAGCAGTCAAACTCAACACGGTTCTAATAGATGACATCTTCACAACAGGTGAGAAAATCTCATTAAAGTCAACACCCTTTCTTTGACGGAAACCTTTCACAACTAATCTGGCTTTATACCTTGGAGACTCAGAGTTACTCTCATGTTTAACTTTATAAATCCACCTATTTTCCAAAGCCCTCTTGCCTTTAGGCAACTTCACTAAATCATAAGTGTGATTATCATGCAATGATTTCATCTCATCTTGCATCGCATCCAACCACTTTTGATTTTCATCACTTTCCATGGCTTCTTGAAAATACTCAGGTTCACCCTCATCAGTCAAAGTCACATACTCATTAGAATTATACTTAGTAGAAGGTTGTCTCTGTCTGCTGGACCTCCTAAGTTGAACTTGAGGTGATTCTAGAGCTTCACCGAGATTCTCATCTTGTATATCATTCTCCTCATCATTATCAGTTGGAATATTTACCTCTTCTCCAAGTTCTTGATCATCAACATAATCATGTGGCTCATCATTTTGAACATCACCACCAATAGTATCCAGATTTTGAACAGGTAACCGAACTGGCTCAACATTAGACAAACTAACATCTTTCTTGGGTGTAGTCTTCTCCACCTTATCAATGTCTTCAATAGTTTGGTCTTCCATGAATACAACATCACGACTTCTGATAAGCTTCTTTCCTATAGGATCATAAAATTTGTAGCCAAACTCATCCTGCCCATAGCCGATGAAGATACATTGTTTCAACTTTGCATCCAACTTGGATCTTTCATCCTTTGGAACATGCACAAAAGCCTTACAACCAAAGACTCTTAAATGATCATATTTGACATTCTTACCAAACCAAACTTTATCTGGAACTTCACTGTTCAAAGCAACAGTAGGAGTAAGATTAATAACATGCACCGCCGTGTACAGTGCCTCACCCCAATAATGATTAGGCAACTTAGCTTCAGAGAGCATATACCTAACTCTCTCAATAAGTGTTCGATTCATCCTCTCTGCTAAACCATTCAACTGAGGAGTTTTAGGAGGAGTCTTTTCATGTGAAATACCATGCTGCTTGCAATAGACATCAAAGGGACCACAATACTCACCACCATTATCAGAACGAACACATTTCAGCTTCTTGCCTGTCTGTCTCTCAACCAAAGCATGAAATTCTTTGAATTTCTCCAACACCTGGTCTTTTGTCTTCAAAGCATATACCCATAACTTTCTGGAACAATCATCAATAAAAGTAACAAAATAAAGTGCACCACTAAAGGATTTTACCTTTAAAGATCCACAAACATCAGAATGCACCAACTGAAGTAACTCTGGCTTTCTTGAGGGTGGATGCTTCTTGAAGGATACTCTAGTTTGTTTACCAGCCATGCAATGAGAACATTTCTCCAAATCTGCATTCTTCAATCCAGGAAGCACATTCTTTTTGGCTAAAACATTCAGCCCCTTTTCACTAATATGACTAAGCCTTCGGTGCCACAAAGATGCTTCCATGTCGATAGCATTCACACTGTCTCTAGTCACCAAAGCTTTTGTCCAATATAATTTAGAATTTTTCTCCCCTCTAGCCACAATCAAATTACCTTTACTAAGTTTCCACTTTCCAGAACCAAAGTGATTATCATAACCACAATCATCAAGTAAATGCACAGAGATCAAATTAAAACGGACATCTGGAGCATGTTTGACATCTTTAAGCAACAATTGCATTCCCATGTTGGTTTGCAAGCATACATCACCAACACCGATAACTTTAGATACACCATCATTACCCATCTTCAACACTCCAAAGTCACCAGAAGTATAAGATGTGAAGAACTCCCTCCTTGGTGTAACATGCAATGTAGCACCACTGTCAACAATCCACATACTCTCATCCGACACAAGATTAACAGAGTCATGATCACGGAGAATAACAAGATCATCACTAGTAGCAGTAGTAACACGATCATCATGATCCTTTTGTTTATGCTTACCCTTCTTGCCTTTGTTCTCCCTTTTCCACTGAAAGCAATACTTTTGTATGTGTCCAGGTTTGTGATTACACTCTACATTCTTGTATCGCCCTTTAGACTTGCTTCTGCTATTCTCTCTACCATCATTCGGTTCTTTTTTCTGACTTCTCCCCCTATTTTCAGTGACAAGTACCTCAGATTGAGATGAAGTACCTTGTGCCTTCCTTCTCATCTCCTCATTAAGAATACCACCCTTAGCTGTTTCCAATGAAACAACACCTTTAGGAACAAAACTTGTAATAGAAACCCGAAACGTCTCCCAAGACTCGATCTGGTAGAGATAGCAATAGAAATAGTCCCAACAGTTCATCCTCAAACTTGATACCCATTTCTGACATCTGATCAAGGAGCCCTTGAAATTCACTCAAATGGTCTGAAATAGAATTACCCTCCTTATACTTCAAATTTATGAAGCTATTCAATAAGAACAATTTATTATTCCCTGATTTAGAGGCATATAAAGATTCCATCTTCTCCCACAAAGTCTTTGCATGTGTCTCATTAGCAATATGATTATAAACATTATCTTCTACATATTGCCGAATAAAACCACAAACCTGTAAGTGCTCAAACTCCCATTCTTCATCAGATACAGAATCCGGCTTTGCGGAACTAAATACCGGTAAATGCAATTTCTTCACAAATAGTAAATCTTTCATCTTGCCCTTCCACAAATGGTAATTAGTACCATTCAAACAAACCATCTTCACTTTTGTATTTGACTCCATCATTCAAACAAGTAAAATTGCCCTTAACCAAGAGCTCTGATGCCACTCTGATGGGGAATTCACACACAATAACGATTTCAGAGTAATATGCAGCGGAAAAATAATTCCCCAAACTTGTAAGAACCTATGAGGATCAATCAACAAATATATGGCAGCGAATATAACAAGATAAAAGCACAATCGAACACCGGTATTTTAACGTGGAAAACCCTCAATGTGAGAGTAAAAAACCACGGGTCGTCCAGATCAAAGAAATAGCTCCACTATCAAATAAGGTTACAAGAGAGTCTTAAAGTGATGCACAAACAAGTGCTAACAACCAATCAACAACAAAACACAAGTGCTAACAAAACAAGAACAAGAAGCTGAAAATTTCCCCAAAAATCTGCTGTATTGCGAACAGAATATCTCACTAACCAGACCTTGTTTCGACAATCCGACCGTTGAAAAGATAGCCTCTGGTGCTGCGGACCTGCCCACCAAATTTGAGCGAATTCCAACGGTTAACGAATCGGGAATCGATGTTTTAGTGGGACTACTGTGTCAAAACCGAGAATATGATTTCTCTCTTCTTTTCTCTCTTTTTGTAGGTTGTTCTCTCACAAAATTTACTCACTCTTGAACCCTAGAAAGACCACTCTCCACTTATATAAGTGAGACATAATGGACTAATAATATTGGACTTTTCTCCACATAGGAAGGGAGCCCAAACCCAACAGTAAACACAAATAATATATCATTACATTTAAATTAATAAAATTAAATTTTAAATATTTGGTAAATAACACACAATTGATTTCCCTCATTCTCATATGTTAAATATGAGTTTCAGAGTCATATATATCAACCATAAAAATTGTCACCAACCAATATATGCATGACACCACCAATATATTAAGAAGAATTAATAAATCATTTTTTTTGACAAAAATTAATAAATCATACATAATTGATTTTCTCTCATTCTCATTTCTCATATATTATATATGACTTTTAGAATCACATGTATCAATCACCAAGAATACCTCAAACCAACTACTACACGCATAACACCACCAATATTAATTTAAAATTGAATCAATTCCACTTAATAGTTCATATAATAAATAATTTTTTGAATCACATACATATGATAATAAGAGGAGGGATCCATTGTCCATTGTCCATGAGTACCAATATCAAAAAGTTTCCTAATACAACATTCATCTTCCTCCTCACATTTGGGGGCCTGACTCAAAAAGTTACTCAAAAAGTTTTTCAATATGTATGTGATTCAAAAAATTATTTTCAATATCAAAAGTTTCTTAATACAACATTCATCTTCCTCCTCACATTGTTTGCGTCAAGCTTATAAAAAAAAACATTGTTTTCTTCAAACTCCTAAATCATTATATTTCTTAGCAGTTAGGCCACGTTTGCCGTCAAACTTGGAGAAATCACATGAAACAAAGAATAGAAAAATTGGGAAATGATGACATAGAGAGAATGTCGAAAATCATATTTTAAGAAGATAAAATATCATTTTTAACTAAATATCGATGTTTCCCATTTATTAATATGGGTAAGAAAAACAGAGAAATAGAGCATATAGTAGGTGAAAAAATTTACGACCCTTCATCCTAATTTCAACCAAAAGAGGAAAATAAAGAAAAAGAAGAGCAAAAATTGGATCTAAGAGAAGTAAATAGATTAGCTTATTTGAATGAAACATAGCAAATCCACAAATGGGTCTAAATTAATTAGCAAAAATTGTAGCAATGTAAAATAAAATTTAAAATCTGGAATTGTTGGGCTTGTTTGGAGGTGACAACATCTTTTTTTTTTTTTTGACAACATCTTTTTTAATTAATGTAAATCATTTTTTGGTTACAAGCAACGACTTTTTTATGATTAAAGAAAGACGTGCGGTGTCCTCTAATTTTTTCTCCATCGAAAAAAATGTTGTGGTTTTTCTAAACTAGAACAATTAGCTTGTGTTAAAAATATGATGATATGGCCAACAATGTAGAGTGTTAAATAATATGTTAGAGGCATATAACATAATTTGAGATCCATAGTATTCCAAAAAATACTACGTTAGTTTCTCTCTTTGGCCACTAGTTCACTCTTAGATGGTTCTTGTTTTTGGCCGTTAGTTGCTGCTCTATGTTGGTTACAATGTTAGTTTTAGTTTTATTTCTTGTTTTAGGTTTCAGTTTTGTTTGACAAACTCCCAATATTTTATGTCATATGAACGCATTAATATAATGAGTCTTTTGGAATATACTACGACTTAAAGACTTAGAATAGTTTAGAATATTCAGAGTTTAATATTTCTCTATATATTCTCTACTAGTATAAGTAACCCGTGCTTTTGTTATGATTTAAGTTTTTTTTTATATTATTTTGATAATAGTTATAATTAAATTTAAAAGTATATTTATTAACTTAATATATTGAATGTATATTTCTCTTAAATCTGTAAATGTGGTCTTTAAGAGAATTTGTTTTGCAATTAAAAAAGGAGTAGCGGCGCAGCTTGTTGCCCGTTTACCTTCGACACATATGTAATTATCTTTTATACGTTTTAATTAACAAGGTGTATATAATATTTTGGAAAAAATTTAGTGTCAAACTTACATTGTTGGAAACTGTACCGCATAGAAAAATTTAGGGACCTGAATTTCTACCACTTGTCTCACATATAGTTGACGTTTTATTTCTTTTTATTAATTTTAATAATAATAATAATAATAATAATAATAATAATAATAATAATAATAATATAAAAATCATCACATTTTGATTAGTTAGAATTTTTGTGCAATAATCCCTATGAATATAATTTAGTTGTTAGAGACATCAAAATTTGAAGGATTCAGAGTTTGAAACAGGATAGCCGGATTATTTATTTTAATAGGTGAATTTTTACCACTAAACTACTATGGCAGGAAAGAAAAAAAATTTGTGCACAATATTTAATTTCTATACTTAAATTTTTTTACCTTGTCCATTTATTTTAATATTTTAACCATATAAATAAATATTATGTTAACTTAAATCTATATATAATTTTGCATCGATAATTCAACTAATAAAAAAATTTCACGGAGATATTTTAAATAAAGAGAAGAAGAAAAACTATATAAATTAAAGTGATTTTAACTCCTTATATTTGACAATTTCTCGATTTTAATCACTTAAATTTCAATTGTTTGATTTCAGCACTCAAGTTTACCCCATTTTACATTTCCTAGCCCCGTTGACTTTTAATAAATAAAAATTTCGTATGTGGTATTTTAAATAAAATATGTTTTTAAATGTGTTTGAACCCGTGTATTTTCTTATTTAATTTTTAATGTATCCCCGTGTGTTTTTAAATAACATCTTGAATGTGTATGTATCCCGTGTGTTTTCTTATAAATTTTTTAAGAAATAAATAAATATATTGAATGATATCTTAAATGTGTATGTATCCCGTTTGATTTTCTATAAATATTTTGCATCCATAATTCAATTATTTAATTTTAACTTAAGTTTCAAAATTGCTTGATTTTTGTCAACTAAATTTCAATTGTTCGATTTTGACCCTCAATTTTATCCCGTTTTAAATAAAATATGCTTTTAAATGTGTTTGTATTATGTGTATTTTCTTATAATTTTTGAATGTGTGTACCACGTGTGTTTCTATAATTTTTGAATGTGTGTTTCGCTGTGTTTCTTATCAATTTTTTAAGAAATACATAATTATGTTGAATGGTATCTTGAATGTGTGTATCCCGTATGATTTTTTATATTTTGCATTGATAATTCAATTACATGATTGTAACTTTTTAAGTTTCACAATTGCAATTTTAGTAACCTAAATTTCAATTGTTCAATTTTGACCCTCAAATTTATCCTGTTTTATATTTCCTAGCTTCGTTGTCTTTTATTAAATAAAAATTATTTATGTGGTATTTTAAATAAAATATGTTTTTAAATGTGTTTGTACCCCGTGTATTTTCTTTTAATTAAAATTACTTATGTGGTATTTTAAATAAAATATGCTTTTAAATTATTTTGTACCCCCTGTGTTTTCTTATAATATTTTTGATGTGTGTACACCGTGTGTTTCTAAATGGTATATTGAATGTGTGTGTATCCCGTGTGTTTTCTTATAAATTATTTAAGAAAAAAATAATTATATTGAATGGTATATTGACTGGTATATTGACTGTGTGTCTATCCCATGTGATTTTCCATAGAGGTTTTGCATTGATAATTCAATTATTTGATTTTAACTCCTAAATTTCATAATTGTTCAATTTTAGTAACCTAAATTTCAATTGTTCAATTTTGACCATCAAGTTTACCACTTTTGTATTTCCTACCCCCGTTGTCTTTTTTTAATTAAAAACTACTAATGTGGTATTTTAAATAAAATATATTTTAAGTGTGTTTGTATTCCGTGTGTTTTGTTATAATTTTTTGAATGTGTGTGTACCCTGTGTGTTTATAAATGATATCTTAAATGTGTGTGTATCACGTTTGTTTTCCTATAAAGATTAAAAAAAAACTAATGATTATATTGAATGGTATCTTGAATTTGTTTGTATCCCATGTGATTTTCCACAGAGATTTTGCATCGCTAATTCAATTATTTGATTTTAACAAACTCCCTAAGTTTAACAATTGTTTGATTTTAATCACCTAAATTTCAATTGTTCGATTTTGGCCCTCAAGTTTACCCTATTTTGCATTTTCTAGTCCAGTTGACTTATTTTAATTAAATATTACTTATGTGGTATTTTAAATAAAATATGCTTTTAAATTTGTCTGTACCCCATGTTTCTCTTATGTGAGTGTCCCGTATGTTTCTAAATTTGTTTGTAAATTTGTTTGCATTTTTTAATGTGAGTGTCCCGTATGTTTCTAAATGCTATTTTGAATGTGTGTGTATCCTATGTATTTTCTTATTAATTTTATAAGAAAAAAATAATTATATTGAATGGTTTATGTGCAAACTTTTCTTATTGCAACAAAAATAAGAATAAGTATTTTTTAGTAAATGAGTCAACTTTCATTAAATAATTATATTGATTGATTTATGTGCAAATTTTCTTATTGCAACAAAAATAAGAATAAGTATCTAACTATTTATTCCGTGCAGTGTTAACGTTTTAGAGGATGTTTGCAAGCTGAGTCTTATCTGCCTATGTTCTCTTTTTATCGGCGCCCCTTCGACTTTTGACTCAAAGAGGTTTACTTTGGATTCCGTTGGACCGTTCACTTTTGATTCGAGATCGGAAGTTAGTATCTAGTGACTTTTTTGGGTTGGGGTGAGGTATCGCTGGTGGTCAGGAAACTGAAGAGTGTTTTCTATGAATGAGATTAGAAATGACCCTCTTTTAGGTAGTGTAGGTTTTAGTTTTACATTGGTGGTCTGTGCTTTTTGTCGCCTTTGTATTGTAAACTCTTCATTTACCGATCTTTGTTTGTCATGAATAGAGATTTGGTTTTATTAATAATATTTATCGTTCAAAAAAAAATCTATCTAACTATTTAAGTATATTTTTTAGTACATAGACGAAATGGTAAAACTATCATAAACTCACAAATACAAAGTGAAAGGACTGATGATTGAATCTCAATCATGAACATTCGGTCTAACAATTTCAATAGTTTCTATCAATTAAACTATAATTTCAAGACAACATACTATTTATATTAGCATGCAATTCCACATCAATAAAATGAAATAAATGACAAAAGAATAGAAAAATATAGACCATTTTAAGGACTTTAAAAAGTACATGTCCATTTACAAGTCTAGAAGAGATTTACCATAACATTTCAAAAATTAGTTCAAATAATAAAGTAGATAATACAATTAGTATCGAGCAATTAATCTAGTAGGGCTGGGCTAGTTTTAGTCTTAGTGCATAATCAATATAATAGATAATACTTCGCTAGTTAATAATCATATGAAATAAAATATACGGGGTGAAATAAGTAAAATGGACCAAGATAAGAAAGAGCCAATAGGGGATGTAACCCATTGAGTGTGTTGTGTTGTCTCTAGTGATTGGGAGACTCATTATAAAGTATTGAAGTATGTGCTAGAAATAAATATGTATCTAACTTATTCTCACAAAACCAGCTTATAAAGTAAGGGTTACTAGTGGCGTTGCTCGGACCCTAGTTCAGGGGGTGTAAAATTTAATTAATATTTTAAAAAATTACATTGTACTAAAATAATAACATATATATATATATATATATATATATATATATATATATATATATATATATATATATATATATATATATATGCTACGCGGAGTCATGTTTTAAAATTTCTGAATAATCAACTCATTATCTAGATTGTTGAACATAAACCACAAGACAATCGTTCAAAAGATCATCCTCCGTTTGATAACGAAGTCTATAGTCTTCACTATCTTCATAGCCGAAAACGATCGTTCAACGGTTGTTGTGGCAACGGAAAAAATGATTGCTAACTTCAAAAGCTGATAAACCAATAGATAAATAAAATGTCTTTTCGTTTCAACTAATTTTTCTGAAAGGTCACTTATTCACATATCAGTGATGTAAGTCTCAAGTTGATTATCAAGCATCACAAAACTAGTTGAACAAAATTATTTTGGATAAAACTTTGCAAATTTGATCAACTTTTCCTTGTCAAAAGAAGAGAACAAGTTGGTTGGACACAAACAAGTCACACACAAATAAACAACTGACTATTTGTCTCGTTAAAACTATTGTTAATTGGTGGTGGTTGTGTTTGAGAGATCTAATTTTAGAGAGAAGTTGAAAGTAAAGAATGAGATTATAGTAAATAATGGTTTGAACTTTTAGGTGAGTGGTGCAAAAATAAAAAAGTCAGGAGGTGCAAAATACAAAAAATATAAGGATATTAGTTAAAAAAATAAAATTCCTATTGAAAAAAAAAATTCCAGGGGGAGCTGTAGTACCCGGCGCAAAAAATATACAGATATGCAATAACAGAATGCAATGCACAAATGTAAACAATGAAGTCGCCACCATACTTTATTTATCCTGTGAGGGGAAAGGAAAATAATGATAAAACCTTAAAAGATCGGATTCGGGAGTTGGTTACATGAGGGGAAGGCGTTAACACCCCCTCATATCCGTTGTACTCAACGGGAACCATTTGAGGAATTTTGGTTTGCAAAAACAGAGATAACCGCATAAAAAGAAATATATTACCGCATATTGAATAGAAAGGGAAAAAAGAGTATTTTATTATTTGGCTTGACGAGAGAGGCTCTCGCTCCTACGTATTCCCCAAGTACAATGAGGAAGTCAAAGCTCACGTAGTTCTTCCTGAAAAAGGTTTTCTTTGTTGATTGTTTTTAGTGAACGATGCTTAGGTCGCATTCCACTGATACAACAGTATGCTTGTGTGCTCGCTTCGGAGGCTTAAGCGTTTGTCTGTAGCAGGGGAATGGATAAAGCACTATTCATTTAAGAAAACAGTTGAAAAGAGATTTGAAAGTTTGAAAAAAGAGTGACTGCACAAAGCAGTTGAAAAGGTTGACTGCACAGAGGCAGGAAAAAAATTTGAAGTGAGTTGAGTCATTTTTAGTTTTTTAGAAGTGTTCAGTGAATGGGGATTGCACGCCACCACCAGATGTACATCAGGGGTCGGGCTCATCCGGGCCGAGAAAGATGTACGTCAGATGCCCAAAGGGGTGGTGCATTAGTAAGCGTGTGGTGTAAATAGTCCTGGCCCAAACCAAACAGGCCCAGACCCATGAATCAACAGAACCGGGTTGGATCTAACCCAGAAACCGGATGAACCGGGTTGCTTGAACTGGTGGGGGCGCGTGTAGCAAATCCAGCCAATCAGGAGTCGCCATGTGGCGACTGAGTCTTCTTCTTCAACAAAAACCAAACCAGTCGCCGGCGCCATTGTTCAGTTTTTATTCCGGTCACCAAGCTTGCAAAACCATACACCATTCCACTCGATTTTTCATGCTGATACCGAATCCGTGCTTAGATTTTACAATCGAGGCTTGTAGGGGCGAAAACGACGGCGAAACCGACGGAGAGGGTAAACGCGAAAGTGCGTTTTAAGACAAAATCAGGTGAAAACAACGTTCGGGAAGGGATCAGTGATGTTCCAGGAAGCAAAATCACTATCAATAAGCTTTGTGTGGTGTTCATAATCAACTAGAACGGAGGAACTAATTTTTCAGAATTTTGAAACTCCGATCTACACGTTTTCAGTAGGTTTTTGGCTATTTTAACGGCGGAATCGTGTTCAGGAGGTAGAAAGGAAGCTTATGGTGTATTTAGTTTGTAATTTCGTGGTGGTTGAATTTTCCGGCACGGTGGTGGCCGTTTCCGGCCGCCTCCGGCGCCGGAATTGTGCTTTCAGGTCAGATTAGGGTTTTGCTCTGATTTTTTTTGTTTTGGGGAATTGTGAAAAAATTGATTGGTCATGATTGAGTGATGTGAGGTGTGTATTTATAGTGATAGGATTAGGTGAGTGGTATTTGTGAATAAAATGATTATGAGGTGGAGATGATGAGGTGTCGCAATGTGATTGGTCAAAAGGAAAGAATTTTTATAAAATGATAAAAAATGTCAAAATCAATAAGAAAAAATGAATAAAAATGTAGAAAAATATAAAATGAAATATAAACTTAATAAAGAGATAAAACCTATTTTTGATTATTTTTGTTATTCTTCGTATAAAAAGATAAATTGCGACAAATTAAAAGAAACAAAGGAAAAAATAAATAAATAAATAAATTGTAAAACAAAATTATCAAAAATCTATTTTTTGGGTATTTCTTAAGGAAAATAAGAAATAATTTTTAAATAAAATATTTATTTTAAAAAGCTCAAAATTAGGGTATTACAGCTGCCCCTATTTAATTGTCTTATACTCGAATGCGTAAATGACTTGCGCCTTTATGCGTTCGAAGTAAAAGATAATTAAATACAAATGCCCTAATTTTGTGGTGTGAAAGTGATGTAATGATGATGAATGCATATGGAAGATGAAGGTGGAAACATACCTGGAATGATTAGTAACTGAATACCTGAGAATGAAATGATCATTACCCGGCCTGTGAGTGTATAGACCATATAAACTGAGTCGCATTCCCTCAGGGTGCGTTATCTCCAAAGCTGAGTCGCCTCTGAAGGAAAATAGACATAGTAAAGCAGCGGAATTTCAAAAAATTTCCTTAAGAGATCCTTACGAAGGGGCATGATCATGTGTTTAGGGTTTTACCTCTTGAAGCGTAGAACCCTTGAATTACGGACGAGATGATCACGAACGTTGAAGGTAGAACCGCAACGTCTCTAACTAGTCCACACGAACAGCTTTCTTTCACTCCAAGTGCTAGCTTGTGAATGAGAGACTTTATGTGAGAGAGACAAATAGAGAAATAATTTTAGGATTCAAGTAACCCTAAAATTCTTATGATTTCTCTTGTATGTTTTTACTCTTGTACAAGATCTCTATTTATAGAGTTTACTATTCTTGTTCTACAAGATTAAATATTTGTTTTTGTCCAACAAAAACAAATTTACAATAAAAACAAATAAAATAAACAATAAGATTTTGTTTGAAACAAACAAACAAAATATATCCAATAAAATAACTCCTAGGGCGCGCGCCCCATGAGTCTTCCACTCATGTGCACGCGCGCCCACCGTATCTTATGGTGTATCTCTTATTGTTAATTTTGTGATACCTTATCACATTATATTTATTTCTCTAAAGTGTACCGTACTTTACGGTGTTCTCAATTCTCACATTCCGCTGTCCTTATGTGTGTGACCCTGTAGGTTTCCATAACGTTGGCAATTATATTAAATCTCCTATTTAATATAATAAGCAATGAGAGGTATCTAGAAACACATCATTGCTACCCAAGTTATGAGAAATTGACATGTGATCAAAACATAACCTAACTGATAATATGCGTGTAAAATTACCCCTTTGCCCCTATGTCTATATTGAACACAAGGCATACTTAGCGTCATCCTTGTCCAGTTCAATATTGGTACCGAGACATTTATCCTGTTATGCAGGATTGGCAAATTCCATCTAGGACACTACTGCCCCTCAGCATGCTTTGTGAAGTACCCATTAACTGCCTTTATAATTATCCAGTTACGGACAACGTTAGATCAGAAACAAAGTACTTAACTCCACATCTAGGGTACAAAGTGGTTTCAGGTCTAAGGGCGGTTTATACCATTATCACCATGAGAGTAACTTATGACACTTTGCATAACTTTGCATGTAGTACTCTCATAGCGGGTCAATCCAATATAAATATTACTCCTAATATTTATATCTATGTCAATACTTGATAACTCCTTATCCTATGATCCATGAGATGCGATCATCAGTCTATCTTCATAATAGTCTTTATGCTTTAAGGTTATCCCACCTCACCTTAAAGCTCGACTACGGATACTTTAAGAATAACGTCTTTATGTTTAATTTAATATCATGATTAAGTCACACTTAATATTAAACGGACTATTTATTCTAGGGACTTTATTATTTTGGACTCTTACAAACATAATAAAGAAGTGCCTTATATTATTAACAAATAAAACATATTATATTATTAATAAATAATTCAAATACAAGTACTTAAAAGTATTGGCCTCTAGGGTTCTAACAACAACACTCCCACTAGCACTAAGGCCAATTAGGCACTCCTCTAATGCTCATAGCCCTAGTGTGCTCATCATGCTTCAACTGTGCAAGAGGCTTAATTAGTGGATAAGAAACAATTCCTTATGTTGGTATCTTACGTGTCTTCCAACGCTCTTTTTCGATCTCTATCGAAATGTAGAAGTATCTAAGTATATATGAATCGTCGGTGAGATCTATTCTCAAGTGCTCTTGCAAGATTAAACCATTACCATCACTAATGTGATTAATGTGACTTGCAACACCGGAAACATAGTTTTTAGCTTAATCATAAGCTAAACGATCCAATCTTTAATACTTAACTTCAATAACTGAAATAAACATACTACGAAGCTTATCTTATAGCTTTCAATGTTTATGTTCAAACATAATATACAATACATCGGTATGGAAACCAACCATCATTATAACTTTCTTATAATGATTCTTTCCATTCCAATTTATTTCAAGAAATAGTCCTTAATTCCTTTAAGGTCCATAGGGATATTCTTGAAGGTGATTTAGTGTCAAACATTAATTTCAATTTTGGTACTTATTGATTGTCTTACAATCACATGGTGTATTTGATTTTGTACATATTAAGATGTGTATGATTAATCCTATCTTCCAAAGCATATGGATTAATTTTCATATGTCTCTTTCTCATCCAATGAGATGTGATATTGTCCTCTTGACAAAATCAATTATATGACACGCAATAATTTTACACGTTAAGTGTCTCTTCACTTCATTAATAAATGTACATAGGCTATTCCTAACTCTTTAGGAATCTTTGCCAAAATAGATAGGCTATTCCTAACTCTTTAGGAATTCTTGCCTAAATATTTCATCAAGAGTTATTTCTTTAATCATGTCTCACATGTATAAAGAAAATATTTTTGATGATAAATTAATATGTTTTCCACACATTACACCAAATTTAATATAAATGCTCCCACTAAATCCTTGTGTGCACAAGATTTATATTTGTCCTCCATTAATTTGTTTTACATAAAACCTCCAAAAGTAACAAATATTTAATTTATTCAATCTAATCAAAATTAGATAGGTTTGTCCTTATTAATTTGTTTTCTCAAAACTTCATAATAAGAACAAAGAATAATTAAACTTCTGAGAACTCTATCTAATCAAAATTAAATAGCTACAAGTTGTACATCTTTCTAGCATCCTTTGGATCAACAAAACCCTACATATATGTCTAGTACATATATATGAGGTCATTCCGATTAAGGAATGCTACTTTGTTATCCATCTACCAAAACATGTACTACAATATTAAGTAAAAGAAATCAAATAGATTTTAAGCTCTATGATCACATTTAGAGTTTCATCATAATTTGCATTATGATTTTGCGTGAAACTTTTAATGATCAATTAAACCTTAAAAGGTATTCTCAATACCATCCATATCAATATTCAATAAGAATATTCACTTTCATCGTACGAGTCTAACTCATCTTGATGACATAACCAGTATCAACATAAGGTTAGTGTATATGGATTATGTGTAAGATTTCATGGCATTTAGCCACTTCTCAGAATTTAGACCGTCTTACGACTTTTAAGAAAGTCAGATATTCATCTATCATGGAAATCATATCACCTTGCTGAGTCATGATCCAATCATACTCTATTTACATGTGATATGTTAGACTTATCTTAGATTTGTGCAACTTAAATCAATGGTCCTTCAACAACCTTGAGGAACCGGTTTGTGTTCCCTTTTAATAAATATGTCTTGCAGTACTTGAATAATTTTTCAAGATTCTATATCACTCCCACTGTTTCTTTTAGAAACAGACTCCCACTAGAGGAATGCTTTAAACTTAGCAACAAAACAACTTTTGTCCTTTAGAGTGATATAAGACAAGTATCCCTTAGAATACTTCCACATATTTATTTATTCAATTTGAATTTAAATTTATCTAATAAATTTTCAATCCAAAATTCTCATGAAGACAAACTTGGTACTCTTACCTCCATATCACATATGGTGTCTTTATGACTAATTATAAAAGGGGAACTAATTGTGGGTGAAATTTAACTATAAGCAAAAGATTTTAAGAGTCAATAATGTATATAATTAAACTATCCTTAAATAATATCATGTCAAACATGATGTGATAAAATAGTTATTATATTCATTAACTAAGTATTTACTAATATGACTTATTCATATGACTTAAATACTTTTGTCGAATTCTATTTACTTCATTGTTTCAACTCTTTGACAAATCCAAAGATTTCTAATTTGTGTCACACACATATCCACATTTAATGATTTCAATCATCAATGTTAATGAAGTAAAATAAACTCAATATATCAAATATATTTAGTCGTCCATATACATCTCATGTATATTGTTCAAATAGGTCATGTGTCACTTCATTGACACATCAAATATTTGTACTAAACAACAATTCTATTGATTTCAAGGTCCAAATCTTATTTGGCTCTCACCATAATTGTTATAGATGATCTCATCAAGATCATGGAACCCTAGTCCATTACTTGACTTGGAGCAACATTATAGAAGATTTTTCTTAAATGATAGGACAATTGCTTGTCTTATTATTTAAAGCTACAATTCGCATCTTGTCAATACAAGATAATTAATACTTCTATTACTAGATGAAATTCAATAACAATTATTGTGTTCCATCTTAAACTTGATTTTAAGTCATTGCATAAGCATTTATTGTCAATGAGACAATTTTCATTCTAAACATAAGTTGACTTAAAATTATAGTCAATGTTCTAATTCTTTAAGCATCTCTATTTTCGAAAAATTGAGATCCAATATCTTTGTATCACATACCGTTGATGCTTAAAATAGAAAATTTGATTTTCTATAACAATATGTATAATCTTGAAGTCTTACTTCATACTTTTAGTTTGACTCTTCAAAGAACTATTTACGGTATTTTAATCATTGGTCTAACCATTAAAATAGCCGTTCTCCTTTGGCAACCGTTTTGCGATACCAATTTATATCTCATTCAATTTAACAACTTCCGGTAGATATAGAAATTCAAAATTTGTCTATATCTATCCATTATAATTTGTTTAGATTGAACTTATGACCAACTCCTTGATCTATTGAGAAATCTTATCATACTTTGAAGTTCTTTCAAAAAGATCTTGCTTGAGTTTAAATGATCACATCATTCATTCTTTAAAAGTACGATATATATATTCTATATCTAGATGTCAACTTTGATACTTCCGACAAGTATCCTTTTCAAATCTAGTTATAGTAGGTCCTTTAGAGCAT
Organism: Trifolium dubium; assembly: GCA_951804385.1. Taxonomy (NCBI): domain Eukaryota; kingdom Viridiplantae; phylum Streptophyta; class Magnoliopsida; order Fabales; family Fabaceae; genus Trifolium; species Trifolium dubium. Next base: position 32,530,483 of record OX638065.1, read on the forward strand.
AGTTCAAGATCTTATAGTTCTTCTTGCATTTTGAGAACAATTCTCATTTGTGTACCAACTCAGAAACTGTTTTCTGAAATCTTTGTCCTTCATAAGGACAACCAAATTTGTATTGTATTTCAAAGATATGTAAGATATTCGTATTCTTATTAAATCTTTTAATAAGGACTTTTATTAAAAGGTTTCCACTATTTTACTCAAAAACAAATGACCCTCATCATTTGAATCGGAAAATCCCGTTGGAAGATTTTCTAGTGGATCGAGATCCATATTTCACTTTGTTCTAAGTCCGCGGTGGGCGGATTACACAAAACTTAGTTATTTAGGTAGGAACTCCTTCCAATTGCATCTCATACAATTCTCGAATATCTCCGTTGGGCGAATAACTCCTTATTCTAATTCATCATATGAATTGTTCACAACGCTTGCTTCTAAATATCATACAATCTCATTATACGCATTTAGTTAAGTTTGACCCAATTTTAGAAGTTGGATATTACTTTTATCCCATCGCATCATACCTATATTGACAATGTGCTTTGCGGTAGGCAAACCCACATTATTCGATAATAGTCTTGATGAGTTCTAAACTTAATATTTAACTTTGAGGGATTTTGCTTTAGTTTGATCTCACCGGTTTATTTAACATATAAGACTCTCTCAAAAGACAAGATGATATAGTTATGGCATCCTAACATATTTTTTCTCTCAAGCCAATGAGAGAATTTTCATAAAGGATTTAAAACAAGTTTTAAATAGAAGCCATAACTAATCATCACAATAATAACAAACATACTTTATTATTATCATTGGTTAGAGTTCTATTATTTAAAATTAAATTTTAGAATTGATCATACCGTTCATAACGGACAGATTTGTGTCACGATTTCAAAAAAAAAACGTGTTTTCTGTCAAAATTTTGGTTGCACAGCTCGCCAAGGCTCGCCAGCTGGCGAGCAGCTTCTGTTTCGCTCGCCACCATGCTTGCCAGCGCTCGCCAGCCGGCGAGCACCCACTGTTTCGCTCGCCAGCGCTCGCCAGTTGGCTCGCTGGGCGACGACGTCAGTGCTGCGTGCAAATCGTGGCGCGATTTCGTAAATTGTGTCACGATTTCGGAGAATTCTGAAGTAGTATTTCAGCATAACACAACCCTTGCGTTATCATGAACCCTAGTGCAACAACTCTATGTAATCATGAATCAATTAATTTTGATTCAAATCTTTTAATTCTAAATTAAACATTCTGAATCAAATTCTTGATGATTCTCCAATCATCAAGTATGACAACTTATTTGATCAAAGTCTTTTGAATCAAATATTTGCCAAGATAATGTTGTATTATATTTTAAAATTAATTTTAAAAGATATCTAATATTTTGAAACAATTTCAAAATCAAATCTAGAAAAATAAAATTAAAACAAACGAAAACCATTATGAATCAACAATTGATTCACGTCGTTTTTCATTGATGGCATGACATATCACTATATATCAACTACCATCACAATCAATTCATGTTCCCTTGTATCACATACAAGTCTTGATCAATTAAAATTTAATTCTTCAACTTTATCTTGTTAGGTATTTTTAATCGAATTAAGTCACAAAGAACAAGATATAACAAACATCATAACCATGGTTTCGTAAGTGGCTCTGATACCACTGAAGGAAAATAGACGTAGTAAAGCAGCGGAATTTCAAAAAAATTTCTTAAGAGATCCTTACGAAGGGGCATGATCATGTGTTTAGGGTTTTACCTCTTGAAGCGTAGAACCCTTGAATTACGGACGAGATGATCACGAACGTTGAAGGTAGAACCGCAACGTCTCTAACTAGTCCACACGAACAACTTTCTTTCACTCCAAGTGCTAGCTTGTGAATGAGAGACTTTATGTGAGAGAGACAAATAGAGAAATAATTTTAGGATTCAAGTAACCCTAAAATTCTTATGATTTCTCTTGTATGTTTTTACTCTTGTACAAGATCTCTATTTATAGAGTTTACTATTCTTGTTCTACAAGATTAAATATTTGTTTTTGTCCAACAAAAACAAATTTACAATAAAAACAAATAAAATAAACAATAAGATTTTGTTTGAAACAAACAAACAAAATATATCCAATAAAATAACTCCTAGGGCGCGCGCCCCATGAGTCTTCCACTCATGTGCACGCGCGCCCACCGTATCTTATGGTGTATCTCTTATTGTTAATTTTGTGATACCTTATCACATTATATTTATTTCTCTAAAGTGTACCGTACTTTACGGTGTTCTCAATTCTCACATTCCGCTGTCCTTATGTGTGTGACCCTGTAGGTTTCCATAACGTTGTCAATTATATTAAATCTCCTATTTAATATAATAAGCAATGAGAGGTATCTAGAAACACATCATTGCTACCCAAGTTATGAGAAATTGACATGTGATCAAAACATAACCTAACTGATAATATGCGTGTACAATTACCCCTTTGCCCCTATGTCTATATTGAACACAAGGCATACTTAGCGTCATCCTTGTCCAGTTCAATATTGGTACCGAGACATTTATCCTGTTATGTAGGATTGGCAAATTCCATCTAGGACACTACTGCCCCTTAGCATGCTTTGTGAAGTACCCATTAACTGCCTTTATAATTATCTAGTTACGGACAACGTTAGATCAGAAACAAAGTACTTAACTCCACATCTAGGGTACAAAGTGGTTTCAGGTCTAAGGGCGGTTTATACCATTATCACCATGAGAGTAACTTATGACACTTTGCATAACTTTGCATGTAGTACTCTCATAGCGGGTCAATCCAATATAAATATTACTCCTAATATTTATATCTATGTCAATACTTGATAACTCCTTATCCTATGATCCATGAGATGCGATCATCAGTCTATCTTCATAATAGTCTTTATGCTTTAAGGTTATCCCACCTCACCTTAAAGCCCGACTACGGATACTTTAAGAATAACGTCTTTATGTTTAATTTAATATCATGATTAAGTCACACTTAATATTAAACGGACTATTTATTCTAGGGATTTTATTATTTTGGACTCTTACAAACATAATAAAGAAGTGCCTTATATTATTAACAAATAAAACATTATATTATTAATAAATAATTCAAATACAAGTACTTAAAAGTATTGGCCTCTAGGGCTCTAACAACAACAGCCTCCCCTCTGGGTGCATTATCTCCAAAACTGATCATTACTCGCCCTATGAGTGTATAGACCATAAAAAGCTGAGTCGCCTCCCCTCAGGGTGCATTATCTCCAAAACTGATCATTACTCGCCCTATGAGTGTATAGATCATAAAAAGCTGAGTTGTCACCCCCCCTATGGGTGTATTACTCAAAAACTGATCATTACCCGCCCTATGGGTGTATAGACCATAAAAAACTAAGTTGTCACCCCCCCTATAGGCGCATTACTCAAAAACTGATCATTACTCGCCCTATGAGTGTATAGATCATAAAAAACTGAGTCGTCGCCCCCCCTATGGGCGTATTACTCAAAAACTGATCATTACTCGCCCTATGAGTGTATAGATCATAAAAAACTGAGTCGTTGCCCCCCTATGGGCGTATTACTCAAAAATTGATCATTACTCGCCCTATGAGTGTATAGATCATAAAAAAACTGAGTCGTCGCCCCCCTTATGGGCGTATTACTCAAAAACTGAATCTGAAAGTACTCCACTAGTGCTTTGACATATCCTTGGGTAAAGAAACTTGCGAGGAGTGTGAGCTGAATATTCTGCCAGTATCTTTGACAAAATTCACAAGACAACTGCTTGACAACTATTTTGCTGAAGAACTTAATCCATCAATTAACTTGTCGGAGATGCAGTGTACTGTCCGCATTGGAATATGGTTTAAAAACCAACTTGCAGGGGAAACTGTTTAACAAACAATTTACTTGAATACAACATTTCAACTATCTTACTGGAGATAACCATCTCAACTGAATCACTGAAGAAAAGATCTGTTTAACTCTTCTGACCGAGGAAGTTGTATGTAGACCGATCTTCAATATATAACCATTACAGAATTATTCACTGGGGAAAGGATCATCAACCCTTTCTGGTACGTATAGAGTGAGGATTCGTCTGACAAGGATGAAAATCTGTTGACCAACTTGCTGAATATTAATGATCAGTACCAAATAAGTTCACTGGGAAGATTCAAGATCCACCAATCTTTCTTGTCAAGAAATTACAATTCATCAACCATCTTTCTGAAAATGCGGCGTTCCAACAGACTTACTGGGATGAACAATTATCAACCGCCTCACTGGGGAAAGAAACAAACCCTCAACCTTTCTCATTGAGAATATGATGCACTAACTGATCTGCTTGGGGATGGCACTTTGTTGACCAATTCATTGGGGAACAGATTCATCAACCCTTATTGCTGAGAAGTTACGATTCAATAACTGTTTGGCTGGAGAATTAGGTCCGCAGACCTTTATTACTGAACAAAAGATCCAAGTCTGCAACCTTTTAAGACAATCATTTTAAACATGTACTTCATGGATGCATGATTGTGCACCTCTAATGCCTAAATGCAGAACTAATGCAGATGAAATATCTGATTATATGCAGGATTTTGTGTGATTCTTTTTTATGCATGAGCCTATATGCGTGAATGCATGAATTTGTATGCATGAGTGCATGATTTTCTGAGTTTGTTTTGAGAGGAGTTTGAATTTCCCGGCACCGAGAATCTGAGTAACTCTGATATTGTTGAAATGAGGACCCTTGCAAGCTTCTGTTGCAGGACGAGTGTTCAAACAGACTTCCAAAGAGGAGCAACAACTTTCTTTGATTACGACAACATGCACTGAGAGTGGAAACTCTTCACCATCCATGTTTTTGACAACCACGGTTCTATCAAATTTCACCACTTGTAACCTTTCAGGAAGACATAATCTTGACATAGTATGCCCCAAGCACTTGAATCTTTGAAGGGTATGTCCCTGACCAACTGATATTTACAGTGTAACCAACTCTTGAACCAATTCATTCTTGATAAGCGGAGTATTCAACTTGTTTGCCCCTGATTGGCAGAATCCATAGATGACTTGCCTTTAGCTAAGAACGTCTCAAATCATCTTTGCCCATGATCAGACCATAGCTCAGATTTCTTTAATGTCAAGTATTAATTTGCAAGTAAAATCATTTCTTTTGAAAATGTTTTGAACATAATGCACATGCAAGTTTTTTTTGAAACACATATGATGTGTGGAAAAGAGAGATAATTACTCAACAAACTGGAGGAGTCAGTTTAACAGTACATTTGCCGAATGCTTTCAAAGTGAACTTAGCTTCAATTAAGCATTGTGAGTATTATAACATGCAATTAGGATTCATGTAAATCAAGCCAGAAAATGATATAAATTTGTGTTATCAGATTCCCCATACTTGGACCTTGTTTGTCTTTAAGCACATCAATAGTAACTCTCTTTTTTAGTCACAGGTTTGAAACAGACCACGACAACTTTAATCATACGTGGTTGCCGGCTAGAGAAGAAAATCAAGTAATATAAATCAATACCAAGGGTACTGTAATAACACAAAACAACATAATGCAGTCAAAGACTCTCATCATATGAAGACAAATCTGAAATATTTTATTATGACTCTAACTTTTGCTTAAATTTTATTCACCCTTTTCATTCAGGCGCAATCACATTAAGCCCGTTATCTTGTACACGCTCATGGTAGAAAAATCTGTTAGTGATTATGATCATATATCGAGGGGAGCTGGTAAAATCAGTTTGGTAAACCCCTCTTTCTCTTCCAAATGCAGTTGTGGGGGATCGGATAGCAACCCGCCCTACCAAGTTCAGAACTAGACTCCTCTGAACCAACTACTAAATGGGTATATTTACTATGGTTTTTCAACAACTACTGAGTTAAACAACTGAGTGAGGGTCATCTAACTTAATAAGTGCATTAACCAAAAGTATGCAAATTTTCATTTATGGATCATTCACTTATGTTCATCAATTTCCTACTTAGTTTGTGTACAAGATGGTGCCGACTGCTAGGATAAACTACAGAGGGTTACTTAAAAACTTATGTTCAGGTCTTCGTCAAAATCAGTACTCAAATTAATCTTGCATACTTCTGAGAGTCTAAGATGTTCAGACAGTACCGATTTTATTGAATCATTACTGGACCTTCATAACGTAGCCTGAAGTGCAAAACAACTCATATACTCTTAAAGTGTCATGTCAAGTGTCAAACCAAAATTGCTTATTTTCTTAAAAAAAGATATATCTCAAGAAACTGAGAAAATCAGATAACAACAAAACATGTTCAAGAATGGCTCGATTCAATTTTTTATTTTATGAAATAATTAAAGAAAGTGAAACAATGCCTTACATCATCAACTAGGTTTTTTCACCATTGAAAACATATATCAACAAGGATCAGTTATTTGTTTTCATCATCCTCGCTCCAAGTTTGTATGTAATAAAACAAGAGAAAAGAGATGGATACAAATAGATTGATTCCAAAAGACATAATTTTAAAAGCAAACAAATGTTTGACAAGAAAGAAATAAAAAGCCTGGCGATCATAAGGATAAGCATCCTAGTATAACCGACTTTGACTAGATAACTTCTTTTCTGCAATACCCAATTTGAACAAACCCTTGATCCATCAGTTTTTGCAGACACTCTTTCATCTTGATGTAGTGATCAGGATTCTTTTCACAGACTTCACAATCCGGAAGCAACCCAAGAATTGGTCATAACTGAGCAACATTTTCCTGACAGATGACTTAAGAGTCTTGACCATAGAAACATCCTTTATCAAGCTTGAGCATTAGCTGAAGAGGTATAACCAACTGGTGAACCAGAACGTGGCCGTGCCCTAATTGATGCTGAGGGTCCTCTTCAGATTTTCAAAACCACGGGAACTGCCCCTTCATTCATAGCTAACTGTGTTGGTAGGTTCAGACTAGCCAACATCTTAAGTATCTGATCCACTTTTGGCTAACTGAGTTGCCTTGCCTCTCAGGGCATCACACTGATCTACCAAGTTATCCATGATGAGGTGAAAAACCTTTCTTGTCCAAATACCGGTGCTGGGAAGGTAACTGTTGGAATGAATGGATGAAAATGAGATTTTTATTCGATAAAAAATGCATGATTTCTTTTTGAATGAATGGAAATGCATGATAATTTTTCATGCAAAAACTTTTCTCATATTTTTTTGAAATGTACGCGAGATGAATAGACATGATTATTTTTATGAATGCATGGATGTCATGAATGTAAAATGCATGAGTATGATCACAGTAACATTATATCATCTGACGAACTTGATCTCAAAGTCACAAATCTTCCATATTCATATCAACAGGGTTCTCTTCAAGATGGAATCTCTGAGGCCAAAAGTTCAAAGTTACTTGTAACCCATCCCTCTCACATGTTGTTCTAGGTTGACACAGTTACCAAAATCCTCGATTACTTTTCCCAAAAGCAACCTCATCTGGTCGAGATTATAACGCCAACTGGATGAGTGAACATCATAACCTCGACACGGGTTCTAAACATTGGTCCCTAGATAAAAGTTCGGATACCTAGACTGGATAAAAGGTCCCCAGAGTCCTGGACCCAACACAAAGCAACTAGCGCTCAAAGACGTACGTCAGAGAACCCAACCACCTCGAGAGAGTCTACTCTAGTCGGAATATTTATGTCGGCGCTCAAAGCTGTACGGCAGAGAACCCAACATAAAAACCCCTCAACTAGCCCTAAGCTTTTCTCAAGCTCTGGTACAGAGCTTCACACAGTAAGCAAGAACCAAGCCATAAAGGCAAAAGAAAAAAAAAGAGTAGAAGAGAAGACAAAGCCAGCAAATCCAGACAGTTCAATATTTTGCGGTAAAGTAAAAGATAGGACAGATACGGCTAACCTGGAATAAGCAAACCAAAAGCCCCAAATTAGGCTTAACTCTCTAAATCATTGTCCCTAGTGAAGTCGCCAGCTGTAGTACCCGGCGCAAAAAATATACAGATATGCAATAACAGAATGCAATGCACAAATGTAAACAATGAAGCCGCCACCATACTTTATTTATCCCGTGAGGGAAAATGAAAATAATGATAAAACGTTAAAAGATCGGATTCGGGAGTTGGTTACATGAGGGGAAGGCGTTAACACCCCCTCATATCCGTTGTACTCAACGGGAACCATTTGAGGAATTTTGGTTTGCATAAACAGAGATAACTGCATAAAAAGAAATATATTACCGCATATTGAATAGAAAGGGAAAAAAGAGTTTTTTATTATTTGGCTTGACGAGAGAGACTCTCGCTCCTACGTATCCCCCAAGTACAATGAGGAAGTCAAAGCTCACGTAGTTCTTCCTGAAAAAGGTTTTCTTTGTTGATTGTTTTTAGTGAACGATGCTTAGGTCGCATTCCACTGATACAACAGTATGCTTGTGTGCTCGCTTCGGAGGCTTAAGCGTTTGTTTGTAGCAGGGGAATGGATAAAGCACTATTCATTTAAGAAAACAGTTGAAAAGATATTTGAAAGTTTGAAAAAAGAGTGACTGCACAAAGCAGTTGAAAAGGTTGACTGCACAGAGGCAGGAAAAATTTTTGAAGTGAGTTGAGTCATTTTTAGTTTTTTAGAAGTGTTTAGTGAATGGGGATTGCACGCCACCGCCAGATGTACATCAGGGGTCGGGCTCATCCGGGCCGAGAAAGATGTACGTCAGACTCCCCCTTTTACCACTCAAGTTTAATTAAGAACCTTAATTAAGATGAGAATAGTGCACCGTCACGAGACGTACGTCAGAGACTGCACTATTCGGGCCGAGAAAGATGTACGTCAGATTCCCCCTTTTTCACTTTAATTAATTAACCTTTAAAAGAAAACCATTAATTAAGATGAGAATAGTACACCGTCACGAGATGTACTTCAGAGACTGTACTATTCAGGCCGAGAAAGACGTACGTCAGACTCCCCTTTTTCGCCTTAATTTTAAATAAATATTCATTGATTAAGATGAGAATAGTACACCGTCACGAGATGTACGTCAGAGACTGTACTATTCGGACCGAGAAAGACGTACGTCAGACTCCCCCTTTTTCACCTTAATTAACGAATAATTATTATTTTTTTAGTTATTTAAAAAAACAAATTTTCAAGTTAAAGCACCAAACTGATCACAGTTCAATATTTAGACAGTTAAATAATTGAGAAATGGTAAAGTAACATAGTATGAATGATAAATAAATTTATCGATTGATAAATAAATTTATCGAAGGATAAATAATTTACCGAAAGATAAATAAATTTATCGAAGGATAAACAATTTATCGAAGGGTAAATAAATTTATCAAATGATAAATAAATTCATCGTTGATAAATAAATTCATTGTTGAATAGGTGGTGCAAACCTGAAGTAGGTGCAACAAATAACAAACAGATCTGTTAGAAATTAGACCCAAGGCCCATTTTACACTCAGCCCAAAGGGGGGGTGCATTAGTAAGCGCGTGGTGTAAATAGTCATGGCCCAAACCAAACAGGCCCAGACCCATGAATCAGCAGAACCGGGTTGGACCGGTGGGGGCGCGTGTAGCAAATCCAGCCAATCAGGAGTCGCCATGTGGCGACTGAGTTTTCTTCTTCAACAAAAACCAAACCAGTCGCCGTAAACCAAACCAGTCGCCGGCGCCATTGTTCAGTTTTTATTCCGGTCACCAAGCTTGCAAAACCATACACCATTCCACTTGATTTTTCATGCTGATACCGAATCCGTGCTTAGATTTTACAATCGAGGCTTGTAGAGGCGAAAACGACGGCGAAACCGACGGAGAGGGTAAACGCGAAAGTGCGTTTTAAGACAAAATCAGGTGAAAACAACGATTGGGAAGGGATCAATGATGTTCCTGGAAACGAAATCACTATCAATAAGCTTTGTGTGGTGTTGAAAATCGACTAGAACGGAGGAACTAATTTTTCAGAATTTTGAAACTCCGATCTACACGTTTTCAGTCGGTTTTTGGCTATTTTAACGGCGGAATCGTGTTCAGGAGGTAGAAAGGAAGCTTATGGTGTATTTAGTTTGTAATTTCGTGGTGGTTGAATTTACCGGCACGGTGGTGGCCGTTTCCGGCCGCCTCCGGCGCCGGAATTGTGCTTTCAGGTCAGATTAGGGTTTTGCTCAGATTTTTTTTGTTTTGGGGAATTGTGAAAAAATTGATTGGTCATGATTGAGTGATATGAGGTGTGTATTTATAGTGATAGGATTAGGTGAGTGGTATTTGTGTAATAAAATGATTATGAGGTGGAGATGATGAGGTGTCGCAATGTGATTGGTCAAAAGGAAAGAATTTTTATAAAATGATAAAAAAATGTCAAAATCAATAAGAAAAAATGAATAAAAATGTAGAAAAATATAAAAATGAAATATAAACTTAATAAAGAGATAAAACCTATTTTTGATTATTTTTGTTATTCTTCGTATAAAAAGATAAATTGCGACAAATTAAAAGAAACAAAGGAAAAAAAAATTGTAAAATAAAATTATCAAAAATCTATTTTTTGGGTATTTCTTAAGGAAAATAAGAAATAATTTTTAAATAAAATATTTATTTTAAAAAGCTCAAAATTAGGGTATTACAGGTGCAGGTGCACCCCCTCAACAATGAAAGGCAACGCTCCTGAGGGTTGCAACTTGTTTATAAAGATTTATTCAGGCCATTTCATATTCGATGTGGGACTTTTTAACAGTATGATCGGATATCATGTCCCAAAAAGTCACAGTATCATATTTTGAGGTATTCAAAAATGCTTTGCATATATCTATTTTGACATGAAAATTAAAATAAAAACTAAATCAACAAACAAGTAGTTTAGACATTTCTCCTTAAACCCCCCAAGTACATATCACCTTAAATTAATCTATTTTGAAGCAACAAGACTTTCTCTAGGAGGAAAAACGAGCTTTGTAGAAGGCCAAAAGTGCTTCTCTTGGAGGCAATTTTTCTTTGACAATTGGGTGATTGTTGAAATCTTGACTCCAATTGTAAAGTTTGGGAAATTTTTCAATGTTTAACAATCTTAGTCCTTTTACTTCTTCTATAATTGGTAGCCAAAATGCTATGAAGACTGCAGTGATGTCAATAAGGCCAATCTCATTTCCACCAAAGAATTTGTCTTTGAGTTCATTCTCAAGAAATTGAAGAACTACTTCTGATTCTTCAATACATATCTTACGTTCTTTCTCATCAAGAGTGTATAGAACTTTCCTTAGAGCATTCATATACTGTTTTCACAAATTAAGGTAAGGTAGTTAGTTATCAAAATCATATATATGTAAAAAGTAAGAAATAGAAAAAATTAATATTATGCATATTGAGTTAGTCTTTTTCATTATTGGTAGTTATGAAAATTATATATGTTAAATACTTTGTTAATCAAAGTTTAAGAGATGAACCTAAGATCTCATAAAACTAAAGTGAATAACAGCTTAAAGACACACTTAAGATATAAAATTTACATGCTCAAAGATTTTATTTCTATGAACTTGACGACGAAATCACACACTAATTAAGTACCTAGAAGTGAAAATTGTGAATTTGAACTCGCATCATAATATATCAAATGTCTCTATAATCTTTTAGTATTTGAACTATATTTACCGGACCTTACTCGAAGATTTTATGCTAATTAAATTAAGTTAAATTAAGTTGGATACATCATACATGAACTTGAACGTTAAACAAAAAGAAAAACCTAAGAGGGGAATAATTACCTTATCATCGATGAACTTCGACCAGAATCGAGCCAAGGCTCTTTTGTAAGGATCAGAAGGTAAGATTGGATTCTGTTTCCAAGTCTCATCAATATACTCAAGAATCACAAGTGATTCTGCTATGGGTTTATCATTATGAACTAATACAGGAACTTTCTTATAGACAGGATTGTAATTGAAGAGTGTATCACTCAAATTTCCCCACTTTTCTTCTTCATATTTGTATTCAACTCCCTTCAAATTTAGAGCAATCTCTACTCTGCTCACAAATGGACTTGCCAACATTCCATAAAGCTTCACTTCTTCCTTATTTGATACCATTTTGGCTCTTGAATTCTTTACTCAAACACCTCTTTTTATTGGCTATTTTTGATTGATTCTTAATATCTAGCTACTTTTATATTATATAAAGCCAGGATTTTTATATTCAACATTCAACAAGTTAGTCAACAAAGTGATGTAAGGGATTACGTTAACACAAGTAGTTATTCACCGTTTCATATAGATCAAGAAAAGATGGTAAATGTTTGAAAAAATAAAACTCCCTCCATTCTTTTTTATTTGTTGTTTTAGAAAAAAATATTTATTTCTTTTTATTTGTTGTTTTGATAATTTAGATTATATTTTATCTATTATAACCTTCTTCCTATTTTATTAAATAAATTTTGTATAATTTTTTTTTGTTGAAACAATATAATCTTTTATTGTATACAAATATTGTTTGTTTTTAAATAAAGTTTGTTACAATTTTTTTGAAAATAGATAATGTTTGTGAAAAAGTAAGAATTTATTGGTAGATTAAAAATATGATATATATTTAAAAAAAATGGCATAATAAGAAAATAAGGTGCAAAAATACACTCTCTAATTTTAGTCTTTTTTTTTCTAAAACGACAAGTAAAAAGGAACAGAAGGAGTAATAATAAGTGTTAATTATCTTTTACCCCTGTAAAATAAGGTAAAGTTGTTTTATCTCTGTAAAAAAATTGTGTTGCTTTACCTCTCGCGTAAAACAACAAAATGTTTGTTGTTTTACACGTGAAATTTTCTTTTATTTTTTATTTTTTTAAAATTTTCTGCCAACTCGTCTTTTTTTAAAACAAAAAATAAATTTATTTTTATAGATTTGTAATCCAATTTTTTTTATTTAACGGCGGTTTTTAATATAATTTGCAGCAGTTATATTATAGTTAACTGTAGCTTTATTATATTTAACAGAGATTCTTTTTTATGGCGGTTTTTTAGTATAACATGCACATACTATTTAGCGAGGATTTTAAACCGCCACAAAACAGAACCTTCGTTAAATATAATAACATCGTCGTTAGTTATAATATAACCGCCGCAAATTATACTAAAAATCATCGCTAAATTCATAAAAATAAATTGTTAAAAAAAAAATGAGTTGGCAGAATTTTTTTTGTTGAAAATTAAAAATAAAATAAAAATTTCACGTAGCATGCCACGTTACACATTGTGTCTAGTCAGACTTTGTTGACTTTGATCAGGGGGTAAAAGGCATAATCTTATATTACAAGGGGTAAAACAACAAAAAAAATGTTAAAGGGGTAAAACAACATTGGCCTATTTTATAGGGGTAAAAGGTAATTAACCATAATAATAATAATAATAATAATAATAATAATAAATTTAGTCAAAATGAAGAAAGTAGGCGAGTGCCGATCGACTCTTCTTTGAAATAGGAGTGTTGATTGACTCTTCTCTCAAAATCTATTTTTTTTTAAAACATCGACCTTGTATTATTTACTGCTTTTATTATTTGTTATTTTATTACTTGTACTGCAAGTCTGGTACATGTGTGCACATTATACCGCACATTATTTACATAACATAAATTATAAGTAGTACGCCAGAGTTTCATGATTAATTGAGAACTTAATTTTGTGTGTTGCCGATCACATTTGATAATGTATTCTCAAATGATTTTTGAATTTAACGTTTCTAGAAGAATCTACTATTATCTTTGGTCTTTTTCATAAGAATCAATCAATAGTTTTTTAAGTTCATTTTATAAATGATGTATGAGTATGCCCAAACCATATATGTCATTTGTAATATAAACAAGATATATTAATTATTTAATGAACTTAAAAAAGTCAATTATTTCTTATAAAAAGGATGCGAGGGAGGATTTCGAATAATAGCTTATTTTGAAAGAGATAATAAATACATTTGCACCGTTGTACACACATCTTAAGTTAAACCTTATTGTGAAAGAAGGGATGAAATATATGAGAATTTTGTTTTGAGATTTCAAGGTATAATAAAATATGTTAGGGGTCTTCCCACCTCATAATTTTGTAAAATTAAGCATGTCTATAGCGTTCGAACACCGAGTACAATGGAATTATTTAAACAAGAAGAAATATTTTGCATATATATCTATTTTGACATGATGAAAATTACAATAAAAAGTAAATCAGCAAACAAGTAGTTTAGACATTTCACCTTAAAGCCCCCAAGTACATATCACCATAAATTAATCTATTTTTAAGCAACAAGACTTTCTCTAGGAAGCAAAACAAGTTTTGTAGAAGGCCAAAAGTGTTTCTCTAGGAGGCAATTTTTCTTTGACAAATGGGTGATTATTGAAGTCTTGACTCCAATTGTAAAGCTTTGGAAATTTTTCAATGTTTAACAATCTTAATCCTTTTACTTCTTCTACAATTGGTACCCAAAAAGCTATGACAACTGCAGTGATGTCAATAAGGCCAATCTCATTTCCACCAAAGAATTTGTCTTTGAGTTCATTCTCAAGAAATTGAAGAACCACTTCTGATTCTTTAATACATATCATACGTTCTTTCTCATCAAGAGTGTATACAACTTTCCGTAGATCATTCATATACTGCATGTTTTCACAAATTAAGATGATTATATTAATATCATAAATGTTAAAAGTAAGAAATTACAAGAATATATATATATATATATATATATATATATATATAATGTATATTGAGATTAGATCTCAAAAAATTAAAATCAATAACAAGGGCCTAAAGACACACTAAAGAATATTTACTTGTTCAAATTGCTTTAAGAACCTAGTGACGAAATTACACACTATATGTCTAGAAGTGAAAATTGCGAGTTTAAACTCGCACCACAACATATCAAATATCTCTACGATCTTTTATCATTTGAGGTATATAGTACCGTACCTTACTCAAAGATTTTAAGCTAATTAAATTAAATTGGATGCATGAATTTGAGTAATTACCTTGTCATCTATGAAATTGGACCAGAAACGAGCCTTGGCTCTTTTGTAAGGATCAGAAGACAATATTGGATTTTGTTTCCAAGTCTCATCAATATACTCAAGAATCACAAGTGATTCTGATATGGGCTTATCATTATGAACTAATACAGGAACTTTCTTATAGACAGGATTGTAATTGAAGAGTGTATCACTAAAATTTTCCCACTTTTCTTCCTCATATTTGTATTCAACTCCCTTCAAATTTAGAGCAATCTCCACCCTTGTTACAAATGGACTTGTCAACATTCCATAAAGCTTCAACTCTTCCTTATTTGATCCCATTTTGGCTCTTGAATTCTTTACTCAAACACCTCTGTTTTTAGCTATTTTTGATTGATTCCTAATATGTAGCTACTTTTATATATAGAGCCAGGATTTTTATGTTCAACATTCAACAAGTTAGTCAACTAGTATTACTTTTTCTTAAACTTA
The DNA here is from genome assembly GCA_951804385.1 of Trifolium dubium. Lineage (NCBI taxonomy): Eukaryota > Viridiplantae > Streptophyta > Magnoliopsida > Fabales > Fabaceae > Trifolium > Trifolium dubium. The sequence continues at coordinate 32,545,982 of OX638065.1, forward strand.
TCTCATAGTTTGCACAGATTTAGGATCTCAGATCTAGGATCCGTAAAATAATAGATCAAGAAAAGATGATAAATGTCTGACAAAGAAAAAAAATAATTATCATAAATGTCAAAATAATTAGCTTAGATTTTCATAATTAAAGTTCAAATTTCTGTCACTCCATTTTGTATGTGAGTTTTTAAGGATTTATTATTTCTATATAGTAAAAAAAATGATAAATTTAGTCAAAATGAAGAAAATAGGAGTGCTGACCGACTCTTCTTTCAAATAGAAGTGCTGATTTCGTCTACATCCTATATAGATAGTGTCCTTCAATTTAGGCCCACTATTAACTGGCATGTGCGAATTGGTGCAAAATGCGAAGAAAATAAGAGTGTTGATTGGCTTGTTAATTTTAGCATTACGGTGGTCATTTACCATATTTAGTTCCTTACCGAGTGCTCCTAGGACACTTGTGGTCATTTTTTATAAATGCACAAAGCTCCATATATATATTGAGCTGTATAACAAACAATCTATTATAATAGATTAAGCACAAAAATTTCCATTCTCATGATAAATGTAGTATCTTATATGACATGAAAATTCAAGTAAAAGCAACTAAATGGACAAACAAGTAGTTCATACAATCCTCATAAAAATTCCCCATGCATGTATCCCCTTAAATTAACCTATTTTGAAGCAACAAGACCTTCAAAACGAGCTCTGAAGTATGCCAAAAGAATTTCTCTATTAGGTAATTTTTCCTTAACAGCTTGATGATTAATCAAGTCTTGGCTCCATATGTAAAGCTTTGGAAATTTCTCATTGGTGAAAATCTTCATTCCTCCAACTTCTTGTATAACAGGGAACCAAAATGCTATGAAGACACCTGTAATGTCAACAATGCCAATCTCTTCTCCACCAAAGAATTTGTCTTTGAGTTCATTCTCAAGAAATTGTAAAGCTTCTTCTAATTCCTCAATACTCTCTTGAGTATTGCTTTCTTTCTCCCTTAGAGAAGTCGCAAGTTTCCTTAATGCACCTAAAAACTAGTGTAGTAAATTAAGGTAACCATTAGAGTTATCATGCCAGTTAAAGTAGAAGACAATGGTAACTCTGATCCAAGTTCATGATATCATAATCTTGGATCAGAGTTATCACAAAAAGAAAAATAGAAACATAGAGCGAGCAACTCTGATTTAAGTTTGTTCTGACCCGACCTCAAGTATGACACTGTGCATTCTAAGTTATTGTCTACTTTGGAATTAACCTGTCACAATTTTGTTCTTTATTGAAAAGGGGACTCGTTTGATCGAGAAGTGTAGGTGTTGTATATAAACTATTATTTGCCTCGATTTTCAAACAATGTAAAGTTTATAGGTGAGGCAAAATAAAGTTTAAACTTGGATCAGAGTTATCGCGAAGAGAAAAATAGAAACGTAGAGTAACTATGATCCAAGTTTAAATTTGGATCAGAGTTAATCCCGAAACGATAAATAGAAGATGGGAGTAATTAATTACCTTATCATCTATGAAATTGGACCAGAAACGAGCATAAGCTCTTTTGTAAGGATCAGAAGGTAAGATTGGATTTTGTGTCCATGTCTCATCAATATACTCAAGAATCAAAATAGATTCTGATATGGGCTTATCATTATGAACTAATACAGGAACTTTCTTATAAACAGGATTGTATTTGATTAATGTATCACTAAAGTTTCCTAATTTTTCTTCTTCAAATTTGTATTCAACTCTCTTCAAATTTAGAGCTATTTCAACTCTTGTTACAAATGGACTTGGCACTACTCCAAAAAGCTTCACCTCTTCATGATTTGATGCCATCTAAATTAAAGCTTCAATTATTTACTCAAACAACTCTCTTTTTGGCTTATTGATTCATTTGTAATATCTAGCTACTTCTATATATGGAGTTAGGATTTTCGTCTTTTTGCAGTTATAGCCAGAATTTTATTCAACAAAAATGGAAGTCAACTAGAAAAGTTTATTGAAGTTATTGCAAGAGTTGAAAGTATGATGTAAGCGATTACGTATATAGCCAAACAAAAGTGAAGAGAATTTTTTGGACGAAACACAAATCGACAAAAGTAAGAGCTTATCCATTGACACACAAAAGCACGATTGATTTACTACTTCTACTTCTGTCTTAATATATAACACTTATTTTAATTAAAAGACACTATTTATTTATCATTTTGTTTTATCTGTATTTTTTTAATAATATATAGATTTAAAATATTAATATATAAAATTTTGTTTGATTTGTTTTTATGGATATTTTTAAAATATTAAGTTTTTATAATTTTTACTAATAAATAATGAAATATATTAACGATCAAAATTATGTATTATCATACGTGTAATATATAAATAATGAAATATATTATCAAAATGAGCATTATATTTTGGAACAAGAGATAAAAACACATCAATATTTTGGATATGATATATTAGAGTTAAATTCCATTAGGTAAGAAATAAGATACTCCCTCCATCATTTAATATAAAAGTACATCTGATTTATTTCACATATATTAAAGAAAAATTAATATTATATTTATTATGTCTAGTTTATGAGTGAATTTTATTGAATTGTTTTTGTTGTTTGTATTTTATTTGATTTTTCGTATTCCAATACAAGTTAAAGTAATAATTAGGAATATATTTAAGAAAAAAATAATAAAAACATCTAATAATTTGTATAGGGTTTATATTTATGGACTAAATTGTACTGAAAATAATATTTAAGGACTAAACTTTTTTTAAAATGGTACTTATAATTAGAGACAGAGGTAGTATAACATAATAATTTTAAGAAAAATGATAACATGTATTCTATGGACACATATTAAGAAGATTAATATCAAATGATTGTCTTGAAACTTGTATGTTCACTTTTTTAAATATTAAATTTTTTATATTATTAAATACCAAAATTCTGAAATATATTACTTGTCACATGTAAATATTTTTTTTTGAAACAGTAAAAGATAATTTATAAGAAAAAAGCTTGATTAGCACAAGATGTGCTTCATATAGACTCAAAGTACACATGTAACAAGAGAATAAGTGCAGTGAAGCAACAACAAAACAAAAGGCCAACGAATTACACATCCATCCACCCTAAGCAGGCCAAAAGATTAGTACACCACAAAATAAAATCAAACGATACATCTTAGACATTTCGATTTTAACCACCACCAAGTGTGAATTTTAATTTGATCAACCACACGATGCGCTTCAAAAATCTTATTCTGGAAACAATTTTAGGCTTGATAGAACGAACCTGAAGACCAACAAATTGGAGAGCATGAGAAATTGTCGCCGAATACAAGGCTCCATGGACCATGAATACCTAACCACTGCAACACACCACCACACCATATATATGAGACTTGTCACAAACAAAGAAAATGTGAGCAAGAGATTCCTGAGAAGGACAACCAAGACTGCAAAAATGAGACTTGTCACATGTAAACATGACCTACTTTTAATTATACTGTATTTAATTTTAGGGCTAAATATGTTTTTTATCCCTATAAACATTTGAACTTTATATTTTTAATCCCTCTAAACTTTTTTGACACTTTTTGGTTCCTATAAAAATATTATGCATGTAATTTTAGTCCCTACTGTAAAACCAATGTGTATTTTTGAATAATTTTTTTGTAGACATGTTTAGAACATTGCAAAAAGTTTCTCGTAGACATTTTATATTTACTTTTGTTGTTATTTGAAATTTTATTCAAATCTTAAAATTTGGATCTTGATAAAAGATATCACAAAATTATTAAAACGAGTCATTAATAATTTAAAATGTAAATTCCGTTAAAAAAAATTAAAATTTAAATGTCATAAAAAACTTTTGTAAACAGCATCATTTTCATGGGAATAAGGATTATTTTATTAATCAATGAGGACAAAATACTAGAATTTTTTTTCTATATCTAAAAAATCCTAGAATTTCTTATAAACTAGAAGAAATCCTAGATTACATATATATAATTTTACATGTAAATTCAAACAAAAATAGCTATATGACGAACAAGTAGTTCATACAATTCTCCTTAAATTCCCCAAAATATGTATCCCATATAATTATTCTATTTGGAAGCACCAAGACTTTCATAAAGAGCTTTGAACTTAGCCAATTGTGATTCTCTATTAGGTAATGTTTCCTTGATAACTTGATGATTGTTGAAGTCTTGGCTCCATTTGTAAAGCTTTGGAAATTTCTCACTAGTGAGCAAGTTCAATCCTATTACTTCTTGTACAATTGGGACAAAAAAAGCTATGTACACACCTGTAATGTCAACAAGGCCAATCTCCTCTCCACCAAAGAATTTGTCCTTAAGTTCATTCTCAAGAATTTGAAAAGCAGCTTCTATTTCTTCAATATACTTTTCACGTTCTTTCTCATCAAGAGAAAAAATAAATTTTTGTAGTGCACTAAAACTCTGATGAAACAAATTAAGATAAGAATCATTAGTTTTTATCATTTATATAAAATTAATTTTTAAGATGAGTGTTCACACTTTTTATAAACTTATTCTATGTTTTATCTGTATTCTTAATGAAAATTGAGTTTTAATTTTTTTAAATACATCTTGTACGCATAATATTATTGGATTTGATGCGTGAATTGAATATATATATATATATATATATATATATATATATATATATATATATAAGTGGTGTGTATGTGGCGATTTAGAACGAAAAACTTTGATATCATATTATTAATTTTTATATTAGTCATATATCATAACTATGACAAAGTCATATTAGTTAGGCTTAATATAAAAATTCAATATAATATCAAAGTTATTTGATCGGACTATCAACTCTGACAATAGTATTGAACGTGAATTGAAAAAAACTAAAGTTCTACATAGATAGGGGATAAAGTCAAATAAGAATTTTGTCAAAAAAAAAATGTCAAATAAGAATTTATAAAATAATACATGAACATATTTTAATTTATATAAGTCGATTTTATTAGAATGAATAAATGTTATTATGCTAATTGACAAGAAAAATAGAAAAGGGGTACTTACCTCATCGGTGAACTTGGCCCAAAAACGAGCCAAGGCTCTTTTGTAAGGATCAGAAGGTAAGATTGGATTTTGTTTCCAAACTTCATCAATATATTCAATTATCACAAGTGATTCTAATATGGGCTTATCATTATGAACTAATATAGGAACTTTCTTATAAACAGGATTATATTTGATAACTGCATCACTAAAATTCCCCCACTTTTCTTCCTCAAATTTGTACTCAACTCCCTTCAAATTTAGAGCAATCTCCACTCTGGCTACAAATGGACTTCCAACCATTCCAATAAGCTTAACCTCTTCATGATTTGATGCCATCTTAATTACTGCTTATATTATTTACTCAAACAATTGTTTTTGGCTTATTGAGTAATTCTAAATATCTATTTCTATGCTTCAAAAAAATAAAAATCTATTTCTATATATAGAGCAAGGATTTTTTTTCTTACAATTAGAGGCAGAATTTTATTCCACAAAACGGAAGTGGACTAGAAAAGTCTATTAAATTATTGTAATAGTTGAAAGTAACATAAAGTGGTCCCGATTTTTAAGACCAAAATATAAAGTTGTCCCCTATGTATTATAGTATTAATTTCATTTGAGCAAATGCATTGAGGTTTTTTTTGAAGAAACTAAAATAGAATATATTATATTAACCTCAGCTAAGATTCTTACGAGCACAAGATGTGCCAAAAAGAAATTCCACATGAATTTGTTTACAATGCTGTCAAATAAAAAGGAACAAAAAGAAAATTAGTCGATGACCAAACACAAAAAGGGGTTCGACCACCACATATGAGTATTCAAACTAAGATTAACATTATAAGCCTTCAACCACCAAAACAAATGTAATTTAACTTTATCTAACATCTGGTGAATTGTACTTTTCTTATCCTTGAACGTACTCTACTGTTCCGCTCTTGCCACAAGACCCAAATACAACATAACCAAATGAGCTGCAGAAAAGACCGTCGAGCTCGCATACCTCCTGAAGACTGAACAAACTGAACCAAGTGATCCTGTATCAAATTCGAATCAGCCGAGGAAAACCCGATCCAGGACCGAACCATACTCCACAATGGGGAGAAAATAGGACAAGAAATAAACAAATGGTTTGCATTGTGGTTTTTTTATAAGTAAAAGAAATAAATTATAAACAGTACGAAGGGTATTAAACTTTTACAATTTAAATTGCGAGACTTTTAGATGCTAAGGAGACAATTTAAAGGGTGATCACACCAATCTGATAAAAAACATTAACAAGATTTCCTACTCGATTAATAAACCAAAATAAAAAAAATATACATAATTTGATCCAACAAAATATTCACATTTGCATCAATCACTTTGAAAATAATGTTGTTCCACGTACGTCAAATGTTCCACATCTAAGGTTATTACTAACTAAGTATCTTATTATAACTTTTATTGTGTCAAAAAATTTTTTTATTATAAGTTTCAATGAATTAATTCAAGTACTCCATCTGTTTCAAAATTTTTGTCTTTTAATCTTTTAATTTTGTCCTAAAATTTTAGTCTTTTTAGGAAACTAATGTATAATTAAAGCTGTTTTCTCATTTGTACCATTATAGAAACTAAAGTATTTATTGAATGAATTTCCTCTTCGTTATTAAAAAATGGGTAGAAATGACTTTAATTATCAATTTTTATTTTTTCTTAATCTACATGCAAAACTCTAAAAGGACTAAAGTTTTGTAATGGAGGGAGTAGTAACTTTTAGGTCTCATAAAATAATGGATGGTTTGATCTATAATTTACAAGTATCTAATCCAGTTTTTGTTAGTTCAGTACATTTTTTTATCTGAATTAAATTAAATTGGTTAGACCAACAATATGAAGGTACGAAAAACACAAGAAGGGGGGTTGAATTGTGTTTTAGATAGTTTAAAAACTTCTTCAAAGTTCTTTCGAACTTATCAGATTTGGCAGCGGATAACACAATAAAGGAGAGTAGAGAGAGAGAGACATAAGCGATTTTATACTGGTTCCTCTCACAAGTTGAGAGTAGTCCAGTCCCCTTGCACTTCCAAGGGAGTTCACTAAAAACACTTAAGTTACAATTGCTCAAACCCAATAGTAAGAGACTTCCAAATGCTCAAGTATACTAACAAGAGACTTCCTAAAAACTAGATGAGAAAGTATATGTTTTTCAGGACCTTTGAGTACTTGACAAAATCAAATACTCAAGGCAAATTACAACACTAAACAGAAGAACTACACTTAGGTTTCTAAAGAACAATAAGTGAATAAAGCAAGGCTGTTTGGTTATCAGAAGCGCTGTTTGCTTTCTTGTGAGTATGATCAGTTTTTGCTAGTTGTAATCCACGCTTGACTTATAGTACGAGGTCTCTATATATATGACAATATAGAGACGTTGCAGATTTGACCGTTGTCAAGCTATTTTGTCCGCTGGAGCAGTTTCTAGGTGGTCACATGTGATTAAGCTCAACAAGGAAACTTGTTGACTTCTCTTTGCAGGTTAAGGTTTTGTGTGTGTCCAAATGCGGTAATGGGAAAATGACTAATGCTTATATTATCTTCCCAAGATAATATCATAACGTGCTTTCATTTTCCTTCACACGAATTTGAACTTGACCGTTGTTAATCCCTAAGCCAAACATGTGATTTCCTTTTATGAATCTTCCAGCGCAAGATTGATCTCAGAAGCTTGTACTCCCAGTACAGCTTCTGGTGTTGTATACTTCTGATGACTTATGCTTCTGATGATCATCCTTCTGATAGATCATCAGAACTTGTGTTAATGCTTCTGATCATCATCAGAACTTCTAAGCTTCAATGCATTGTTGACTTTTCACTACTGTTCCTGCACACTTAGATTAAATATTAAAATACCCTATTGTTCATTAATACTTTGTTATCATCAAAACTTAAGCAGATAATCGTCAGAACCACTTTTGTTCCAACAATCTCCCCCTTTTTGATGATGACAAACTAAGTATTAATTTACAATGGTTGTTGAATTAATTTATCAAGTTTCAAAACAAGTTTATGAGTTTTGCACACTCCCCCTGAGTTGAACATTGATTAATTAAATTCAGTCTAAGATTATATTTTAAATTTGAACTAATTTTCACATATTTGACTCTTGGGAAAGGAGTTTTGCAAGCTCTCCCCCTAAGTCTGATACTTCCAGAAAAATTGCACTTTTTCTTGAATTATCATATGTTTAATTCTTTCAAATTTAACATATACTCCCCATAATTGTTGATGTACAAAAGTAAGTTTGTTTTATCATATCCACAGGGACTGGTGCGATATTTAAGCCTTTCAACAATTAGTATAATTTTAAGTCAATGAGTTTAAAGTTTCTTGTTTACGAAAAAGTTAAAAAGATAATAACCGTAAATGATAAGAAAATTGATAGAGATATGAGATTGCTGGGATTAGAATTCGTCAACCTAACTCATATGTATTCATCTAATCAGATATACAGACTTTAGTTATTTATCAATATTATCACGTATCGCTCACGTACGTTTCCGTTCCCAGATAACGACGAGAGTACCGTTTCTATCTATTAAACCCCGATTCCTCGAGTGCTTAATCAATATAACGGATTTATCGTATTGCTTAATCGACGATTCCTCAGCCTATTGAACAATAGGATAACATTAAGCTTCGATACTTCGTGTGAATGTTAAACCTAAATCCATTCCTAGAGTTTAGAATTCAACAGATGATTATTCTAGTTATAGATTCAAAAAGTATATTCCTATAACATTTCAAATCATAAATTTAAACATTGAAAACAAGGATAATATCAATATTGATACATAACTAAAATTCATATAACACCATGATCAAAATAAATACATACTAGTTTGATTAACCAAATCTAACCCAGCAAAAGAGAATTTAACTACTCATTTTCATGGTAGCTATGCAAAAGTGAAGAAAAGAGATGAAATAGCATCAACGGTCGATCCCTCGAACAATTGTTGCGCAACCACCTTCGTTTTCCTCTATGTCCTTAACTTGCTCTCTAACTCTCTGTTTTCAATCTCTCGTTTTGGTTTTCTATATGTACAATGTCCTCTTTTGTTCTGTTTCCTTGCCTTCCTTTTATAATTTTCAGCACCGCCCCTTTTGTTGATATTTTAATCAAGACCTTTGCTTTGTCATTAAGATTGTGCCACTTGACTCCTCTTCTCTCCAATTCCTTGCCGCCTTGTTGTTTTGTTTGTTTCTAACCCACTTCTTTTCCTTCTTGGTGAAGCTTGTAATTCTTTTTCTTTTTAATATCTATTATATATAAAAACATATAATTAATAACATATATATAACTAATAATTAATATACTATATTTATTATAAACTATGATCTATATTAACATATTTACTACAAAATTAAGTTAATAAGTGTCTTTAATCTATATCATTTATAAGTAAAATTGACACTTATCAACTCTCCCCAACTTAGAACTTTGTTTGTCCTCAAACAAAAGTCCAAAATAAAATTTCAAAACATGGCTCAAACTTAATTAGTGCATGATTGAATCAAGATTTGTGATCAATCAAAAACTTTGCATTAAAATCCTTTCAAGTTTGCATGATTCAATTCATTATAAATTCAAAATCAAACATTTATAATCATCCAAGAATCAAAGCATGAATGTGAAATAGTTTCAAAATTCAAATAAGTTTTTAAACTTTCCAAATTAACAACATAATCAACTAGAATCACAATTCTCACAAGTATTTCAACTCAAGGGTGGAGTGTTTCTCTCAATTCAAGCAATGTGTTCACAACAAATCAATTCAAACATACATCTTAGCACAATCACAAAACATGCTATCAATCATGGATCACTAAGGACTTTCTTAAGCTTGTAATGGGTCTAGGCTACAAAAAATCATTGTTTTTCTTTGGATTCAAAAAGCCTAAAGATGAGAGAGCATAATTCTTGAATATTTTCATCACATAAGTCATTCACCCTCTTTCACTTTCCCCATTTTTCTTTCTTTTGGCAATTCTTTTCGTATGCCACAATCTTTTCTTTCTCTTCTCTTTTCAATTTCATTGATTTCTTTTGATTGTAACATCTTTTTTATTTTTTCACCATCACCATTTTCAACTACTCTTTTTATCTTTTTTTTTTTCTTTTTCTTTTTCAAACAAACAAATAACCTCTTTCTTTTCTCCCCAACTTGTTTTCAACCCTACTCAAATTCAATGCTCAATCATCCTAAGACAAGGGTTAAGTCATTGTTTTTCTTTATTTTGGTTCAAGGGTTCAAAACAAACAAATTTTTCAAAATTTAGGCTCAAAGGGGTAGCAAAGGATCACACCATCTCACAATGTAGGTTATATTTGGCCAAAGTAGTTGCACTCAAATAAAAACATGGCCTTGATCATTTCCATGACATCAAACACATCAAGTAATAGCAAGATTCAGTTAAAATCAACAGAGTTAAACACAATTATCGGCTCTCAAATATATAAACAATGGAAGGTTCACACAATCTCACCCGGCTAGGTCTATGTGATTCATAATCAATTAATCATGTTAAGAAGGAATGAATGAAATCAAATTGAATAAAGCTACTTAGTTCAAATTCATCCTATCATTCAAAGATAATCACAAAAGTTGACTTCAACTAAAGCAATTTGAAAATTTCATTCTAATCATGCATTTGCTTTTGATTAATCACAAGCCTAAACTTCCCAATTCATATGCACATTTAACAATCACAAAAGTCTAAACCAAGTTTGTTCACAAAAAATTTCAGTCAAAATTTGCAATGAAACATAAAACATGAATATAATGACTGAAATAGTAAAATTTCACTGTATATGGCGAGCTTTTCAGTTAATCTTCCTCTTGTCAGCTAACAGGATCAGCTCCTTCTTCACTTTCTTCTCCCATGGCATAATCTCCTTCTCCAACAGCTCCACCAGCCCCACTGTTACAACACCAGTCTGTCTCTCCTCCTCTGAGTAAAATGGCCTTACCATAGGCCATGTCATTTATGCAGCCTGAAAATTAAAGAGAGCTTCGAGGCAATGTCATGTTAAAACAGAAGAAACAACAAAGATTCATGACAGCGGCCCTGTGTTAAGATTAAAATGTAAAGAGGCCACAAAGGTTCATTATGTTAAACTTCAGACATTACACAAAAGAAATTGACAGTTTCAGTTTCAAAATAGCACATGTTAAAGCAACCAAATCAACATTCAAGCTTAGTAAAAGCAAATCTTGACATAAATCCATTATTCCACAATCAACAAAGACAGTTTTAAGCATACTAAACTGTCAAAGTTTGCTTAAAAGCAGCAACCCCAGATTTTTTTTCTTTTTTCTTTTTCAACATTGGTGCTTTCTAAATAAACAACATTAAGTCACTAATATTTCTATCAAAAGAGATATCACGTTAACCACTAGTAACTCAACATAACTAACACACGTGCTTTTAAATCTAGTGAAGGTCTCATGAATCCCTAATTTACATTCAAACCCAAATATGCATTCCAGTTCTAATTAACAAAAAGACATTACATAATGAAATAATTTTCTCATTGGAAGAAATTAGGAAGTATTTACACTTGAGATTCATGATTGAAGAGAAATTTCATACCTTTGCCCTCAAATTTAGATGCAGAGAGGAGAAGAACTATGATGAGAAAAGTTTAACCCTTTTCAAAGTGGAAAGTTGAATACCAATGAGGTGGAGTGAAAAATTTATGAAGTGTAGTGATATGAAAGATGGAGAAATGAAGAAATTTAAGGTCTCTAATTTTTGGGACTTGGAAATCAAAACACAGAGAAAGAGATAACGAAAACTGGTGAGTGGGTGAGGGGAAAGAAAACGTGACTTTGTTCCTTTTTTTTTTTTTCTGCAGGGGTCGCTCAGCCACACTATACCTCGCTTAGCGAGGGTCTCAGAAACAGGTAAAAAGAAAATGGTTTGCTTTGCTTTAGTGACCCTTGCTTTGCTTAGCATAATTGACATGAAAAACAAACAAAATTCTTAGTCTCACATTAGATGTAATGGTTCAATTTTAGTTCATGTTAACATCTTTCAAAACATACTAAAATGCACTAAAAAAATTATAAATTGCATGAAATAAATAGTAAAGAAAGAAAATTGGATTGCCTTCCAACAAGCGCTTCTTTTACGTCACTAGCTTGACGCCTGATATGTTAGGGTGGCCAAAATGAGACGGAAATCATATCATCCGTCTTGTTCCTTTGGTTTGGGAGGAATTCCATGAACTTAAGATATAGATGTTGCGGAGTCCATATCCTCCTCAATTCTTTCATATTGAACAAGGCACATATTTCATCTATGACCCGATCAATCTCCGCCTTGTTTTCAGTTACCCTCTTTTGCTCACATGATCTTTCCTTGTCAAATAATCCTTCATTTTCTTCTTCATCCATCATCACTTCTTCATTATCAACAGTGTCATCCTCCTCGATACTTGGTCATTCTTGAGGAATTTCAACTTCATGTGGTGTCTCTGATTCTTTCATGACTACACCACATCCTTCAGACATTATTTCTTCCTCAGTTTTTTCAACACCTTCAACACTCTCTCCACATTTCTCATTCTTTGTAAGAATGTTATCTTTCTCATCAAAACTGGTTGGAGTGTTGGTTTGAAATATTCCTCCTTGGTTATCATTATTGGCTAACAGTTTAGCCAACTAACCAAGTTGATTCTCAAGATTTTTTAATGCAGCATTGTTCTTTTCTTGATATTGTTGATTTTGTTGGTTATGCTGCATCTGCATTTCCATGAATTTAATCATGGTATCCTTCAATCTAGCTTCTATGTTAGCTTCTGACCCCATAGTTGATTGCTCATATGGTTCAAATGGGTAATAATATGGAGTCTGCCCATAATTTTCAAAAGGATACTGTTGATATGAATCATACTCATCTGAAGTATAGAAGTTGTAATAACCACGATCAGTCATGATCCTGTCTATGACAAGGTATCTGAAAAAGGATTGAACTTAACAAGAATATTTCTCTTTGACTAGCAAAGAAGGATTAGTACAAACAAAAGTAAACAATATAAACAAATATATACAAATACTTAAAACAATACAAATAGTTGCAATGCTCCAATATCTAAACACCAATCCCCGGCAACGGCGCCATTTCGTTGATGTACAAAAGTAAGTTTGTTTTATCGTATCCACAGGGACTGGTGCGATATTTAAGCCTTTCAACAATTAGTATAATTTTAAGTCAATGAGTTTAAAGTTTCTTGTTTACGAAAAAGTTAAAAAGATAATAACCGTAAATGATAAGAAAATTGATAGAGATATGAGATTGCTGGGATTAGAATTCGTCAACCTAACTCATATGTATTCATCTAATCAGTTATACAGACTTTAGTTATTTATCAATATTATCACGTATCGCTCACGTACGTTTCCGTTCCCAGATAACGACGAGAGTACCGTTTCTATCTATTAAACCCCGATTCCTCGAGTGCTTAATCAATATAACGGATTTATCGTATTGCTTAATCGACGATTCCTCAGCCTATTGAACAATAGGATAACATTAAGCTTCGATACTTCGTGTGAATGTTAAACCTAAATCCATTCCTAGAGTTTAGAATTCAACAGATGATTATTCTAGTTATAGATTCAAAAAGTATATTCCTATAACATTTCAAATCATAAATTTAAACATTGAAAACAAGGATAATATCAATATTGATACATAACTAAAATTCATATAACACCATGATCAAAATAAATACATACTAGTTTGATTAACCAAATCTAACCCAGCAAAAGAGAATTTAACTACTCATTTTCATGGTAGCTATGCAAAAGTGAAGAAAAGAGATGAAATAGCATCAACGGTCGATCCCTCGAACAATTGTTGCGCAACCACCTTCGTTTTCCTCTATGTCCTTAACTTGCTCTCTAACTCTCTGTTTTCAATCTCTCGTTTTGGTTTTCTATATGTACAATGTCCTCTTTTGTTCTGTTTCCTTGCCTTCCTTTTATAATTTTCAGTACCGCCCCTTTTGTTGATATTTTAATCAAGACCTTTGCTTTGTCATTAAGATTGTGCCACTTGACTCCTCTTCTCTCCAATTCCTTGCCGCCTTGTTGTTTTGTTTGTTTCTAACCCACTTCTTTTCCTTCTTGGTGAAGCTTGTAATTCTTTTTCTTTTTAATATCTATTATATATAAAAACATATAATTAATAACATATATATAACTAATAATTAATATACTATATTTATTTTAAACTATGATCTATATTAACATATTTACTACAAAATTAAGTTAATAAGTGTCTTTAATCTATATCATTTATAAGTAAAATTGACACTTATCAATAATAACAATAAACGTTTGCGTAAAACATAAACTTAAATGAAATGACAGTTTCAGTAAAGTGCATTTAAGTTTTTCAGTCAAATTAATTTATCTTTCTCCCCCTTTTGTCATCAACAAAAACATTTACATGAAAAGAAGAGAGGAGTAAAAACAGTCAACGCAAACTATTGGTCATTGAAAACGGTTTGTATGGAAAAACAACACACATGGTTCTATAAAGGCAAATGACCATGAAGTAAACATATGCATTGCAAGAAAACATTTTCAGAAGAGCAATGAATAAGGAAACTAGAATCATTTTGGATACAGCTTCTGAAAGTGCAAGAAAGAAGAATCCAACTGATAGAAGGTCTATAGAAGCTAATCGTGAAGATGGCAGAACGACATCAGTGGAATCAACTGCACGCTCAAAAGCTAAGGAGAAGAAGCCAATAGATGATAATGGGCTTAGTCTCGTGTTAGAGGGAGATAGGCTTATAATTAAAGAAGAGAGTGTAGGATCAAATTTTTATTCTGAGTAGAAATCAGAATAGCACTTTTGTAATAAACATTTTTGGACTAAAATTGATCCATTCTCAAACTTTATTATTTAACCTATGTACCCTCTTTTCTTTTCGTTAAAAACTTGGTATGAAGTGTAATAAATGCAGTCAAGAAAGAGTTTCAAAAAGATAAGGTCACGAGTGGTTACAACTATGTCATAAATGACATTGTTGACTACCACTGACTCAAGTAAAAACCAAAACTCTATAAAATGCTTTCTCATCTCATGTATCTCAACACTTCCATATTTTCATTAAGATTGGAAAATGGATAAGGATGGAAGAGATATCAATGGGAAGAAGTTGGCAGAGAAGAAGAAAGCTAAGAAACCACCAAGTCCAAGACCAAAAAATGGTAAAGGAAAGGGTGAAGCTTCCTCATCTAGGCCACTCAGAAGAAGCTGTAGAGTTCGTTCAAAGATAAAACCGTCAGAACCAATCACTATCTGTTCCTCAACAGATTCAGATGAGATTGATTCTGATTATGCAGAATTTTTGAGGACATATGATCCCATAGCTGCTGAAGGCTCATCATCCTCTTCAGACTCAACAGACACAGATCCTAATTATACAAGGTTTTTGGAGACTTATGTACCTCCAGAAGAACCCTCTTCATCGGAAGGATCGGCCGTGTCTGAATTAGATTCTAAGTAGTAGCTTTAGAATTTTTATGTACTCTAAATTCTACTATTTTCAATAACAAGTTATCTTTGACTCATACTAGAGATACTTCTGACTTTATAATGCATGTTTAAAAACCAGTTATAACTAAACACAAACGAGCAATCAAACAAGATGCATTTAAATGAAACAACATTCAGTTTTAACATAAATAACAAGTTTTAACAAAACACACAAAATATCCAAAGAAATAATTAAGTGCATAGATATCCTAAGGTTTGGTGGGAGATGAGAGAAGGGTTAGGTAGGTTTGTTCTGCAAGATGTCCAAAATAGCCTTCAAGGATTGATTCATATTTGAGATTTCAGCAGCTTGGGCATCCTGTTTTGCTTCCAATGCAGCAAACCTTTGTTCATGTCTTGCCTCCATTTCAGCAATTCTGGTATCCACAGAAGCACCTTGACCATCTGGTATGACCACTTCTGGTTGAGCTGCTTCTGGTGTGACCTCTTCTAGTGTAACCACTTCTGCTAGCTTAGCTGCTTCTGCTATCCTAGCCTCTTCTGCTAACCTCTCCGCGTCTACTAACCTGACCTCTTCTGCTAATCTGGCCTCTTCTGCTAGCCTAGCCTCTTCTGCCAGCTTAGCTTCCAGTTCAGCAGTACGTCTCATAGCTTCCTCAAGCTTTTCTTTTTCAAGTTCTTCATGAGACTTATCAGTCAGCATCAGAACCTTACTTGTAGAAATGACATCAGCACTTTCAAATTCCTCACGTTTTCTTTTCTTTTCCAGTACCAGCTTGCAGATAGTTCTCTTTGATATGGCTTGCACAACCTTAGCCACACTGTCTAACAGTTCCTCCGTCTTCCAGGCCACTTGATCAGCAACAAGTAAAGATTTTGAAGCAAACAATTCTACCTTATAACCATCATTTTTGATAAGTTCTGTTAATTGATCATAAAATGGTATGGATGGTTCAGTGGAGTAGTCATTGATTCTAGCAATCAATGCCTCATAAGGTAGGGCTTGGCTGAAAAGTAGGTCTCTGATTTGGGATTCAGGACGGTTATGCTGAGGTTGTAAAGCAAGGCTTTCATTATGAACTAGTTCAGATGGTGGGGGAATTTCAGCATTAATGTGAATTTTCTGTGGGAATGGTGGAGGTATTCCAGGAGAAGATGATGATGATGATGTGTCAGACATAGATGATGATGAGTCAGAGGACACATCATGAATGACAGGAGACTGAGATGGAGGTTGGATGGTCTCATTGGCAACTTGTTCTTCAACATGTTCCAAGGCAAACTCATTCATTGGTTCTACAACAGGTATTTCTGTTTGATTGGTCTGTTCTGGTTCATTGGTAAGCAAAGGAGTTATTATTGGATCAGGATCAGGACAGGTTTCATTTGGCTCAGGAATAGTTTCATTAGCAACAGCTTCAACATTGTCCATGACAGGTTCACTTACTGGTTTTTCAACAACAATTTCTAGCTGATTTGTTTCTTCTATTTCAGTGGTAGGTGGATGAGTTAAGGTTGGCTCAGGATCAGGACATGTATCATTTGGGGAAACAGGTGTTTCATCAAAAGGATTGAAGGGTTTTGCTAAGTGAATGTCAGAGTCAACAGTCTGTGGAGGTAATAGAGTTGGTTGATTTTCAGGTATAATGATGTCAGAAGTGATAGATGCATCTGCTACATTCAGAGGTTGGGCAATTATGGGTGAATTGCTTAACAGAGTGTTGATGGGTAAGTTGTCATCTGGTGATGTATCAGGAGTGATTCTATCGGATTGTTGGTTTGACTTGACATAGTCAGAACCAATAGGTACATCAACCAAGTTTTCTACCCTAAGATTTAAGTGTTCAGACACTTTATGATCAACAACAACATTATCAGAAATGAAGTTAGAAGGCATACCTGAAGTGTTTCCTTCAACTCTTCTCCTTTGATGAAGAGGTTCTTCATCATCAGTTGATTCATCACTGCTTGATTGTAAAATCAGCCTAGGCATGGGAGGCTTCTTACCATCCTTCTTCGTCAACATCTCATCAGCTTTTCTTTTGTTGATTGCAGCTTCTCTAGTCCTTGTTGCAATTTCTTCTTCTGAAGCAAAATGAATCATTTTAACAGACCTCAAGGTCTTGTCTTCCACTACAGGAGCAGTCACTGTAGGTTTTCTATTCGGTTTTGGTTTCACAGTTGGCTTGCTTTCCTTAACAGTCTTCTTCCTCTTCCTTGTTTTTAGACCAAGTCCTGCTTTTTCCAAAGCCTCTTCATACTCTTGTTGTGTAGGGATTTGACTTCTGTCAATGTAAACTCCCCTTGATGCAGCATCTTTAATCATAAATGGAATTACATGCTCAGCATCACCTTCAGAGATCATTGGAAAATCAGGATTATATAAGAAGTCTTCCTTGCTTGGAACCAAAGGCTGGTCAGGATGTTTCACTTCACTTTTCCCAATGAACTTCTTATTGATCAAAGTTGCTTCATTGATTATTTTCTTGTCCACTTTGTATGGCTCACTCAGAATTTTTGCATATTCAGGATCAACTTTTTGAAACATTTCCAAGAATCTGCTTTGATGAAACAGTTCAGAAATTAGTCTTGGATGCTGCACATTCTTAAGGCCCTTTATCTTGCTTTTCTTCAAAGACACACACAAGTACTCAAATAAGCACCCAGCAAGATCAACTTTTTCACCAGTTACAATATCAAACAGGAAAGCAGCATTGTCAATAGAGATATATTCCAAACCACCATCTCTCGTCCAAATAGAGTTTATGAGAATGTGATATATAACATTGTACAGAGGGTAAAGCTGAGAGTTTGTTGGTCTTTCTTTTCTTCCTTTCTTTTCCCAATACTCCTTCAATTTCTCAGGATCAAACAAATAGTCTGCTATTTTCTTAGGTATAGGAGTACCTTTCTCAGCCACTTTTGGAGCATGAACATTTCCTTCCATCTTCAGATTCAACACTTTTGCAATATGTTCAGGTCTTATGACTAAATTTGTACCAAGAATAACTGACCTAATCTCCTTTCCTGTGAAAGGTTTCAAACCCATTTCTTATCTTGATTTCACAACAAGATCTGGGTTGTTTCTCATCAAAGCATCAACTTCTTCTTGCGCTTCAACTTCATCATAGACAAATGCCTTCATCCAGAACATTGTAATCAACTCCTTATATGTGACACCATTGAGCAGTTGAAAATAAGAGTCCCAGCCTTGCGCAGAGAAGTAGGTTTGAACTGGGAAGCCATTCATCTCTAAACTTTTAAAATCTACGAGTTTCTCTGAGTTTAGAACTAGATCCTTTTCAGGAAAGCTTAAGACATTCCAGTGTCTTCCAAGAAGTTATCGTTTTCCTTGAAGATGTTGATGAGAAGGGGAATAATTTGTGTTTCAGAATCCATTGTTGAAGGTTAGGGTTTTGGTAAAGCTAATCGTTTGGAGAGAGAAAGAAGATTTCTGAAGTCTAAGAAAGAATGAAAGAGTGTGTAGGTTGTGAAGTGTTTGTGTGCAAGTGTAAAGTGATTTTAGAAAACAAAAGGTTTTGAAAATCGTAAAATGAGGCACACGCAAAGGGAGGGAAAAAAGATAATTAACTTTATGCATTGATAACCGCACTTAATCATCATAAACTGCCTTCCCCATCAAATCACATCGAGACACGTGCATTAGAGACTATTTTAGAAATTGACGCGTTAGTGGTTGTCAGTTGACAAGAAAGAGGTTACCAACTTTTCCGCTTCCATGTCAGAACCATACATTAGCTTCTGAAGTTATATCAGAAGCTCTTGTTCTCAGAAGTCTTTACGAGAAGGCTTCTGATATCAATCTCTTCTGATCTATTTCAGAAGCTTCATCATTCCAGAACCAAACTTAATCAGAAGCAAAGACCATATTCAGATTTTTCTTTATGAAATCAAATCTTTCTATTGTTAAAGGTTTTGTAAATATGTCAGCCCATTGATTTTCAGTCTCAACGAACTTAATATCTATAATACCTTTCTGAACATAATCTCTTATAAAATGATGTTTTATTTCAATATGTTTGGCTCTTGAATGTAAAATAGGATTTTTTGAAAGATGTATGGCTGCAGTGTTATCACAGTACAAAGGTATACTGTGACTGCTTATCTGATAGTCTTCTAATTGATATTTCATCCATAGAAGTTGTGTGCAACATTTTGCAACTGATATGTATTCTGCTTCTGCTGTAGACAAAGCAATAGTTGATTGTCTTTTACTACCCCAGGAGACAAGGTTTTCACCAACAAATTGACAAATGCCACTTGTGGATTTTCTTTCTAATTTGTCTCCTGCGTAGTCAGCATCACAGAATCCATTAAGTTGATAATCATTGGATTTTTGATACAGTAATCCAAGATTAGTTGTTCCTTTTAAATATCTAAAGATTCTCTTCACAGCAGTGAGATGGGATTCTCTAGGATCTGATTGAAATCTTGCACACAAACATACTGAGTACAAAATATCAGGTCTAGATGCAGTTAGATAGAGAAGTGACCCAATCATACCTCTATATTGCTTCTGGTCTACTTTGCCATCAGAGTCATCCAAGCTTAGACTTGATGTAGGATGCATTAGAGTGTTCATTGGTTTGCATTCATCCAGGTTGAACTTCTTCAGAAGCTCCTTAGTGTACTTGGATTGATGAATGTAGGTACCATTCTCCTTTTGATTTATTTGAATTCCAAGGAAGAACTTTAGTTCTCCCATCATGCTCATTTCAAATTCATCCTGCATAAGCCTAGAGAAACTCTTGCACAGAGTGTCATTAGTTGAACCAAAGATTATATCGTCAACATAAATTTGGATGATTAAAATGTCTTTCTTTAAGGTTTTTCTGAAAAGAGTGTTGTCAACCTTTCCTTTTTCAAATCCATTTTCAACTAAGAAAGTGCTTAGTCTATCATACAAAGCTCTAGGAGCTTGTTTGAGACCATATAAAGATTTCTTTAGTCTAAAAACGTGATCAGGATGTTGTATATTTTCAAAACCAGGAGGTTGTTTGACAAAAACTTCTTCAGTTATAAATCCATTAAGAAAAGCACTTTTGACATAGGAAAGCTTGATGTTGTGATTCACAGCATAGGAAAGAAGTAACCTGATTGCTTCCAGTCTTGCAACTGGAGCAAAAGTTTCTGTGTAATCAATTCCTTCTTGCTGACTATAACCTTGTGCAACTAGTCTAGCTTTGTTCCTAGTTACTTCTCCTTGTTCATTTAATTTGTTTCTGAAGACCCACTTTGTTCCAATAATGTTTTTCCCTTTAGGTTTTGGAACTAGATTCCAGACATCATTCCTTTCAAACTGATTTAGTTCTTCTTGCATGGCTAGAATCCATGAATCATCCTTTAAGGCTTCATCAATAGTTTTCGGTTCACTAAGGGATATTAGACCAAACAAGGATTCTTCATCTCTAAAGCTTGATCTTGTTCTCCTTGGACTATCCTTGTTGCCAAGGATTAGTTCTTCTGGATGAGATGATTTATATTTGAAGGATCTCTTGGGAATTTCTTCAGAATCAGACTCAGTTTCATCTATCTGCATTTCTGGATGAACATCAGAAGCATTGTTCTCAGAAGCATTTGTTACATCAGAAGCAATTGTAGATTCTGACATAGTAACATGTTCTTGTTCTGTTCTTTCTGTTCTTCTAACCACTTCTGGGAATTCATCATCTGATTCTTCACTACCTGCATGTTCTTTAACAGGCTCTGACTTTTTGTTGTCAGGCTCTTTGTCATCAAATCTAACATGCATAGATTCTTCAACTGTTTTAGTTTATGAATTATACACTCTGTATGACTTGGAGCGTTCAGAGTATCAATAAAGATACCCTTAAATGCTTTAGAGTCAAATTTCTTTAGATGGAGCTTATTATTCAGAATGTAACAAGTACAACCAAATTGATGAAAATAAGAGAGATTTGGTTTTCTTCCTTTAAACAATTCATATGCTGTTTTATTCAACTTAGGTCAGATATAGATCCTATTTTGAATATAACATGCAGTGTTAACAGCTTCTGCCCAAAAATATTTAGCTAAGTTAGTTTCATGCATCATGGTTCTGGCCATTTCTTGTAGTGATCTGTTCTTTCTCTCTACAACTCCATTTTGCTGTGGAGTTCTAGGAGATGAGAACTCATGGAGAATTCCATGCTTTTCACAAAATATTTCAAAGGGTTCATTTTCAAATTCACCACCATGATCACTTCTAATTTTGATGATTTTTAAATCTTTTTCATTTTGTATTTGAAGGCAGAAGATACTAAACACTTCATATGTCTCATCTTTTGTTCTTAGGAACTTTACCCATGTCCATCTACTGTAATCATCAACAATGACTAATCCATACTTCTTGCCATTTATTGAGGCTGTGCTGACAGGCCCAAATAAATCTATATGAAGCAATTCTAGTGGTTTTGAGGTAGAGACAAAGTTTTTGGTTTTGAAAGAGCTTTTGAAAATCTTTCCCTTCTGACATGCCCCACAAAGAGACTCTGAGTGATATTTGATTTCAGGCAAGCCTCTCACAAGATTGTCCTTGCTAAGTTTAGAGATTAATCTCCAATTAGCATGGCCAAGTTTCATCACTCACTGTCAGAAGACATAAAACGTTTTGCTCCATCAGTTCAAATATATTTATTTTATACATATTGCCTTGTCTCTTTCCTCTAAACACAATGGATTTGTTAGATGCTTTGCTTACAGTACATGCATTCTTATTAAACATTACTTCATATCCACTGTCACATAATTGGCTTATGCTCAGAAGATTATGAAATAGTCCATCTACAAAAAGTACATCAGAGATAGAGGCAAAGGAGTTACCGACTGTACCAATACCAACTATCTTTCCCTTTTGGTTCCCACCAAATCCTACACTCCCTCCCTCTTTGGGAGTTAGGGTGAGGAACATATCCCTCTCGCCCGTCATGTGATGCGAACATCCACTGTCCAAGTACCAAGTACTTGGCTTCTTGTCTCTTAGTGTGCAGACTTGAAAGACACACAAACTCAGATTTTGGTACCCACAGCTTGTTGGGTCCAGTTTGGTTAGTATAGGCCTTCTTGAAGTATGACTTTTTGAAAGTCTTTTTGGGTTCATACTTCTTCTTGCCTGAGTCTGTAGTATGCTGAGCAAACCTAGCTTTAGAGGTGCTAGCTTCTGATGATCTCAGAACCTTGGTTGCCCTAGGTTCTGGTCTCTTCAGAATTCTGACCTCAGCATGCTTCTGCTTTGAATAAGTGCTAGTCTTAGCTTCTGAAGTTTTCACTTCTGAGACTTTAGACTTGCCCTTATTCAAGGCTTTGGTTTGTGCAACCTTCTCAACTCTACCAGTAGCAAGTGTAAAAGTAGAATACAAATGAGGTGGAGTTTTGCTAATACAGACTGATGAGCTTGATTGTCCTTTATCATCAGATGCAGAATAACCAAGCCCTTCACCTCTGTTCTTGGTAGTACTATAGATCATGGAAGCCACTTTACTCTTATTGACATTTTGATTGACAAACTCATGAAGTGCAACTTCATGCACATCATGAGATTTGCTACAAGAGATGCAGCCACTTTCAAGCTCTTGTATTTTTAAAACAGATTTATCATATTTAGCTTGAAGTTGATCAAATCTTTTGACAAGCAAGCTAACATCATTTTTTAAATTTTTGACACTCTTAGTTTTGCTTATGTATTGTGTCATTGTGTCTCTAAGTGCAGGTAATAGCTTTTCATGAGGAATATTAGAAGTTACCTCATCAATGTCATCTGTTTCTGATTCATCTCCAGAATCATTATCATTGTCAGAAGCAGTTGTAGCCATCAGTGCCAGATTTGCCTCTTCATCATCTGCTTCATCATCTGATAATTTATCCAGATCCTCAAAAGTAGCCATTAAACTCTTCTTCAAATTGTTTTTAACACTGCTCTTTCTTCCCTTATTTTTGGAGCTCAGATCTGGACAATCAGCAATGAAATGTCTAGGTTTCTTGCAGTTGAAGCACGTGTTCTTAGAATCATCCTTCTTATCCTTGTAGTTTGAGTTTCTGCTTCCAGAACCTTTTGGAATAAATTTTCTACCACCAGACTTACCAACAGATTTGTCCCATTTTCTGAATCTTGTCATTAGAGCAAAGAATTCTTCATCAGAGTTGTCTTCAGGACCTTCTCCCACAGATTCTTCAACATCAGACTCTACTACCTTGGCTTTTAGAGCCTTGGAAGTAGATACAGCTGCTGAAGCTTTTGGTTTCTTCTTGATGTCATCAGACGCTAACTCCATCTCATGACTGATGAGATTGCTGGTTAGCTCCTCCAGAGTCAATGTGTTCAAATTCTTTGCTTCCTGTATAGCAGTGACATAGTGACTTAGAGTTTTGTGTTTTTCAAGATCTTTATGTCTCACTGTTAGGTGACTTAAAGACAACCGGGCTCTGATACCAATTGAAGGTACGAAAAACACAAGAAGGGGGGGTTGAATTGTGTTTTAGATAGTTTAAAAACTTCTTCAAAGTTCTTTCGAACTTATCAGATTTGGCAGCGGATAACACAATAAAGGAGAGTAGAGAGAGAGACATAAGCGATTTTATACTGGTTCCTCTCACAAGTTGAGAGTAGTCCAATCCCCTTGCACTTCCAAGGGAGTTCACTAAAAACACTTAAGTTACAATTGCTCAAACCCAATAGTAAGAGACTTCCAAATGCTCAAGTATACTAACAAGAGACTTCCTAAAAACTAGATGAGAAAGTATATGTTTTTCAGGACCTTTGAGTACTTGACAAAATCAAATACTCAAGGCAAATTACAACACTAAACAGAAGAACTACACTTAGGTTTCTAAAGAACAATAAGTGAATAAAGCAAGGCTGTTTGGTTATCAGAAGCGCTGTTTGCTTTCTTGTGAGTATGATCAGTTTTTGCTAGTTGTAATCCACGCTTGACTTATAGTACGAGGTCTCTATATATATGACAATATAGAGACGTTGCAGATTTGACCGTTGTCAAGCTATTTTGTTCGCTGGAGCAGTTTCTAGGTGGTCACATGTGATTAAGCTCAACAAGGAAACTTGTTGACTTCTCTTTGCAGGTTAAGGTTTTGTGTGTGTCCAAATGCGGTAATGGGAAAATGACTAATGCTTATATTATCTTCCCAAGATAATATCATAACGTGCTTTCATTTTCCTTCACACGAATTTGAATTTGACCGTTGTTAATCCCTAAGCCAAACATGTGATTTCCTTTTATGAATCTTCCAGCGCAAGACTGATCTCAGAAGCTTGTACTCCCAGTACAGCTTCTGGTGTTGTATACTTCTGATGACTTATGCTTCTGATGATCATCCTTCTGATAGATCATCAGAACTTGTGTTAAAGCTTCTGATCATCATCAGAACTTCTAAGCTTCAATGCATTGTTGACTTTTCACTACTGTTCCTGCACACTTAGATTAAATATTAAAATACCCTATTGTTCATTAATACTTTGTTATCATCAAAACTTAAGCAGATAATTGTCAGAACCACTTTTGTTCCAACACAATAAATTGGTCCAAGTGGTAAGGGTCTTGGTCTGCTTAATCATGTGATCAAGGGGTTCGATTCTAGACTCATATGTATACATAAAATTCGGTTAGGAGGAAAGAACTCACCTTGTGCCCACAGGTTCTCCGACAGAGATTAGTCATCGCTACCAGCGTGAAACTTCGTATCAATATTATAGTAACCCAAAAAAATTAAATTAAATTAGTTAATTTTCAATTTAATTTGAATTAGTTTGTCGGCTTAATTGATTTTAACTGAATTGATTTGTACCAATAGGAACAGAAGTAAAAATTGTATGTCTTAGAATCCAGAAAATCCATATACATTTCCTACTAAGAAAATTCCGCTTATATACATGAATGCCAATAATGCTTTTTGTTTATTCTTCTTCTTGATTTTTTTGTCCGGTACTATTTTACTTCCGTAGTGCTGAATTGTTTGAGATAATTCTTTATATGCAAATCTGATGCAATAATTTTATCCGATATTTAAATTTTGTCATATCAACATATTGTAAATTTTATTATTAAGTTGTTTTCTGCTATTAATTCGGATGTTGTGCGGTTTTTCACATATTGATCCTTTTTAATTTTAGCAAACTCAAATAGTACTTTTTTATAAAGAAAGCAAACTTAAATATGTTATAATTTTGATTGATATATTCAATGGTTTTGATCAATATAATGTCAATGATTGGTAAAAAAAAATCGTTTGGAATGATAAAATCATTCTCATATATGTGTATGATGAAAAAGTATTTTATTGTTTTATACTTACATGATAATAATCACTGATAAGATATATATTATATTCAAACTGCAAAATTACTCTGTAAAAACAGACAAATACACTTTATTTTCATGGGGATTAATAAGGATATTCTTTATTAATCATATATAATAGTATAAACGAGGACAAAATCCTAGAATATTTTTCTATAGCTAAAAATATCCCAGAACTTTTTAAACAAGGAGAAATCCTAGATTACATGTATCTAATGTGACATAAAAATTAAAACAAGACAACTCAATAACAAACAAGTAGTTCATAAAATGCTCCTTAATTAAATTCCCCAACCATATGTATCCTTTTAATTTAATCTATTTTGAAGCAACAAGACTTTCATAACGACCTTTAAAGTAAGCCAATTGTTTTTCTCTGTTTGGTAATCTTTCCTTCACAATTTGGTGATTGATGAAATCTTGACTCCATTTATAAAGCTTTGGAAATTTCTCACTAGTGAACAGGTTCAATCCAGTTACTTCTTGTATAATTGGGAACCAAAAAGCTATGAACACACCTGTAATGTCAACAAGACCAATCTCCTCTCCACCAAAGAATTTGTCTTTGAGTTCATTCTCAAGAAATTGTAATGCCACTTCTAGTTCCTTCAAACCCTCCTCATTTTCTTTCTCATCAATAGAAAAAGCAACTTTTCTTGCAGCATTCAAACACTGGAGTAATAAATTAAGGAAAGAATAATTATTTTTTATTTAGTGTAACTTATTTTTACATAATCGACTTGTAATATAAGAAATGTCACATTTTATAAAAACATATTTAGACTCTATCGTTATTTGAAATGGGAATTGAGTTTTTTTTTCCACATTTTTACAAAATTTGCGTTTAATGCATGGATATAAATTGTGTATGTGTGGTCGAGAAGGATAGATTCTGATGTCATATTACGTTTTTATATTAAATTTATATCATGACTATTACAAAATTGATTTTGTAAGGATGATTTAGATCTAATATAAAAATATAATATAGAATCAAAATCGATCAATCAGACCATCCACCATTTATATTTCATCCTCTCCATTTATATTCATGCCTCAAGCGCAATAATGTTGGTTGTGACTTGTGAGAAAGTGTGTCGAGAAAAAAGTCAACTCCAAACGTAGATTACAAATAAAGTGTGACGAATCTTTATAAAGAGATGTACTTCTTATCTTACAAGTTGTTTTTATGAAAAACTAGTTTGGTACCCATTCAAAATCAAATTTATCATACTAATTAACAACTAGAAAAATCAAAGAAGTGAGTAATTACCTTATCATCAATGAAATTAGACCAGAAACGAGCCAATGCTCTTTTGTAAGGATCAGAAGGCAAGATTGGATTTTGTGTCCAAACTTCATCAATATACTCAAGAATCACAAGTGATTCTGAAATGGGCTTATCATTATGAACTAATACAGGAACTTTCTTATAAACTGGATTATATTTGATTAATGCATCACTAAAATTTCCCAACTGTTCTTCCTCAAATTTGTATTCAACTCCCTTCAAATTTAGAGCTATGTCTACTCTTACTACAAATGGACTTCCCACTAATCCAAAAAGCTTAACCTCTTCATGATTTGATGCCATCTTAATTAGTGCTTAATTCAATTCTTTACTCAAATAACTTTGTTTTTGGTTTATTGATTCATTTCTAATAACTTAGTTCTATATATAGAGCAAGGATTTTTATTTAACAAAAGGAAAATGTTGCATTGATTAGTCATGGAAGGATCTGGAAAACACATTGAAACTACTAGGAAAATGTTGCATTGATTAGTCATGGAAGGATCTGGAAAACACAAAACGAGTAGTACCTTTCTTATCAAGAAATAAATGATGTAAGGGATTAGGTAAGCAGTAAACATAGACCCAAGAAGAGAATAGTATAATAAGTTGAAATATACAAAAGCAAAACACATTGAAACTACTAAGAAAATATAACAAGTTGAAGAATTCTATGGTTTTAATTTAGGGTTAAATATGTTTTTGGTCTCTATAAATATATTAAATTTTATTTTTAGTTCCTTTAAAATTTTTCTTCAACTTTTAGTCCCTATAAAATTTTCAATCACTACTTTTAATCTCAATTTTTAATTCGACTCATGTATAACCTTTGTATTTTTTAATGAAAATTTTCGACAAATGTGTAAGATATTACGAAAATGTCACAGAAAAACTTTTGGAATTTTTTACCAAAATATGAATTATATATGAATTTTTAACTACGAAAATACAAAAATTTATATTTAATTTCTGATTTGTTAAAAAATTCTAAATTTTTTTGAGAGATATTATTTTAATTTTATAAATTTTATACAAAATTTTATTCAAAAATATGAATGAGTTTACTTAGAAAGAGGGATCAAAAGTGAAGATAAAAATTTTTTGAGGGACTAAAAGTTAAAAAAATTTTAAAGAGGCTAAAATTAAAATTTAGTATATTTATAGAGACCAAAAATATATTTAACCCTTATGTTCTGTGTATGAAAAAGTATTCAATTGGTGTTGACATGTCACATGTGGTGGAACAGACACTTTGAAAAGTTGAATTATGTACGTTCAAATTATAAGTTTTTATTCGGTTGAGTGGACTATACAAAGAGAGATAGTAGATGAGAGAGCGAAACAATAGCATTTTTTTTTTTCTGATTGGTAGGTGAACTATGAAAGAGACTTAAAAAAATTCTTTTGTCCAAATATCATAATTCAACTGATATAAAATGGCGAAAAGCAAAATTGGTTGATCAAACATCTATAACTGGAGTTCGAATACCAGTCAAACCACTTTATGGGTGTGAATTTTAATGGCTTGCCGTTTCATCTATTTATAAAAAAATGTTGATTTTGTTGAAAAATGATGACCTTGACCTTTAATAGAAAGTTGACCTTTAATAGCACTTTTCTAAATTCCTACTAGTATAAGTTGGGTCTATAATGGTTCCTTCCATGGATCTGACTAAGTGTATGTTGATGATGATGAATTTGGGCTTTAAGACGAGAGTACCTGCAAAAAGGTTAGCACTTGAACACTCAAATAAGTATATAAGTTCGGTGAAAGTGAGTAATATGTGTACATTGAAAATTAATGCACATGAACATATATAGTGAAGTGCATGCATAACTGTATGGTAGGTCCCACTATGTGAGTGGAATGAGTCGCACATCTCAGGTGAGAGGGGTCATTTATCCTGTATCTTTATGGTTGGTTTAGACGTGTAGTGCAAGTATATGGCGAGTCTTGTGAAGGGGTCATTTAATTTATCAGTTGTAAGTGAGGCGTAACTAAGATGATATGCATAACCTTTTAATTACATTGGGCTTTATGAATGGATTACCAACTGCTGGGTCTAGTCTAGAACAGACTAACCAAAAAATAACTAAAATATATTAACACATCATCATATCAAACTTTTAAAATGTATATTAGACCTATACAATAAGTCTATGATAGGCTACATATCGGGTTTATACATTAAATTTTTTGATAAACCAAAACTAGATCTTGCAAAGTCTAGTTGAATCCTAAAAGAAGGAGTCTAGTAATTAATTCAACCACGAGATAAATATAAAGTCTGATCAAGAAATATTTCACCCATAAATCAAATCCATATTCTCTTAAAAATCATTCTTTGGTTAAGCTTATTAACTTGTTAAATTTAATGTTTGGTTTTATTCCCACTCCTCTTTATCATAATAAGAATCATGTTTTATTTAATTTTTACTTTATTGCTAATCTATCCTTTGACTCTTATTCGATAATAAAGTGGACTCTCCCACATCTCAAGCTATGCTTTATTTTTGTTCATTGGGAAAGATAAGAATACTTGTCAGTTAAATTACTCTGCTCAGACACAGTATAAAACAAAGATCACATTGTAGTAAAATGCAAACAACATAGCAATACCATTGCATATATATACTCTTAATTTATAACACTATGATTCATATATTAGTTGCCAAAGTCAAGAGAGTATTGCAAGGCTGTGGTGCTATAGCTACAAATCAGGAAGATGTGAAACTTTTAGGAGTTATGGGTAGTCCATTTGTGTGCCGGGTAAAGATTGCTCTAAATTTGAAGGGAATTGAATTCAAATTTGTTGAAGAAAACTTGGCTAACAAGAGTGAACTTCTACTCAAATATAATCCAGTTTATAAAAAAGTTCCAGTTTTTGTTCACAATGAGAAGCCTATATTAGAATCACTTGTGATTCTTGAGTATATTGATGAGACTTGGAAACAAAATCCAATCTTGCCTAATGATCCTTACCAAAGAGCCTTGGCTCGGTTTTGGTCCAAGTTCATAGACGATAAGGTAACTTCATCCATTTTATTTCTTTCGGTCTTAAACATAAGCAAAAGTTAAAACGTATTTGAATTTATATTTAAGAACGGAGGAAGTATTTTTAATTCTTTTTTATCTATCATATAAATTTTAAGATTTTACTAATATTGAATTAATCGCTTCAATTTATGAACTCGTCAGATTGTTGCAGCGATATTTAAATCCGTTTTCACTATCGATGAGAAAGAGCGCAAGAAAAGTATTGAAGAATCAACTGAGGCTCTACATTTTCTTGAGAATGAGCTGAAGGGAAAGTTCTTTGGAGGAGAAGAGATTAACTTTGTGGATATTGCTGCTGTTTTCATTGCATTTTGGATTCCTTTGTTTCAAAGCATAATAGGGTTGCAATTGTTCACTGATAAAAAGTTTCCAAAACTTTACAATTGGAGTCAAGAATTTCTTAATCATCCTGTTGTGAAGGAAAGTTTGCCTCCTAGAGATCCTCTTTTCGCCTTTTTTAAAGCTCGCTATGATGGCCTTCTTGCTGCTTCAAAATAGATCAATGTCCTAATATAACATACTATCTATGAAAAATGGATTCTTACATCGACATGAACACTTGACACAACACTTACATATCAAAACGGCTAATGTAAAGAAGTGTATAACACCTATACACTACTTCATTGATATTAATTTGTTTATTATAATATTTCAATAAAATAATATTATTATGCATCTAAATTGAGAATCAAAATATATATTATGCATCCAAATTGAGAAATTTATTTCATTATTTTTTTTTTAAACGAAGATACGATAGTGTTTGACATTTATTTATCCATATAGTATAAAACAGCTAAAAATGTTGTGATCAAATATAATGTGTTTAACCCCTGATGGATCAACATTGTCTCACTCTCAATACATATTTAACCTTTGTAGAAGTGTCAAAGCTCACTTAAATAGTGGAATAAGAATTTATACATTTGATATCGTTTTTAAGTCAAGAAATTAAATTATGATAGTGAAAGGAGTCTTCAATGCAAAGAAAATGGAAAAAATAAAGAAAATCAACACTGTTGCCCGGAGGCGGAGCTAGAAGTATTTTTGGGGAGGGAATAGTCTAGTAGTTTGTTCATACTAATTTTAATTTTAGTTACAATACAAGAGTTAAAGTCTCACATGTTACAATTGTATGGTATTTTTTGTTCCTCAGCTTTCTATCTATAAAGTGACTTCAGTTCAACCCGATCCAAAAAAATATCACTATACACTAACTTTCGATTTCGAATAAAAAGTGATCGGCCTATTCGAATCCAAAAAACAGCTCCTTTAGTCAAAAGTAAAATGACAAACCGTAGAAAGATAACCTAGGCAGCTAAGTTTCGGCTCACAAACATCCTCCAAAAAGTCAATACCTACCTGGTAAAGGTCAACCACAAATACAAAAAAATCTGCAAATCTCAACAGATTTGAACACCAACAGAGACTCAAAAAGAGTACTGCAAATCTCAACACATTTAAAAACGGTCAGAAAATCAAAGTATAAAAAAAGCCAAACACACACACGGCATCAAACCACTCCCCAACAACACTAGAACCACCACTCCACGGATAATTTTGAGAAAATGATATATAAGTCAATGTAAATGTAACGTAAGTGTCGTGTCGGACACACATGTGTGTCCAACACCGGGATGTTAGACTTATGACTTATCACTTAGAAGGTGGGGTGAATAAGTGACCCAAAATTTTCCTTTAAAACTTTTTGTAAACTTTTTATAAAATCAATTATTTAAGAGTGCGAGCAGAATTGAACTGATCAAAGTCTACCATACACCCTCGATTAAAGGTTAGAGTGTATGCTAAACCCGTGGGTTGATGACGATAACAAGTACAAACAAATGTGTGATAAGTTTTAACAATTCAAATTTAAGCAAACTTAGTTTTTAGTTATGAAATAGTGTTCACAAGTTAATTGCAATGAGAGAGCCCAATTTCAAACAAAGTAATCAATAGAGGAGTTCATTTGGAACTTTTGTCAAACACTTGGTGTGTATAATGAAATTCAACAAACAACAAACACAATTTCACAAAAATTCAAATGATTTCACAAACGATAAAAACTATGAAAGGGATAAACAATGCAACGCGTGATAAGGGAGTTCCCGGGTTTCCTTCGTCCTCGCTATGGGCACGGTACCTTTCCCTCCCAAATCCACGAAAACTGAATTGAGAACTTTATTTAAAAAATTGAACTATATGAATGCACAAAGTATAGGGATTACAACTAATTCGAGTACTAAGACGAAACTCTTCACTCTCGACCTCGTTCCTTCAACTTGCGCGAATCTGCACTTGTTGACTCAAACCTCCGCTTAACGCTATCCACCGAGTACCTTGTTCTTCAAAGCCCGAACAGCCACTCTCGACGATAGCTCGACTGATTCTACTGCCTACCTCGTGAAACATCAAGAATCTTCGAAAACCGTTTCAAAAATTTTGAACCTTGATGAGAAACTAGCCTCCAATCTTCAACCCAAAAATTGCGACCTCACAACCACCGTGGAAGTTATCACCTTGTTGAACCATGAACCTTTCTTGAACCTAACAAAAGATTAGACAATGATAGGATCTTGGTTGAACTTGGATGAAGGTGCAGTGATGAAGTTTGGAAAACCCTTGCTTTAGATCCAAAATTCTCTCTCAATTTTGATCTCAAAGTGTTTCTCATGATTACAAAGTGAATGCATGTTGCTATTTATAAGAGAAAATAACATAGAGTGAAATAACTTGGCAAAATTTAGTTTACTGAGCTATGTATCGATCCATAGCAGAGTATGCATCGGTACATAACTTATCAGTAGCAGGAATAATAAAATTTGTCAATATGTATCGATCCATAAGCTATTTCATATCGATCCAGACAAAAAGTTCCTGAAAAAATATGCATGTATCGATCCAGCAAAACTTTTTGGAAATTATGTATCGATACAGTAATCATGGAACTTTATGTATCGATCCAAATACTATATCTATTGATACAAATTATCTAAAAAATGATTTTTTAAGTTTTTCAAAGTGTTTTTGATACGAAATTGTTTCTGGTTTAAATACAGTTTTGGTCCTTTAACTATTTTTGAGGTTTCACTTTGGTCCTTTAAATAATAAACGTTCTACTTGAATCCTTTAACTATTTTTTTAGTTTCGTTTTAGTCCATTCTATTAACTTTTAACCCCAAATATATTGGGTATATCAACATTTTAAATGGTCCACCATAAACCTTACTAATTTTTTAATTTTAACCGTATGATCTTTTTGTGAAAAAAGAAACTGTTGGATCTTGCATGACCACAAGATCTAACTATGCACCATCACCAACTAAATTTTTTTCTCTCCAATTCTTCATAGATTCATCCACCAACCCCAGGTCTTCAACAACTTCAAACAAAACCAGATTTCTTTCTCCTAAAATTACAAAATTTTAACTTCTCAAAAATTCTCAAATTTTCAAACCAAAACCCCAAGTGCAGTTTGTTCTATAATTAAAAAATTGGAGACCACTTGGTCATACTTTATGGTGATAGTGAATGATCGACTCTCTTGCTCAAAATTAAAACCACATCAACAACTTTTATATGCGGAGCTTTGATTTTAGTGTTTTAATTTCTAGATTTTTTACTGTGTTTGTTCGGATCTGTGTTTTAATTTTTTATATTTGGATCTGTGTTTGTTCAGATCTGAGTTTTGATTTTAGCGTTTTAAATTGGGGTTGAAGTTTTTGTGTAAAGCCAATAATATATATATAAGAACTCACAGGGCACAAGGTGGTAGTCAAAGCTAAGACAAATAGAAGGCTAAAAACCACGAAAGCAAGAACCACACCAGTACAGACTCAAAATAAATTGGGTTGAAGTGTTTCAATTTTTGGTTCTTGGATTTTAATATTATGGGTTTTAGTGTTTTTCTGGATTTGTGGTTGATGAGCTGGGTTTTGTTTATGAAGATGGTGATGAAGATTAAAGGAGAAACTAGATAAAGAATGAAGAAGAATGGAAGAAGAGGAAGAATGGAGATTAATTTTAATTGTTTAAAAAAATCTGGGTTTAGGTTGATGAACATGAAGAAAAATAGAAGGTAGAAGATGAATATTACAACTTGCATAATAATTAACGTTTTTTGAATAAAATTAACAGAAAGGACCATTTTGATTGACGGAGATATAGTTAGAGGACTAAAACGAAACCAAAAAATTAGTTAAAGGACTCAAGTAGAACGTTTATTATTTAAAGGACCAAAGTGAAACCTTAAAAATAGTTAAAGGTCCAAAACTGTATTTAAGCCATTGTTTCTAGACTTTGTCAAGACATTCTATATCATTTTCAATGTATTTTGGGTAAATGAGTTAATACCCCATATGTAAAGTTGGTTAGTGTTTTTTTTCGAGATTCCCCCCTATAATGTTAGATTATTTGCAAAACCCCACTGATTCAAGTTAAGGCGGTTTAATACTTTCACTAAAATTATATTTTGCGGCAGTTTCAAATCTTCGCTAAAATTATATTTTGCGGTGGTTATATTATAGTTTGCTGAGTTTAGGGGTATTGTAAAAAATCTAACATTATAAGGGGATCTCAAAAAAAAAATATAGGTGAGTTTTGCAAAACAAATCAACTTTACAGTGGGTATTAACCCATTTATTGACATTATTAAAACAGAGAGAACTTGTGCATTTATACGAGACACACCTATTTCAAGAAGTGTCCGCTTCATAGGTCACCACTTTTCTTCTTCTTGATCTATTAGCTAGAGAGGGGTGATTTAGGGTCAATCTTGGCCCAAATCACCCCTTCAAATCATTTTTCTTTCTCTTTTAGTTAAATAAGTGTGATTTACATTTGTCAAAAAAAGGAGTGATTTATACATATATTTAGTGTTTCTCTCTTTTTTCTTTTCTTTTGATTTGGTCATCTTAGTGTGACTTTGTTTGTTTTTATTTCCCATTTTGGTAGGGTGTATTGTTTTTCCCGCCTTAGTGCGGTGTATTTTGTTTTCCCGTCTTGGTGCAGTGTTCGTTTGTTTCATATTGAAGGATTAGTTTTGATCTAATGCAGATCAAATTAATGACTTTGGTGTCTTCAACACTACAAATCCGAAGGCTTACAGTCATATTTGTAGGTCTATGCAATTTTCCATTTTATAACATGAATGTTGTGAGTTTTGGCTATTTTGAATTTGTATTACATCGATACAATCTATCAAATTGAATAAATGAATATCTTTAATCAAGGAGACAAAAAGGTAATTGACAAAACAAAAAGTTTCTTTACTTTCATTTTGTCAAAAAATTGTTAATCTCGTACTTTTCAATTTTCATGTACCAAAATACTACTCATAAGGTGTTATTAATTTTACTATATTATTGTTACTTTATCCTTGGACTCTTATTTGAGTATAAAGTGAACTCTCACTTTTCACGCTATACTTTATTTTGGTTCTTTTGGAAAGATTAGTATACTTGTGAGTTAACTTATTCTTCAAAAATTAAACTTGTGAGTTAAATACACTCTTCTTTGGACATATAAAACAAAGACATTCAATCATGATTTTAAATTATACTTTCAATTCAAACTTTGATATTGTGGCAAAATACAGGAAAATGCGATCAATGTAGTCTCAAAATTGTGGTTTAAATACTATTGCAAAGAGCTCTAAAATATTTATATTTTCTTACCACCATTTAGAACTATGATACAATTTAGAACTATGATTCAATTATTAGTTGCCAAATTGAAGAGCATGTTGCAAGCCTATGGTGTTATGGCTGCATGTGAGGAAGATGTGACACTTTTTGGTTCTGTGGGAAGCCCATTTGTGATAAGGGTTCAAATTGCTCTGAAATTGAAAGGTATTGAATACAAATATGTTGAAGAAAAATTGGGTCATTTGAGTGAAACACTTCTCAAATACAATCCAGTTTATAGGATGGTTCCTGTTTTTGTTCATAATGGGCAGCCCATATCAGAATCTCGTGTGATTCTTGAGTATATTGATGAGACTTGGAAACAAAATTCAATCTTGCCAAATGATCTCTATCAAAAAGCATTGGCGCGTTTCTGGTCGAAGTTCATAGATGACAGGGTAAGTTCGTGGATAGACACTTCAGATTTAAGACGTGTTAGGTGTCACACACGTGCGGTTTGATTACATTTATTTATTTCATTTTTCTCAATATATTATTGAAGTCAACGTGTCAGTGTCAGTGTTGCATCAATTGTCTCATAATGCTTTTTAGGTTAAGTACTTTAATTTGTCTCGAATTATGTTATGAATGATCGATCAAATTCATTCATGAACCATTTTCCAAGTTATCTTTCTAATACATATTACTCAAATTTGTGAAATCAGTGTGTGGCTGCTGCATGGAAATCCGTTTTTATGCCTGATAAGAAAGAACGCGAGAAGGCTAGTCAAGAATTATTCGATGCTCTACAGTTTCTTGAGAACGAGTTGAAGGACAAGTTCTTTGGGGGAGATGAGATTGGTTTTGTTGATATTGCTGCTCTCTTCATCCCTTTATTCCAAGAAGTAGCAGAGATTCAGTTGTTTAGCAGTGACAAATTTCCAAAGCTATACAAATGGAGCCAAGAATTTAACAACCATCCAATAGTCAAAGAAATTATGCCTTCAAAAGATCAACAATTTGCTTATTTCAAAGCTCGCGCCGAAAGCCTTGCAGCTTCATCAAAATAGATTAATAATGGGAATCTAAGAACTTATAAGGAAGTTTATATAAATAATTGTCTCAGTTGACTTATTGGTAATATAATGTAATATAATGTATAATTTCTTGTTGACTTATTGTTTGTTTGAATATCATTTCAAATGTAATATAATGTATAATTTCTTGTTGACTTATTGTTTGTTTGAATATCATTTCAAATGTAATATAATGTATAATTTCTTGTCTACTAAAGATCCTGTAATTTCTATGTTGACTTTTATACCAAATTCTTCAACAAAGATTGCCAATAAAATAACATGATTATAGAAAAATAGATTGTAGCTACTTTGAGTTTCTAAAACCATAAGTTAGGATAGAAAGACACCCTTTTCTTTATAAATTGAAATATGAAAAAAATACAACAACTTATGTAGATTTCACATGGAGAAATCTCATATTACATAACATTATTTTGAAATGAAATCTTAACAACAAAAACTGACCGACAGATAATAATTCATACACTTAACACTTAAGTCTCAGTACTTTATACCAGTACATTATTTATTTTGAAGCAGCAAGAAGGCCTTCGTAGCGAGCCTTAAAAAAGGCGAAAAGAGGATCTCTAGGAGGCAAACTTTCCTTCACAACAGGATGATTAAGAAATTCTTGACTCCAATTATAAAGCTTTGGAAACTTTTCATCTGTGAACAATTGCAACCCTGATATGCTTTGAATCAAAGGG
Organism: Trifolium dubium; assembly: GCA_951804385.1. Classification (NCBI taxonomy): domain Eukaryota; kingdom Viridiplantae; phylum Streptophyta; class Magnoliopsida; order Fabales; family Fabaceae; genus Trifolium; species Trifolium dubium. The sequence continues at coordinate 32,583,677 of OX638065.1, forward strand.
ATCCAAAAAGCAATGAAGACAGCAGCTATATCCACAAAGTTAATCTCTTCTCCTCCAAAGAACTTTCCCTTCAGCTCATTCTCAAGAATCTTAAGAGCCTCAGTTGATTCTTCAATATGCTTCTCGCGCTCTTTCTCATCGATTGTGTAAACGGATTTAAATGACGCGGCCACAATCTGATTAATTCACAAAAAGTAATTTTATTAGAACGATAAAAACTAGTTAATAAAATCTTAAAATATGAAAGTGATAGATAAAAAAGAATAAAAATTATTAAGGATGAAGTTACCTTATCATCGATGAACTTCGACCAGAATCGAGCCAAGGCTCTTTGGTAAGGATCATTAGGCAAGATTGGATTTTGTGTCCAAACTTCATCAATATACTCAAGAATCACAAGTGATTCTGATATAGGCTTCTCATTATGAACAAAAACCGGAACTTTTTTATAAACTGGATTATATTTGAGTAAAAGTTCACTCTTGGTGACCAAATTTTCTTCAACATATTTGTATTCAATTTCCTTCAAGTTTAGAGCAATCTTTACCCTGCACACAAATGGGCTTCCAAGAACTCCCAAAAGCTTCACTTCTTCTTGATTTGTAGCCATTGCAAGACTTCAATAATTTCCTGAGTTTAACAAATAACAATTATTTTAAAGGGAATTTGTTTTGATATGTTTAGTTTATAATGTCTTGTTGGCTTTTATAGAGTTTGGATTTGGAGTTTGGAATATTAATTTTGTATTTTTATTTTAATCTATACGTGTTGTTACTTGTTGACTAAGTCAAATAATTGGCATTCACATATTTTGTGTCTACACATGAGATAGTACAAAAAATTGGGAAAGTTGATGCCTTTACTATCAAGACAATAGACAAGAAAGTGATGTAATGGGTTACACCAGCAAATTATAGAAAAATACTATAATTGAATTGTGTGTGTGTGTGTGTGGCCACTTATTAGTTGTATAAGTGGGAACACTTTAATTGCACAGCCACCTCCTCATCTGTTTTATTCTAGTTTTTCTTTTCTACTTCATACATTAAATGGGAACACTTTAGAACATCCCAAATAGGAAAAACCAAATTTAGAGGGAATGTTTTAAAGCATCTAAATAGAAAAACCAAATTTATATGTATATAAATTACTAAAATTAGATAATCAAAATATACACTACATATATTTGTTTGAGAATTAGATAATCAAAATGAAAAATCATCTCAGTGGATAACGAATCATTTATAATCTAAAATAATTTTTTAATTGTCTGATTTTATAAGTGAGAAACAAATATTTAAACAGAATAGAAAAATCTAGTTACGTTAATGGTTAAACATCACAAAAATTGTGTCACTTTCAACAAAAATATGGACCGGGTGACTAAATTAAAATTTAAAAGTATTTAGAAATTACAATGTAAAATTAACAAAAATTTACATAAATTCAAGTGATCTCTATTTTTCATAATCATTTGCATAATTAATCATTCTTCATAGTTATATACTAGACTCCCGCGATATGCACGGATCTCGTAGAATATATAGTTTAACATATTTAGTACTACTTCCGTTCTTATTTATAAGAGAAAATTAATTTTTTAGATTCATTAAAAAACTAATGTATTTGGTCTATTTAATGACCAAATACATTAAATTTTCAATGTATCTAAAAAGTTAATTTTCTCTTATAAATTGGAACGGATGTATATGAAACCATCATTGAAAAATGATCGACGACGTTAAATTTATAAGAAATTCTTTTATCGAAATGAGTCAATAATAACTTATGAAAATAAATCTTTTGTCCAATATTAATTATTGCCATATATAACTATACATTCAAGTACGTATCAACTCATTCTTATAATTATCAATCGAGTTTCATTGCATAATCATAAAGACTAGTCAATAGTGGTCAACAACATGATTGATACTCCAACTTTTAATCTCAATTTGTGTTTTGGAAGTGATATATTAATGTATGTGATGACTCTTGTCATTACTTCATTTTAAGGTCATTTTAATGGTGTTTTAGAGGTGTTTTTAAATGGTTTTTTATCATAGTTGAAGTGCAAAAGACTTAAGATGGAGATAGTTTGCATTACAAGGCAAAAAAGAAGAAAATACAAGTGTTTTGAAGTATACTGGGCGTGTCACGCATTGTTTCTGATGTGTCACGCATTGTTTGAGTTTTGGAACCATTTTGCCACTGCCAGTTGGCGTGTCACGCAGAATCTTGGTGTGTCACGCAGGTTCTGGTATGTTTCTTGGCGTGTCACGTAGTTTTCTGGGTGTGTGTTAGCCCATATTTTGGTTAAGTCAAAATATGCCCTAATTATTCTTTGAATATAATTACTGAACCTTTTAATTATGGAAATTAATGTTTCCAATCAATGGCGCAATAAAGGTTAAAAGTAATTGATGACACGAAATCATATCGTATTTTTAGCTTAGTTTAGGTGAACTTTAGTTGCATTTGCATATGTTTTTAATTCATTTATGTCTTTTTATGCGGGTATTTGTTTTGTTTTTAGTTTTGTCTAATAAAATAAGTCGGAGAAGAGAATTGAGCAAAAAGGGCAAAAAACGCAGCAAAAAGGGGGTGCAAAGCACAAGATTCGCGCAGCCCACCAAAGGAGCCCAGCACAAAGGGGAATTTGCCCCCATCAGGCTGGTGGCGCCCGCCACCAACTCTGTGGCGCCCGCCACAGAGTCCAAATCCAATTGGAACAGCTTTTTGCGCAACGTGGGGAGCAAGCACGCGTCTGATCAACTGTTTTCCCCAATCGTACGGCTATTGGATAAAATCAAAAGTGAAGCCTATCTTTCCTATTTTCATGGATCGTAGAAGTTAAAAATCCTCTATAAATAGAAGCTTGATTCTCAGAACAGACCGCGCTTTATTTTCTTTTATTTCAGTCAGTTTAAATTTCCCGCATTGTAAACTGTCTCGGTTCTTCCACATCGGAAGTCCGATTTTAATTCCGTTTTCAATTCCCTGTCAAGAATTTTACCTTCTTTAATTCAAGCAAGTTTATTCAGCAATTCTCTCCAGGTTTTTATTTAATGTTTTTATTTAATTATTTATTTATGTTCAATTTAATTTTCTGTTTTTGTTTATTTAATTTCTTAATTATGTCTAGCTAAATTTCCTAGATATCGGTATGTAAACTAATTCTCCGAAGGGAGTTTAATGATGATTTAGCGCGCGCACTTAAACTATTTTTCTTATTCGAATTCCTAATTTTAAAACTCCTATGCTTTGAGTGAGAAAAACAAAGCAACTAAGGTTAAAATCAATAGAGCGAGAGTTTGAGGTTTTAACTAGATAGTAGGAATTTGATATTAATCTTTGAACGAGCGAGAGCCACGTTAGGATTAATTAGAACTAATTGATTTTCAAAATATACTTTCGAAACTGAGGTGGTATAAAAGTGACAGCAAAACCCCTAGTCTAGATTGTATGGTTTTTATCAACAAAACGAGAGTGTGAGGTTTAGACCTTTAAATTAAGAAAGTTCTTCTGAAAAATAAACCCTTTTCACGCGCGCTATTAATTCATTAAATTCCCGATGGCTAATTAAGTTACATACCGATATCCCGCTTTTATTTAATTAATTTAAACTCTTAAATTTAATTTCTTTAATTTCTAAAATTCTAAACAAACCCTAAAATTCATTAGCCTTAGATTTACACCGTAACGGTAGAAATACGGTAGTTCGATTATTAGTCCCTGTGGATTCGATATCTTTTAAAACTACACGACGAGACTGTGCACTTGCGGTCAATCAAATCTATTGATACACAAATCGTCGATCAAGTTTTTGGCGCCGTTGCCGGGGACCAATTTAGTCGATATCGTAACTCCGTCGTTACACCGTAGAGACTAAGGCATTTTAAATTTAAAAATCGAAAAAAAAAAAAAAAAAATATAATAAACAATTCTAGGATAGTCCTTTGAGCTTAAATGTACAACTCAAACCCTTTTTATAATGACTATCCTCAAAATTTCAACTACCCTAATCAAAATTGCCCATATAACTACCAGCCTCAGCCGTCCCTATACTCCGAGGGACAATACCTTAACTCTCAGTACAGTTACTATCCTCCATATTCAAACCCTCAAGAATTTGTCAGTCCTAGCCTATTAGCAGCATATAATGAATTTATGGAAAAGTCCACTAAGGCTAGTCAAGAGCGCCGACTTAGAGAAATAATGAGGGAACACGAGCTTATAAATGAACAGATTAGACAAAACAGTCTCGAAACCCAAAGGCTGCTCGACGCCATGGTTGCCTCAACAGCGACTTCCCAAGAGTCGCTGGAGACACTGATCACCCAGTTCACCAAAACAACCATAGAACCCTTTTACGAGAGACAAGTAGACGTCGTAGCAAACGTTAATGAAAGCGAGATTGAGAGGCCTAGTGAGGACGGTAATGATGTTGAGAGTTTCAGCGAGGAAAGAGTGGAGATCAAAGAAGCATCACCGATAATCCTCCCTAGTGAGGTAGTCGAAGAGGTAGAGAAGGAAACACCACATGTTTCCCCTGCTCCCTACAATCCACCAATCCTTGTTCCTCAAGAGATAGTAGAGGCTAAAGTAGACCCAATTCCCAAAACATGTGAAAAGAAAAAGAATGTAAAAATCAATGCACATAGGGATAAGGGCGCAAATAGAAAGAGTAAATTAGGGGAAAGAAAATTTGAGGATAACGTTAGTGCAAAGAGGATGAGGGTAACATTTGGGAAGGCAAATAAAAGCCCTAAAACAAAAGAGAGAAGGACACCTGAGATTGAACCAAAACCCCCACCTAAAATCAGTAAATCCTTTTTTCTCTCAAAACGTAAGATAATAGAAGAGGGCAGGGAAGCTGAACTGCCCTATAGGAGAAAAAAGAGAAAGAGTGAGGGGTATGTGAGAATACTTGATAAGTGGCCATGGAAATCGTTCCCGATTAGGCCACTGCAAGAGAGGTAAAACTCTAAACTGTCGAGCTCACCGACACTAAACAAAGCGCTCGGTGGGAGGCAACCCACATATAGGTTTTAGTTTCGCTTAAATAATAATAATTTTGCTTGTGTCACTAGTTGTTGCTTATTTTTCTGTTCTATTATGTTTTAAAGAAGTAAAGCGGTATTTATATACTAAGTTGCGCGCGGAATTTTATGCTTTCTTGGATACCGCCGCCGCGCAAGTAGAGAATATTTGGGATAAGTTAGGCTTTGTGGTGAATGAAGTCGAACATAATCGTAGTGGCTAGGACCGTCCCAACGTGTTTACCGCATTCTAGGATTTTCATTTAATTTTCCTTGCTTTAGAATAAATAAATCCTAGGAAATTTTCTTTATTAGTAGTTTGATTTGATTTTCAGAAAAATTTAGCAATAACTATATTTACTTTGATTTAATTTATGAATGAATAAAAACTCCTGTGAGAGACCGTTTGTTTTTATACCCTTGTGTGCTCATATGCATTTTCTTGTGAATAATTGCTCTATGATAGAAATTTAATATTGTGCAAATTTTAGCCTGTTAGAACTGAATTCAACTGTGTGCAAGCTGTGCCATTTCTTTTAGACAGGTATAGGTATTGATTCAATTGCACAACAACACGCTACAGGACGAAAATGGCCTAGAATCACAAAAATTGGCCTTGTGGCGGCCGCCATGAAACTGGTGGCGCGCGCCACAGAATGAAAATACATGATTTTGGCAAATTTTGTGCAGAAAGAAGCGTGTTACAGTAAGCCTGTATTTGTATTGAATGATTTTTGTCCTTGAAGGTTTGAAAAGGAATTGATTCTCTCTGTAATGTAGACAACATCATTAAGTTTTCATTCAATTTTCCAACTACACATCACTACACTATTTCCACTTTTTTCCACTATAAATTCACATTTCATGATACACTCACTTCACACCATAGTTCTCATTTCACAGAGAGTTTCTTCCTTTCATTTTTACTAAGAGTCTTTCAAGCTAAGGTAAGTAAAGGTCATGGCACAACAAGAGGAGTATGCAATCAACTTCCAAAATGGAGGGCAAGCTAGGCTCTACCGACTCCTCCTCCAAAAGGAGTACGAACCCACGAGGTATGCCGATGATCTTTGCCTCGAAACTTTAGGATTATCAGATAGCGTTCAATACTTGATTCGATCATTCAGACTAGACTTTTTGTTTTCTTTTAAGGACCCCGTTTATGTCCAACTTACCGCGGAGTTCCATAGTTCTCTAGAACTTAACCCTACCCCCGACCGTGTGAAGTTCCGTTTGTTTAATGTTGATTACAACTTTAGCTTTGATGAGTTAGCCAGGTTGTTGCACCTACCACACGGCGAGGGAGTACTAGATGAGTTACCAACACAAGTGGGGTGGTTAGAAGCCGCGAGAGCACTTTGGTGGGGTTTAACCGGTAAGGAAACAAATAGTTTTGAAGGAAATAGAGCGTCCCTAATCCAAAACCCTGCTATCCGATACTTTCGCCAATTACTAGCCTGCACCGTCTTTGGTCGTTATAGTTCTAACAAGGTCAATGAAAAAGAGCTATTTTTGTTATTCACTCACAGCGTTTCAAGAGAAAAGGTCAATCTTGCCCGACTTATGATGTATCACATGTTTTCAATGGTTAAGTCAAAAGGGGCAATTGTTTTTGGTGGTCTTGTCACAACCTTAGCACGCTTGCTAAACCATGGGGCACAACTTTCTACCCTCACCCCACTCGAGTCTCGTACCATTGATCTAGATATGGTACGCAATATGAAACTAGTGAAAACGAGGGGTGATGGGAAATTCATTCTGATGATTGATAACAGAGCCTGCCCCGATGTCATCCTCCCCGACCCTGCTGTTCCCCAATGGATGGTGCCAAACGCACCTGTTGATGAGGGAGAGAGTGACGAGCACGAGGAGGAGGAGCGCGAGGGTCCGAGCGTTAACGCACACACCACACACACTTCTTCTGGCTATTTTACAGGTACTTCTTCTGGAGCTGGTCATGAGAGCGGGTCTGCCACCCTTGATACTATTTTGGATGAAATGAGGCAGCGCTCTATACTTGATTCCCAGAGAGACCAGCATGTTCAGGATATCCAGACGCGCCAGACAGAGATGATGGTGATGATGCAGCAGTTCCAGGTTGACCAGCGTGGTTTGATTGATGGCATGGCGGACATGACTTTGCGCATGGACGAGTTCGATGACTATTTTCACCAGTTGGGTGCAGTTCCTCCACAGCATGAGAGGCGCACGAGGAGGCGTGGCCCAGGCCGCCAGTAGCTTGGTCTCACAGGTTTTCATTTTCTCTCCCACCTTTAGTCGTTGCATTGAGGACAATGCTCGATTTAAGTGTGGGGGAGGAAGCTTTATCGCTTTCCTTTACTTTTCAGTCATTTATTTTAGCATGCATAATAAAAACCTTAGGATAGTTCACTTAGATTGAGTAGTTTTTGCGTGTTGGTTTTGTTTTGTCCGATTTTCTCATTTCTTGAGCCATACCAAAAATTTTCTTGTGAAAAGCAAAAGTATTGAGTTCTGATGCTTGATGTTGATTGTCTGGAAGTATATAGGTTGTTTGCACTATCTAGGCTATTTTGTGAAAGTTGGGTAACGGTTAGATAAAATCAATACCGTTTTAACACCCGAGATTCCCAGAAATGTGTAAAATTGATTTGAGTACTAGTTTTGATAATACCTTGAACTTGAGTTTTAATGAACCCTCAGTAGTTTATCTAAGCAGTCGGCACCATCTCAAGGCACAAACTAAGTGGGAAACCGAAGAATATAAGTGAATGATTTTGATTATAAATGTTATGAATACTATTGGTTGATTCCTTGAAATAATTAATGAAAATTCAGCAAATGTTGAAACATGAGAAGGAAAAAAATACCATAGTATAGAAACTCATTAGTAGTTGGTTCAGAGGTGTCTGATTCTGAACTTGGTAGGGCGGGTTACGATCCGATCCCCCGCAACTGCGAAGTGGGTAAAGCAAATAGGGGTTACCAAACTTATGTTATCAGCACCCCGCGCTATATGATGATCATAATCACTAACAGGTTTCCTACCATGGGCGTGTACAAGATAACAGGCTTAATGTGATTGCGCTAGAATGAAAAGGGGAAATGAAACTTAGGAGAGAGGTAGAGTCAAAAGGAAATGCTTCAGGTCTGTTTTCATGTAATGGGAGTCTTTTGTGTCATTGCGGTGTTTTTGTTATTTGCACTGTTATTTGATTTTCATAGCTTAGCCGGCAACCACGTATGAGTAGGATGATCGTGTCATGTGTTTTTACTTGTGCTATGCAATTCACTATTCTTTCATGCTTGAGGACAAGCAATGGTTCAAGTGTGGGGGAATTTGATGACACGAAATCATATCGTATTTTTAGCTTAGTTTAGGTGAACTTTAGTTGCATTTGCATATGTTTTTAATTCATTTATGTCTTTTTATGCGGGTATTTGTTTTATTTTTAGTTTTGTCTAATAAAATAGGTCGGAGAAGAGAATTGAGCAAAAAGGGTCAAAAACGCAGCAAAAAGGGGGTGCAAAGCACAAGATTCGCGCAGCCCACCAAAGGAGCCCAGCACAAAGGGGAATTTGCCCCCATCAGGCTGGTGGCGCCCGCCACCAACTCTGTGGCGCCCGCCACAGAGTCCAAATCCAATTGGAACAGCTTTTTGCGCAACGTGGGGAGCAAGCACGCGTCTGATCAACTGTTTTCCCCAATCGTACGGCTATTGGATAAAATCAAAAGTGAAGCCTATCTTTCCTATTTTCATGGATCGTAGAAGTTAAAAATCCTCTATAAATAGAAGCTTGATTCTCAGAACAGACCGCGCTTTATTTTCTTTTATTTCAGTCAGTTTAAATTTCCCGCATTGTAAACTGTCTCGGTTCTTCCACATCGGAAGTCCGATTTTAATTCCGTTTTCAATTCCCTGTCAAGAATTTTACCTTCTTTAATTCAAGCAAGTTTATTCAGCAATTCTCTCCAGGTTTTTATTTAATGTTTTTATTTAATTATTTATTTATGTTCAATTTAATTTTCTGTTTTTGTTTATTTAATTTCTTAATTATGTCTAGCTAAATTTCCTAGATATCGGTATGTAAACTAATTCTCCGAAGGGAGTTTAATGATGATTTAGCGCGCGCACTTAAACTATTTTTCTTATTCGAATTCCTAATTTTAAAACTCCTATGCTTTGAGTGAGAAAAACAAAGCAACTAAGGTTAAAATCAATAGAGCGAGAGTTTGAGGTTTTAACTAGATAGTAGGAATTTGATATTAATCTTTGAACGAGCGAGAGCCACGTTAGGATTAATTAGAACTAATTGATTTTCAAAATATACTTTCGAAACTGAGGTGGTATAAAAGTGACAGCAAAACCCCTAGTCTAGATTGTATGGTTTTTATCAACAAAACGAGAGTGTGAGGTTTAGACCTTTAAATTAAGAAAGTTCTTCTGAAAAATAAACCCTTTTCACGCGCGCTATTAATTCATTAAATTCCCGATGGCTAATTAAGTTACATACCGATATCCCGCTTTTATTTAATTAATTTAAACTCTTAAATTTAATTTCTTTAATTTCTAAAATTCTAAACAAACCCTAAAATTCATTAGCCTTAGATTTACACCGTAACGGTAGAAATACGGTAGTTCGATTATTGGTCCCTGTGGATTCGATATCTTTTAAAACTACACGACGAGACTGTGCACTTGCGGTCAATCAAATCTATTGATACACAAATCGTCGATCAGTAATATATTTAAATGATATCCTAGTTTGAGAACATTCTAAAATCTCAAAAGATAGAAAATATTTACAGGTCTAAGGAGCTAACCAAGATTTGGTTCGAGTTAATCAAATAGTTCGAATGACATCCAAGGATTACTCGAACTCGAAGACTGCTTCAAGACTTAGTATATTTTCAACATTACTGAAGATTCAAATTTCAAAACCATTGCAACGTTTCATTCAAGCTTGGCAACTATTGGCATTCAGGAATGAAGATTGTGTGGCAAGACACTTGTCAAATGGTTGTTATTTAGTCGTTATTAGATAGCCTTAGGTTTTATCTATAAAATACTAGTTCATTTGTTGTAAATCATATCACAAATTTCTCATACTTACAAACCTTTAAACATTCTGAGTACCCAAAGCGTTTCGAGCGAAAGGAATAACAAGGCAAAATGTATGATCTTGTGATCAAACTCTTTTAAATTCAATGCAATTTACATTTCATGCAATTTACATGCTTTCATTTACATTCTTTGTCTTTTAATTCATTGAATCATTTATTTCTCTTGTCAATACGTACTCATTTTTGGGTATTTTTACTTTTCTTGTCAAACAAGTTATCTTTTTGTTATTTACTTTACTTTAAACAAACAAACTTGTTCATTTGCATTAATGAACATTGCTATTTTCAAACTTGAACAATAAATGCACAAACATGTCCCGAGATTCTCTAGTTGGTCTCTCAAGCATTGCAAACTAGCGATTGTTTACCAAAAATCAGTGTAAACAAATTGGCACGCCCAGTGGGACCGGTTTTGTGCGTTTTTATTTTCAAAGTTTTCTTAAAGTATTTCTGAAAATTTTCTTCTTTGTTGTTTTGGAAAGTTGTGTGTGTTGTTTTCAAAAAATTACATTGTTTAGTGCATGCAATTGAGAAGTGGTAGGATAAAACTAGAGATGGTGAGACCTAGAGGCACTAACGCTAGTACAAGCAACAACAACGACAATGGTAATGACAATAATAATGTCAATAACCAAAACAATCAGGATCCTGATGATGTTAACTCATTATTTGGGCATGTAGACGCTTCGAGCGCTCTGACAACATCAGCCACAGATGCAACATCTGTGGGGGCAACACAGGCAATTCCTGTGTCTTCTTCTATGCCCTCATTAACATCTAATGCTGTAACCACAATGGCTGAAAACACATCGAGCATGCCTTTACAAACTATTGATGGGGTTCCTCCCCCATTCTCAGGATCTTCATTTGACTTTTGAAGTCAATCAGGGGGCTTGTATCAGTCCCAAAGATCTTATCCATATGGAATGCCTACAGCCATGATGCAAAGCGTGTATTCACACCCTGCATTACACTCTGATAGGATAACAGTGAGGTCTCCCTTTCCACAAGGGCAAAACTCAAATAATGCTAGAGTTCGAGTGAACCAACCAGCCCTCACTACAGATTCACTTTTATCTATGAGGCAACAAATGGATGAGAGTAATTATGATATGGTGAATTTAGTCACTGAACAAATGGGTACAATAATCAACCCATTAATTCAAGATACAAATCAGACTTACCAACCCCTGGCTACCCAAATGGGTAGAATTGCTGATTTCTTTGGAGGGGCACAACTGCCCATCCAACAACCGCTTCAACCATTGCAGGCCCCTAGACCAAGGCCTAGACAAGTTGCTGATAATCGAATCGAAGAGGCTCGAGGTCAGCAACAAGAACCACAGGTTGTTAACCAACCTGTACTAAGAAATATTGAACCTGAAGTGGTGCTTGTTCATCGAAACCAAAATGCTGATGAGGTTTTGAGAAACGTTCAACATAATGATTTTGGGCAAAATAACTTAGCCAATTTGGTAGAAACCATTCTTGCCCAAAATGGTCTAAATGTAGGTTTACATAGACCTAATTTTGTATCACCACTATCTGAATTTGTTTTGCAAACAGAAATTCCAAGGGGTTGGAAAACCCCAAAATTTACCAAGTTTGCTGGTGATACAACAGAGTCTACAGTCGAGCACATTGCTAGGTATTTGACTGTGGCTGGGGACATAGCAAATAATGAGAATTTGAGGATGAAGTACTTTCCCAATTCTATAACAAAAAATGCTTTCACTTGGTTCACAACTTTACCCCCACACTCTGTATTTACTTGGACCCAACTCGAAAGGCTTTTTCATGAGCAATTCTACATGGGTCAAACAAAAATAAGCCTCAAAGAATTAGCAAGTGTTAGGCGTAAAACACCAGAATCTATTGATGACTATCTCAATAGGTTTAGACTTCTTAAAGCTAGATGTTTCACTCAGGTTCCTGAACATGAATTGGTAGAAATGGCTGCTGGTGGCCTAGACTACTCGATTCGAAAGAAATTAGATACACAACATCTCAGGGATATGGCTCAATTGGCTGATAGGGTTAGACAAGTTGAAAGACTTAGAAATGAAAAAGCCAGGAATACTAAGTTCCATAAGAAAGAGAAAATAGCCTATGTTGGGAACTATGAGAGTGAAGATGAGTATGAGTTAGAGACTGGTGAGGCTGATCCAAATGAAATAGACTTGGCTGAATTAAAACCAGGACCTCCTTATACTTGTAAATTATTAAAGCCCTCGAATGGAAAAAATCCTAGTGAACCCAAAAGTGAAAAGTATGTTGCTAAAACCTACACATTTGATGTCACCAAATGTGATGAAATTTTTGATTTATTGGTCACTGATGGCCAAATAATTGTTCAAAAAGGGTTAAAAGTTCCTGCTTTAGAACAAAGAAAGAAAAGAGGTTATTGCAAATTTCATAACTTTTTCGGTCATAAAACTTCTCATTGTGTTGTTTTCAGGGACTTAGTGCAAAAAACATTGGATGAGGGGAGATTGAAGTTCGATGAAAAAGCTAAGCAGCCCATGAAGGTAGATACTGACCCTCTCCAAGTGGCTGAGACTTCCTATGTGGAGCCATTCGAGTGCTTGATGATAGATGCTATGGAGCCTCCCCGGTTCGAGCTGTTATTGAGGGAGAATATGCTCAGAAAATCAAAGTGGTGTATCCTCGAGCTGAAGAGGAACTCATTGATTTTCTGAATAGATGCAAGCTAAGCAACAAGGAAGTGATGTTGTGTCCTCGTTGCAGTGTTGTATGTGACAAGGAGGCTACTGCAGGCCTCAAAAATGTTATGCCCTATGTGGATAACAAGAACAAGTGGTCTACTGAAAGGCCAAACAAAGGTAAGGCCACAAGTCAAGGCCCTACTATCCATGACAGGCTGGGAAGGAGGCAAACATATGTGCCTTCAAATAGAATTCCTGTCAATCAATGGTCATCAGGCCAACACCAGGTCTATCAAAATAGAAGGATGGATTTAGGTGGTTCGAGTCAAGTTGCTTCGAGCAACAATGCTGAAAATAGGAAGTACTCTTATAACAACAACTATAAAGGGAAAAATCCTATGACTCGAACCCGGTGGCGTAGGTATCAACGCCTTAAGAAGTTAGAAAGGGAGAGTGCCCAAGCTGGGGGCAGCTCGAATTCGAATGCCCAGGCTGGGGGCAAATCTCATTCGAATGCCCATGCTGGGGGCAATTCCAATCCAAGTGCCCATGCTGGGGGCAATACCAAGGTTGCATATACTGAAGGCAACCACAGTGATGCAAGGAATAAGAAGGAGGTTGTTCCTAAAAAGGCTGAAAAAGCCTTGGTAATTGAGGAAATGTCATCTTCAAAGAGGTCAGCCAAAGAAAGACTATCATTCCCAGAGGATAACATGGAGGATGATATTCCAGATGAGGACCTGCTCGAATCTGACTCTGAAACAGACTTCGATGTGGTCAATGTGGTGTCTATTCTACCACGTGAGTATGATCAAAGGTCCACTTCAGACCCTGATGAAGAGTTTGAAGAACCTGAGCTAGATGATTACACCCCCGTATGCTACTATGTTATGAATAATGGGTGTATTGAGCAACAGAAGACTACATTCGAGTGGCCTCATGAAGGTATGAAGAACCACCTGAAGCCTTTATACATTAAGGCTAAAGTTGGTGGGGTTGGTGTAAACAAAGTCCTTGTGGATGGGGGTGCTGCAGTTAACTTAATGCCTCATTTCATGTTAAGGAAGTTGGGAATGTATGACACTGATATGCATTCTCACAATATTGTTCTCTCGAACTATGAGGGAAAGAGTGGCAAATCACTTGGTGCCATTCAAATGGATGTTACTGTGGGCAACACTATTAGGCCAACTTTATTCATAGTTGTGCCATCAAAGGCTAGTTTCAACTTGCTTCTAGGAAGGGAATGGATTCATGGAGTGGGTGTTGTACCCTCCACCCTTCACCAAAGGTTAATACTTTGGAGGGAAGACAAGATTGTGGAAAACATTGAGGCTGACCAAAGTTTCTATAGGTGTGAAGTGGATCACATAACAAAACAAACCTTTGATAAAAACTTAGCCTCAATTTCTCCTTGTGGAGACAGAGATAGTGGCTTTCGAGGAGCCACCAATAATGTGTACCATTCTGTCAGACTCCATCCAACACATGCATGGTTTCTATTGGGAAAGGGAAGTAATTGAAGAATTCCCTCCTGAAGATGGAGTGATCCCACCCTCTGGATGGGATGATGATGCAGAATCGAGCAATGTCTGAGCCCTCTGCTTGGGCCAAGATAACAGCATATATTGCCGAGAAAAAGATCGAAACGGCCTTAGAGGCTGCATTCGAACAAAATATGGTTGAAGAAACCATAGATAAAAATAATGGCAAGTTATTGCCAAATGAGCAAAGGTTGGATTGCATTTATGATGACAAGCCCTTAGGTTTTGAAAAAGACCCATCCAGTTCGAATCCTAAAATGCAAGCACAAGATCCTTTGCAAAAAATTGATATTGGAGATGGCCTCATAAAAAGGCCAACATATATTAGTACCAATATTGACTTCGAGTTGAAGCAAAAGCTGGTTAATCTACTCAAAGAATTTAAAGATTGCTTTGCCTGGGACTATAATGAAATGCCAGGATTGAGTAGAGAATTGGTGGAACATAGACTGCCACTCAAGCCAGGAAAGAAGCCTATCAAACAACTACCAAGGAGATTCAATCCTAAGATCCTCTCAAAGATCAAAAGTGAGATCGAAAGACTACTAAAAAGCAAGTTCATTCGAACTGCCAGGTATGTTGAATGGTTAGCAAATATTATGCCTGTTATTAAGAAAAATGGTAGTCTTAAGGTATGCATAGATTTTAGAGACTTAAATAATGCAACACCTAAGGATGAATATCCAATGCCAGTAGCAGAAATGTTAGTTGATTCAGCAGCAGGGTTCGAATACTTGAGTATGTTAGATGGCTATTCTGGCTATAATCAAATCTTCATTGCTGAAGAGGATGTGGCTAAAACAGCATTTCGATGCCCAGGCGCATTAGGGACTTATGAATGGGTTGTTATGCCATTTGGTCTAAAAAATGCTGGAGCCACATACCAAAGAACAATGAATCTTATTTTTCATGATTTCATTGATGCCTTTATGCAAGTGTACATTGATGACATTGTTGTGAAATCCACATCTAGTAATGACCATTTGAATCATCTTAGAAAATCATTCGAGAGAATGAGAAAATGTGGATTAAAAATGAATCCACTAAAATGTGTTTTAGGTGTACATGCAGGGGATTTCCTTGGTTTTGTGGTGCATAAAAAAGGCATAGAGATAAATCAAAACAAAACGAAGGCTATTATGGAAACTCAGCCTCCAAGAACCAAGAAACAACTTCAGTCCCTATTGGGAAAGATCAACTTTTTGAGAAGGTTCATTTCGAATCTAAGTGGAAAAGCTCATCCTTTCTCCACTACTTAGGAAGCAAAAAGGGGATCAATTTCATTGGGGGCAAGATCAACAAAAAGCGTTTGAAGACATCAAAGCTTATTTGGCTCATCCACCAACGCTAATGCCTCCTATTCGAAACAAAGCCATGAAGTTGTACATTTCAGCATCTGATTCAACAATTGGTAGCATGCTTGCCCAAGAAGATGAAAATGGTGTTGAAAAAGCTATATATTATTTAAGTAGAGTATTGAATGATGCTGAAACTAGATATAATGCTATAGAAAAACTATGTTTATGTTTATATTTCTCTTGTATCAAACTTAAGCATTATATAAAGCCTATTGAAGTTTATGTCTATTCTCATTTCGATGTTATTAAACATATGCTTTTGAAACCTATTTTACATAGTAGAATTGGTAAATGGGCTCTAGC
The DNA here is from genome assembly GCA_951804385.1 of Trifolium dubium. Taxonomy (NCBI): domain Eukaryota; kingdom Viridiplantae; phylum Streptophyta; class Magnoliopsida; order Fabales; family Fabaceae; genus Trifolium; species Trifolium dubium. Next base: position 32,599,694 of record OX638065.1, read on the forward strand.
TCTAACAGAATACTCACTAACATATAAACCTTTAAGAGATAAAAAAGGTCAAATAGTGGCAGATTTTCTTGTTGATCATTCAGTGATCGAAATGCCACTAAGTTATGTGGAAACACAGCCATGGATTTTGTATTTCGATGGTTCCAAACATAAACATGGGACTGGAATTGGGGTTTTAATAATATCTCCAATACAAATTCCAACTAAGTTTAAATACAAAATAAATGGGTTTTGCTCTAATAATGAGGCAGAATATGAAGCCTTAATAGCAGATCTTGCACTGTTAATAGACTTGGGGGCAAAAAACATTATCATTCGAGGTGATTTAGAATTGGTAATTAAGCAATTGACAAAAGAGTACAAATGTATTAAAGAACATTTGGCTAAGTATTTTGTGATTGCAAGTACCTTGCTGGATCGATTCGAGTTTGTGGAATTTGAGCATATTCCTAGACTACAAAATCAAGAAGCCAATGATTTGGCTCAAATAGCCTCTGGCTACAAAGTTACTCCAGAAAACTTAAATAAGTTGATCGAGATTAAAGAAAAGTTGGTTTTCCATGAGCCATTGGCTTCAGAATTATCAATGGCAAAACATGTGGGGGCAACTTCACCACCAATTCTTGATGGCTACTCGAATGAAGAAGAATATGAGAGTGCTGACATTTTTACCATTGATAACTTGGTAGATGGTGATTGGAGAAAACCAATAGTAGAATATTTACAAAACCCTGTAGGTCAAGTTGATAGAAAAATTAAATATAGGGCTTTGAGTTATGTAATCATTGGAAATGAGTTATTTAAAAAGACAACTGAAGGTGTGTTGCTAAAATGCCTTAGTGAATCTGAAGCCTTCATTTCAATTTCTGATGTACATAGTGGAGTTTTTGGTGCTCACCAAGCAGGCCACAAAATGAAGTGGTTATTGTTTAGACAAGGTCTATATTGGCCTTCTATGCTGAAAAATTGCATTGAATTTGCTAAAGGTTGTCAAGAATGCCAAATACATGCAGGAATTCAACATGTCCCTGCAAGTGAACTATATTCTATAATCAAGCCATGGCCATTTCAAGGATGGGCTTTGGATTTAATTGGTGAAATTAAACCTGCTTCATCAAAAAACCAACGTTACATTTTAGTTGGTATTGATTATTTTACAAAGTGGATTGAAGCAATACCCTTGCCTAATATAGATCAAGAGGCAGTAATTAATTTCATCCAAAATTATATTATTTATAGATATGGCATTCCAGAGACAATTACCACTGATCAAGGTTCAGTTTTCACTGGAAGAAAAATGCAAGAGTTTGCTAGTGAAACTGGATTCAAATTGCTTACTTCAACACCATATTATGCTCAAGCAAATGGTCAAGTTGAAGCAGCAAATAAGATTATCATTAATTTGATTAAAAAACACATTGCTCAGAGGCCAAGAAATTGGCATAAAACTTTGGATCAGGTTTTATGGGCATGTAGAAATTCTCCTAGAGAATCAACTAACACTACACCATTTCGATTAATATATGGTCATGATGCAGTTTTACCTGTTGAAATCAATATGCAATCATTTCGAATACAAAGACAGATGGAAATACCACATGACCAATATTGGGAAATGATGTTAGATGAGTTAGTTGATTTGGATGAAGAAAGGTTACAAGCATTAGAATATATGACTAGGCAAAAAGATAGAATTGCCAAAGCCTATAATAAAAAGGTTAAGTCAAAAGCTTTTAACTTGGGAGATTTAGTTTGGAAAGTTATCCTGCCTATGGATAAAAAAGATAGAGTTTTAAGCAAATGGTCACCTCATTGGGAAGGTCCATTTAAAATTGTTCAAGTTTTTTCAAATGGTGCTTATGAAATCGAGGAGTTAAGTCCTGAAAAACATGTGTTGGGAATAAATGGTAAATATTTGAAAAAATATAAACCAACTTTGCTCGAATTAAACATAAGTGCAGAATAAAACTTAGAACGAATAGAGATATGGCAAATATAAAAATACATTTTGCCACAGAAGGGCATTGTCAAATTACAAACCAAAATAGAACAAATAACATCTGTTTCGAATGGGTAGTAAAATGTAAAAAATTACAAGGTAATGGCTACTTCACGATACAAGGCTTTAATAGAAATTTTCTCAGTCTCAATCACTTGTTGGGCGTCTTCGAGCTCCTGTACTTCAGCAGCAATGACTGCAGAATCGTCAAAAGCTCGAATCCCTTCTCTGCCTTTAGCATCAATGTCAGCTTGAAAAGATTGAGAAATTTCTTCTTCTATAGTTGCTTGGACAGATTTTTCTGCAGCAATCTTGGCTTGATACTCCTCGATTTGGCGTTGAAGTTCAGCTATACTAGCCTCCCAAGCAGCAATGTTATTTCTACAAGTAAGGAGCCTTAGGGTTTGAACTTCAGCAGCTTCATTTCGAATTCTAGCAACCTCGTGGTGTGCCTCTTTAGCCTTGGCTAATAAAGCAGCATGAGCATGCTTTTGGCTATTTAATTGGGCCAAGTTACCTCTTTCCCTTTGTACCACCTTTGCATACTGATCGATCATGTTCTCTATTTGCATAACTTTGCAAAGAGTCAAAGGATCAGTATGAGGGTTATGAAATAAGCGTAAAAACGCTAAGTGGCTGAAAGCATTTGAGGGATTCTCTTCAAGGTCTGCCAACACATTTTGCAAGCCATATTCAACTTTGAGCTTGGTTAGCAAGGAATCTTGCTTAACATTGGCCTTTGCAGTAGCGCTGGAGGGATAAGTAGAACTATCAGTTTTGTCACTTGAAGAGCAAGATTTTGAGGATTGGATTAGAAGGTCCAATGCAGCAGCTGGGTTGGTCTTGTGCATGTTAGCAAACTCCACTTCTGGGACGCCAGCGCTAGTTGAGAGCCTCGAAGTCGAAGAGACTGATAATATTTCTGGGCCACCAGCTTTTGCTTCCTTGATGATGCTATCATCTTCATCCTCATCAATATTTTCACCCTCTTCAATGGACTCTTCTTCCTCCTCTTCAACAGAATCACTCGAAGCTGTACTTGGGTCAGGAGTTGGTAGTTTTGTTGGGCTTACCACGTTCGAGCCACCCACATGTTCTAGGTTCTTCCATCCCCAAGTATTAGCAGGTTAATGGGCATCCCCAAAAATGGAATCAACTTCAGTTTGAGTGGTCTCTCGAGGCGAAGATGATTTAGCCTGAAATGAACACGTTGAAACAAAAGGTTAAAATTGCTAACAGATGAAATATAGTTTGAGACTATGTTTATATGAAAAAGTAAATTAGGCTAAGTAAATTTACTTTGCCATATTTTGCCCATACAAATTTCTCCATTGGAGTAGGACTTACATGCTGGTCCTGTTGGGGGTGGTCTTTGGGCAAGTTTTCAGCCTGGCATGTTAACACATCAAGTCAGGAAATTGGCTAAGTCTGCAGTTCTATTCGAATTCGACAATAGGTTAAAAACATACCTGAGTGTTTCCAAGATCTTCCCCAACCGTTCCTAGAAGGGGATTAGTGTCATTACCCTCCTGTGCAGGGATTTCCTGTTGAAAACGGTATTGTTTAGATACCGGATTCATTTGAATGAAGGATTCAAGCTAATAAAGAGAAATTTATGTACCTCAGTCACATTTGTATCCAAAGTTGGCTTTGCTCGAATAGGAGAAGTTCCCCCAACAGCTGCATCATCATTAGGTCCAGGCTTGCTAACAGTTGGATTTGATTTCGATGACCTAGAAGACTTGCTTTCCTTGGGTTTCCTATGTTTCTTCTTCTTTCCTTCCGGAGCAGTTTCGTCCTCTATAGCTACTTTCACAGTCGAAGAGCTATTATTCTTTTTCTCTTTGTTCTTTTGTTTTTTGGATATAGGGACAGTTGGATCTATGTCAGAGGGCGCATTCTTTTGCTTACTACTTTCAGTGGTAGTGGTTGATTGGTGCTTCCTCTTCAAAGGTCTTTCTGGTTCAGTTTCCTACAAAGAACAAAGGTATGAGAAAACAACATATGTGAAAAGTTAGCTAAAATGTTTATAATAAGCATTCGAATTACTAACTTCTTCATCCTCTAAGACCACAATGTGTGAGAGCTAAGGTTCTCTTGAAAGTTTTACAAAAGTGTGTTTTTCTCTTGTGATCTAATAAAATGTCAAAGAGAGGCATATAAAAGAGGTTCAACGGAATGATTCGAAACAAAAAGAATTTTTGATATAGAAATATACCTTGTCATTTTTTGTTTTGGTTCTCTCTTCATCTCTTCTTTTGTCTTCATCATCTCTTAGATAAATGCCTCCAACATTTGTTGGTTTCACTCGAGCGGTTGGCTTGTTGGATTCATCCTCTATGATTTTTCCTAAGTATTGGAAGAGGTAAAGTTTAGCAGTTGTTTTCGAGTAAAAGAAAGAATAAAGGATTATTGTCATAATATTTACCTTTGTTTTTAAGAGTGGCTTTCAAGTCCTCGAGCTGTTCATGAAGAAAACCACTGTTGAGTCTTGCAATGGTAGAGGTTATGTTATCAGCCAAGTGCGAAGTATAATGTTGTTTCCACCAATTGTAGTACTTTTCAGTACAATAGAAAGAAAAGTTGAACTCGATTGGGTTAACATTATAGCCAAAATTGGCAGCAGCCTTCAAGTACTTGGCAAACATATCCTTTGAAACCTCTGAACCATTTACCAAGTTCTTTTCTCTTTTGAATAGACATTTGGGGAAGGTTTGTGATAACCCAAACTGCCTTGAAACCAAGTTTGGTTGATAGCCCACCAGCACATGGTGCTTCGAGTTGCTACCAATCCTGCAAGAGAGAATGGTAGGGTGCAGATAGTTTTGCCATAGTTCGTTAACCTCATCAGCTCCATCTCTCGAGTTCCATCTCTCGAGTAATGGTAGGGTGCAGACCAGTTCCATCTCTCGAGTAAATGTGGCATTGAGCCATAGTTGGAGTAACCATAAAGGTCCTGATACTGTGAAGGGGGCTCCATTTTGTGTTTTCTTCAAGTTGTCACAAAACTCTCCCATAGACTCATATAGTACACCTAGCAATAAGCGCCCAAGTGCAATAACGTTACCCTCATGTATTTGGATTGCTAAGGGAATGTACATTTGAGCCACCTGTAAAGACCTCGAGCAGAAGACGAAGTGTGCTAGCCATAGGGTAAGGAAAGTCACATGCTCTTCATCTGAGACTTCACCTTCACCATGATGCTCTTGAATAAACATGTAAAAAGTTTTTTCTTTTAGGGTGAAGTAGGTGTTCTTGCTAGACTTCGAGGGGTCGAATGTCTCCCCCGTTGGCCTTAGGCCAATGATCGAAGCCACATCCAGTAAAGTGGGAGTCATCATTCCACAAGGGAATTGGAATGTGTGAGTGCTTCTTTCATAGAACATCAGTGCGGATGTGAGCATTTCTTGGTTATAAGAAGGGCCATATCTGGAGATTTGAATTATATCGAAAATGCCCAAGTTTTTCCATATTGTTCCCCACTCTTTCTCGACTCGATCCAACCACTTGGTATATGTTGGATTCTCACAATGTGGTGCAGATCTCCACATATTATAAGGCTTTCGAATGAAAGTGAAGTTGAATGGGTCAGTGAGAAAAAGTTTGGGTTCACAGGTCTTTTTAATTGGGAAAAATTCACTCACTCGAGATAGTTGAGTTGCCTCATCTGGAAAAGGGCCTCCAAATGCGAAAACATCACAACCAACGGAAAAAGGGATGACGAGTTCATCTTCCCAGCGTTGTTGTTCTTCTGTTGTGCCAGTTGGTTCAGGAACCACTTCAATATTGTGAGCTTTCAGAATTGTTTGATCCCATTTGCCAGCGAAAGGAACAGGTTCTTGTTGATCAGCCATTGAAATGGTTTGAAGATGAACAGTTGAAAGTTAACTAAAGGATTTGATTTTGAAATGGTTCGTTCTCAAATCTGTTGAATCTAACAGATCTAAGGTTTGTTTAGTCAAATTAAACACTAGTTCAGTGTTAAAAACAAACAAACGGTTTAAACAATGGAGGAGAACGATTTGTGAACGAAGGTGGAAAGTTTTGAGTAGACGGAGAAGAAGACAGTGAGTTAATGCAAATTTGCAGAAAAGTGATTAAATGGTGACCTAATACTATTTATAAGCATTCTTTTCAGCCGAATTAAATAAATCAAAAAGAAATTAGAAATTTCTTTCAACTTCCGCAGTCGCCACGTGTGCCACAATCTCTGTGAAAGCGAAATCGTGTCAGAAGTGGGAAACTGCGCTGACGGTTATACTCATGATTATTGTCACGTGCAATTAATGTGGAATACTAAAAGAAAAAACGCCAAATTTCTTCTTTCATTCGAATTCGATTCGAAATTGGCATTTTTTGGGGGCAATTTGTTAGCCCATATTTTGGTTAAGTCAAAATATGCCCTAATTATTCTTTGAATATAATTACTGAACCTTTTAATTATGGAAATTAATGTTTCCAATCAATGGCGCAATAAAGGTTAAAAGTAATATATTTAAATGATATCCTAGTTTGAGAACATTCTAAAATCTCAAAAGATAGAAAATATTTACAGGTCTAAGGAGCTAATCAAGATTTGGTTCGAGTTAATCAAATAGTTCGAATGACATCCAAGGATTACTCGAACTCGAGAACTGCTTCAAGACTTAGTATATTTTCAACATTTCTGAAGATTCAAATTTCAAAACCATTGCAACGTTTCATTCAAGCTTGGCAACTATTGGCATTCAGGAATGAAGATTGTGTGGCAAGACACTTGTCAAATGGTTGTTATTTAGTCGTTATTAGATAGCCTTAGGTTTTATCTATAAATACTAGTTCATTTGTTGTAAATCATATCACAAATTTCTCATACTTACAAACCTTTAAACATTCTGAGTACCCAAAGCGTTTCGAGCGAAAGGAATAACAAGGCAAAATGTATGATCTTGTGATCAAACTCTTTTAAATTCAATGCAATTTACATTTCATGCAATTTACATGCTTTCATTTACATTCTTTGCCTTTTAATTCATTGAATCATTTATTTCTCTTGTCAATACGTACTCATTTTTGGGTATTTTTACTTTTCTTGTCAAACAAGTTATCTTTTTGTTATTTACTTTACTTTAAACAAACAAACTTGTTCATTTGCATTAATGAACATTGCTATTTTCAAACTTGAACAATAAATGCACAAACATGTCCCGAGATTCTCTAGTTGGTCTCTCAAGCATTGCAAACTAGCGATTGTTTACCAAAAATCAGTGTAAACAGTGTGTCACGCAGCAGGCAGTTTTTGGAGCAATTTTGACCCTTTTGTTGCAATATATAAGGAAGTCTTGTCTCCTATGAAAGGGGTTACGAATATTGGAAAGAAAAAGGGTTTTGTGCCATTGTTGGAGCTTGGAAACTTGAGATTGAAGATGGAGAATCAAGATTTGAAGCCTTGGAGACAAGATTGAAGATCCATTCTCATCCAATTTCATTTCCATAATTCATGTATCTCTTTTCTAATTCTTTTGCAACTTTTGTAACTATGAATTTCTAAGTTTTTTAGATTGGATTTTGTAAGGTGTAATTGCATGAAACTATGGGTTATATATTAATTTTGTGTTGATTTTTACTTGGTGATTTCAATCTCTATTTCATTATTCTTGTGCTTAATGCTTCATGTATGTATATTGACGAATGTATGTGATGATCATTGATTCATGCTTGCTATGAGAGTATATGTATGAATTATAACTAGATTAATGGATACAACTTCTTAATTAGACTAGAGATAGATAATTAAAAGTTGAGATTAATGATCTAACGAACATTCATGCCTATGTTGTGCTTGTTAATTTGCCTAAGAGATTAGGAGGTTTTTGCATGATATAGTGAGTTGTATGACCATGAGAGTGAGTGCAATGGCTTTGTTAGATTGTTACAGTGATTGAATGAACCATGTTTAGGATTAACCAATTAGTATCATAGTGAATTGTAATGAAACCAAAACAAAATCCAATTGCCTACCAACTATTTGATTAAAGTTCAATTTTAGTTTTAAACAAGTTTTATGAACTAATCCCCCCTATTTGTCTTTTATTTTCTCCTAAGTATTTGTTTAGTTGTTTTCGTTTAGATTAATCACAATCCCTGTGGATTCGATATTTTACTACTTGGCGATAATTTGTGCACTTGCAAATAATCTATCAGTATGATTTTTTAGTATTCGGAGAATCTCAATTTAAATAAATATTTTTCTCTCCGGGTATTAAATACAACACATAATCATTAATAGCGTCAACAATTGTATTAGTAGGAGCTAATATTGTTGGGTTTGTAATCTAGCTATGTGATTGTAACTAGCCTACTAAGTCACATAGTTAAGTAAACCATAGTTAGTAAGGTTGTTAGTATTGTTAGAAAGTTAGTTGTAACAGTTACTTGTTAAGCAAGTAAGCTTCTGTACATTTGTAAGTGAGATCACTAGCTATATAAGCTATGATCAATGATTGTATAATCAATGGAATAACAATTTACACAACAATTGTTATCAAGGAGCCTCAAAGGTCTTGATTCACACCTCACTGCAGTTTTGGTGTGTATTGTGCATAACCGTTTTTCCAATTCATCTTCTTCCTTCACCAAACACTCTCTTCATCACCAATTCTTTCTTTCTTGAAAACCATGGCAGAAACCAACTTTCTCCACCCATCTATTCCAAAGTTTGATGGCTACTATGATCATTGGTCTGAGCTTATGGAAAACCTTCTTCGTTCCAAAGAATATTGGGATCTCATTGAAACTGGTGTGATCACTGCACCTGCAAATGCTACTGAAGAACAACGAGCTGCAGCACACACAAGCAAAGTCAGAGATCTCAAAGTGAAGAATTATCTCTATAATGCCATTGACAAAAAGATCTTGGAGACAATCTTGACCAGAAACACGTCTAAAGAAATATGGGAATCCATGTATCGCAAGTATGGTGGATCCACCAAAGTCAAGAGAGCTCAACTATAAGCTTTGCGCAGAGAATTTGATGTTATTGGCATGAAAGATTCAGAATCTGTCAATGATTACTTTGCAAGAACCTTGGGGATAGTTAATCGTATGACAGCACAAGGAGAAACTCTTGATCAAACCAAGATTGTAGAAAAGGTACTGCGATCCATGAGTTCTAAAGTCAACTATGTTGTGTGTTCTATAGAAGAATCCCATGATGTAACTGCTCTCACCATCGATGAATTACAAGCAAGTCTGTTGGTTCATAAACAAAGAATGAAAGATACTCAAGCTAAAGATGAAGAACAAGCATTGAAGGTTTCAAATGCTGGCAGGAGTGGTTATGGGAGAGGAAGGGGAAGAGGATATCCTCGTGGAGGAAGGGGAAGAGGTAGATCAAGCAAGGAACATATTGAATGTTACAAGTGTCACAAGACTGGACACTATCAATATGAGTGTCCATCAGCAACTGAGAATGCAAATTATGCTGAGTTTGATGAATATGAGGAGCTGTTGCTTATGGCACAAGAAAGTGATACAACAACCAAAGCAAAGGATGAGATTTGGTTTTTAGATTCAGGTTGCAGCAATCATATGGTTGGCAACAAAGAATGGCTTTTTGACTATGATGAAAGTTTCAGAGAATCAGTGAAACTTGGTGATGACTCCAAAATGGCAGTTATGGGAAAAGGAAACTTGAAACTTTGTCTCAATGGCATAATTCAAGTTATTACAGATGTATACTTCCTACCAGGTTTGAAAAATAATCTCTTAAGCATTGGTCAACTGCAGCAGAAAAGCTTGACAATAGTGTTCTCTCATGACACTTGCAAAGTGTATCATGAGAATAAGGGTTTGATAATGGCTACTCAAATGTCAGCTAACAGGATGTACATCATATATGCCCCAGTGTTGATCCCTAAACATATGCAGATAGCAACAATAGACACAAATCAACTATGGCATTTCAGATATGCTCACTTGAGCAATAAGGGTCTGAATATACTATTGAAGAAAGAAATGGTAAAGGGATTACCAAATTTACAAGAAACAAATGGACAAATTGGAGAGCAACATAGAGACTTAATTCCCAAATCCACAAATTGGAGAGCAACTGAAAAGCTACAGTTTATTCATTCAGATATTTGTGGACCTATTAAACCAACATCAAATGGTGGCAATAGGTATTTCATCACATTCATAGATGATTACAGTAGAAAAACTTGGTTATATCCTATGATTAGCAAATCAAGTGCTTTTGAAATCTTTAAAAGGTTTAAAGCACTAGTTGAAAAAGAATCAAATTGTCAAGTTAAGTGCTTAAGAACAGACAGAGGTGGAGAATATACATCACATGAGTTCAATGATTTTTGCAGTTCACATGGCATCAAAAGACAATTGACTGTTGCTTACACTCCACAACAAAATGGAGTATATGAAAGAAGAAATAGAACATTGATGAACATGGTTAAGAGCATGCTGAATTGCAAACAACTTCCAAGACAGTGAAATGTGTTCATCTAGGGGTGGGTGATGAGTCAAAAGCTTATAAACTATATGTTCCAGTTATCAAAAAGATCATTATAAATAGAGATGTTATATTTGATGAATCAAAAGGATGGAACTGGAATGATAAGAAGAAAGAACAAAAGCAAGCTGAAGCACTTAATAATGATGAAGAACAATAACTGGATCACACAACTGCAGAAAATGGTGATGATGCAGACAACTTTGATGACATGCCAGAATTAGAAAATCCTTCTGATAATGAAGAAAACAATCAGGAACAACACAATCATGGTGATGAAAAAGAAGTAGAAGAGCATATACAAGAACAACTTCCACCAAGAGCTAGAAAACCACCTGGTTGGCATCAAGACTATGTGAATACTGAACACATTGAAGACAACAAGTTGAACAATTTAGCAGTTTATAGCTCCAATAGTGATCCTGAAAACTATGAAGACAACAAGTTGAAAAATTACTCGGCTGATTACCTCGTTGCAACGTCGATCCTTCAAAAACTTCTCGTTCTTGAATACCCGATAAGAAACATTTCCTTAAAGCTAATTCAACCCGAGCACGATCTGATTCACCGCGATTCGTGTCGAACGTTATCTTCCAATCGATCTAGACCTCTCAATTGAACCCATATTCAACCTTGAAGTAATTGAGAATTGAAAGAAGATGACGAACTTGATTTTAATGCTCTTTGATCCAAAATTTCCACAAAACTCTGATTTAAAAAGTGTTTTCCAATTGTTTCTCACACATACAACAAAACCCATGATGCTATTTATAGAGAAAATAGAATAGAGTAAATTTAGGCACAATTTAACTGATATATATATCAATACAATCTGTATCGATACAAGTCCCTGACAGCGTAAAAAATATGAAAATTTTCAGTTATGTATCGATACAACTTCGAATTTGTATCGATACATACATCAGTAAGTTTAAAACAATGACCGATATGTATCGATATGTGCGAGCATGTATCGATACATGATGTTCTCTCTGATTCAAAGAGAGACTGATGTGTATCGATACATGCAAGCATGCTTACAATTGGGAGGTGAACTGGTGCACGTACAATTTGGATCACGGAACTCGGATCCAGCACGCACATAATTTGCAAAAGCGGGTAACACCTCGGTCAAATATGGTTGCGGTGCACTAGATCCACTTTCCTCATAATGCTCAAAATCAGTCCAACATTGAGCATATGAATCTCGTTGATCCTCCTCAACAATCATATTATATAATATGATGCATGGTCTCATGATGATACTCAAATCGGCTATGTCCCACAAACGAGGTGCTTATCGGATGATTAAGATAGTGTTAGGATTGTGGTTGAAAAATGTATTAGAAGAATTTTGGGTATTGAAATGATTATTGGGATCCATTTGGTTGAAAAAGATTTAAACTTCAAAATTAACACTAATAAACACTAATAATAAGATTAAGATAGTGAAAAATTCGAAAAAAAAATTCATGTCAAATCAAATGAACTAAGTCTCTATTTATAGAGTAAAAAAATTACAAATTTTGGTAAAAAAATAAAATAATTTACAATAAAATAATTGAGTTGAAACTATTGATAGGATAAAAATCCAGCCAGCCAATCGCGCACGGACACGTGTCCCTATCTAATAAAAAAATAGATTCTTTCTCCGTCTGCGTGCGATGCGCCGGAGTCCGGCGGTCAACGCCGGAGTCCGGCGGTCAACGCCGGAGTCCGGCGGTCAACGCCGGTGGCGGCCGGTCAACACCGTTGACCACCACTGCCATTTTTTTTTTACATCTAACTCTTTTAATTATTTATTAATAATAAATTAGATAAATAGTTGTTTTGGGCTTATATTAAAACTTTGCTTGGGCCTACTAAAGATAATGATGTTTGGGCTTTAAATCAAGCAAATATATTCTATTTGAAACTATTTCATTTCATTAACTTAATTTAATTGAAAAATTATTATGTTTTAAAAAAAATATTAAATATATGTTAAAAAATTTAAAAAAATTATTAATACATTTAATTAAATGGATCGGATGGATATCCATCCATTGAAAATATGTCGATGGATTGGATTGGATGGATTTTATGTTAATTTGATGGATTGGATTGGGTTTTTATTCTTAAAATTTTATTGGATTGTAATGGATTAATGGATGATTTTTATCCATCCATTAGGATCCAAATCCAAATCCATCCAATCTATCTATTTTGCCACCCCTAACATGGTCTAAGAATATAGTTTGAGACTCTAATTTAATAAATAAAATAGATTTTAAGAAAAATACAACAACATTTGTAGATTTCACATGTAGAAATCTCATATTACAAAACATTATTTTGAAATGAAATCTTGACTACAAAAACTCAATGACAGATACACTTAAAATTTAAATCTCAGTACTTTATATTATAGTACATTGTTCTATTTTGAAGCAGCAAGAAGGCCATCATAGCGAGCTTTAAAAAATGCAACAAGAGGTTCTGTTGGAGGCAGATTTTCCTTCACAGCAGGATGGTTGAGAAGTTCTTGACTCCAATTGTAAAGCTTTGGAAACTTTTCATCTGTGAACAATTGCAACCCTGTTATGTTTTGAATCAAAGGAATCCAAAATGCAATGAACACAGCAACAATGTCCACAAAGTTAATCTCTTCTCCTCCAAAGAACTTTCCTTTCAGCTCATTCTCAAGAAACTGAAGACCTCGAGTTGCTTCTTCAATATTCTTCTCGCGCTCTTTCTCATCGATTGTGAAAACAGATTTCATTGACGCGGGCACAATCTGATCAATTCACAAATTAATTTATTAGTATTTATATAAATGCATCTTGTTATTACTACAGATAATATCGATCATGGCTCTGGACTTGGTAGGGGAAGACAGTTTGATCCCTGCGACTACACATGGAAGGATAACAGAACTCGTCCTGAATCAAATTAGTCGACCTAATGCCTCGGATACTAGTGGTGAAAACTAAAAAAAAATATCAATCAAGAAAATATGAAGCGTGAAGTTACCTTATCATCTATGAATTTGGACCAGAAATGAGCTAAGGCTCTTTGATAAGGATCAGAAGGCAAGATTGAATTTTGATTCCAAATCTCATCAATGTACTCAAGAATTACAAGTGATTCTGAAATGGGCTTCTCATTGTGAACAAAAACTGGAACTTTTTTATAAACTGGATTATATTTGAGAAGTTGAACACTTTTGTTGACCATGTTTTCTTCAACAAATGTGTAGTCAATTTCCTTCAACTTTAGAGCAATCTGTACACTGCACACAAATGGGCTTCCTGTGGCTCCCAAAAGCTTCACCTCTTCCTGATTTGTAGCCATTGTAAGACTTCAATAATTTTCTGAGTTTAACAATTAACAATTATTATTAAGGGAATTTGTTTAGGTGTGTGACCTATAAGGTAATATTGTGGTCTTTTATAGAGTTTGGACTTAGCCACTTTAGGAATATTAGTTTTGAATTTATACACGTTAGTTGCTGACTACTTGTCTTTTAGATAATCTACTAAATTAGTAATTACAGTAAAGATATTTGTTTGCATAGAAAATCTAAGTTTTGTATTGACAATAAAGTTTTATTTTTGTTAAGTAGTTTAATAATTAAAATTTCACAGGTGAATTTTAGTTTTTCGTTTGAACCCGACTTCTGTATATAAATTGTGATATTCTTATCAATTGTGTTAAGCTTTAAGTGAAAATAATGTTCTTTTTATTACTACAAGAAAAAAAATAAGAGTATTCAGTAAATTCAACAAAATTGAACTTTATATTTTTTTTAAAAAATTATGATTCTTTAAAGAAAATGACAAAGGGTGTCTTTAAAATAAAAAACTATTGCTACCACAAAAACAATTGTTAAAGAAATAAATATATAAATTTTATTATGTTATAACATAGTGCCGGATATATGGGCTAAAATTCGCGGGCCAACCCATTTAATCCACAGCTGGCGTGGATTTAAGTTCAATTTTTTTTTTACTCGTTTATATTTTGGCCCGTATGGGGTGAACCGTTAAAACCGCGGGTTAACGGGTTAAATCCGCAGGTTTGCGGGTCGGCCCATATAACCCGTCTTTATTATTTTTTTAAAAAAATATTAGTTTATCATATACAATATATTAACACAGTGCTATTTTATTTTTGAATCAGTTGATATAGAATTTTTTGTTGTACTTTTAATATTTGTTTGAACTATTAAAGTTATTTTCATTAATTATTTTAACAAGACTATTGAAGTTTTTATTAAATATAATTTGTGTTTATCTTATAGATTTGAGAACTGTGGTGTAAAGAGAAAGAATGATAATGTAAATCTGTTAAATTTGATTTTGGTTTCATTACTTGCAAAAAGAAGATAAATAAACTTTAAAATGTCACAATTTTTTTTATAAATATTAAATATTTTAGCTTTATTTAGAAAAGTTTTTTTTTATAAATGTAATAGTCCGCGGGTTAACCCTTTAATCCGCGGGTGTTTATGCGGACCGTACTCAAACCAACAATTATAATCTATTTATATTTATTGACGGGCATGTTCGCCCCATTTAATATACGGGTGGGTTAAACAGAGCAGGCTAACTCGCATACCCAGCTCTAAGGCTATCTAAACAAAAAAAATCATTTACATCCTTCTTCAAAAAATAAAATTTACATACTCTATTCCTTATTATAAAACTAAATCTACAAAAATCAAAAATATTATTAAAATTTATTAAAGAAATAAATATGTTTGAACTATGTCTCGATTGATTTTTTATTAGGTAGTCTAACTAGAATTTCATATAAGTTAATATCAGAGTTCAAAGTTTTATTCTTGCACATTACTAAACTACTCTTATGTGTATAAAACTATAAATGCATTAATTCAATGTTGGTTTTTTATATTTTAAAATAAATGGATAGTATTATTAAAAAGTAAATTTAAAAAATAGTGTAATAGAAAAATGTAAATTTAAAAAACAGTAAGAAATATCTTAAAGTTTATAGATATCTTTCATTTAAAAACATTTTTTTTAGAACGGTCACATAGTTATTGACTTAATGAGTATAAGATTAAAATAATTAAGATACCAAAAAGTGGGGAAAGAGTTGATGCCTTCTCTATCAAGACAATAGACTAGGGTGATGTCATGGGTTACACCAGCAATTTATAAAACAAAAAAATTGAAGTAAAACAAAAAGAATCAAGAATTATTAATCTACGGCCATTATTAACTGTATTCACATGTATGTATAAGTGGTTTTATTTCAATTGGAGACGATTGGTATTCGGTGCTAATTAGAATCCTCTTAAGAATACTAGTGTTTAACCACTTTTTAGTTACAATTGTTCATGCGTCAAAAAAAAAGTTACAATTGTTCATGCACACTTTCATAGATATTAGTGGGTGTATTTAAGCAAATGCTTATAGAAGTTGCTAATTTATGACCACTTATTTAGTTATAATTAAGGTGTATATAACCACTTTTTAGTTATAATTTGCTAAAAACGTGTGTGCATAGGAAAACATGAGGATCGCTAATGCACACAATATAACAAGTTGATTATCGTAATACGATTTAAAGTTCAGTCTTGTAGTGAAATCTTTAGTTTTCAATCTCACAATTGAGAAACTTCATTCAACTCCACATAGGCATGTATGTTTCCTCATATCCATCTATATACATTAGAATATATGTTGGTCTAAATAACAATTTTTCTTCTTAAAAGTCGGTCAAGAAGTTCATTGACGCCTCTTCAACTTCTTTATAGAAATTTCTACACCTTTAAGAATATAAAAAAGGACACAATTCATGAAGTCATGCCTATTATGGCAAAATAGGGCAAATCTCATCAATAAGATACCATGAAGAAGCGATATATGCTAGCCTAACCCATCAATGAGGCTGCTAGAAGAAAATCCACAGGAGCAGCTTACAAACACCCAAAAATAGCTTTTTACATTGTCTTGTCAAATGTCGAATTTGACTTTCATGTCTTGAATAATTTTCCTAAAAACAGCGTTTTCTGAAACATGTTGAGCTTTAGGGGGGGACAATGTCCCATGCTAGCTAAATTGCTAAAGTTAAACATCAAAATTGTATGATGAAAAACATTGCCGAAATCAAAGTTCATATATACCACATATTCTATATCTCCCAGTATATCATTTTGCAGCGCCTAAAATTGAGCCCTAGCAACCACAAAAGTGTTCAAGACGCCCTCTACTGCTGAATATAAATCAAATTACCCTCCAATCATAATTAGTAAATTAAAAAGTCACCCTATATAGAAAGATCCCAAATAAAAGATCTCCACCAACAACAATATCTTCATTCACACTTCGCAATTCTTTATCAAACAAAATAACTGTCATCGATAAATGGTTGTAGCATTCTCTATCATGTTGTTGACAATAAATGGATTTCTAAAGAATGGATCGGATACAACGATATTTAAACAATTCAATATTACAATATTTAAAGCGTTTTGTTATAACACACTCATGAAGGTGTGTATTAATATTATTCACCTTATTTAATTTTACACTAAAAATTTTTCTCTCTCTTCAATTTTTTTTTTTTGATAAGCAATGTTAGTTGTTAGTAAATAATATATTACAAATCTCCTTTGCCAGAATTTGAACCTTGGACCTCCAATAGCTCCTTAACCCTTAGCTCAACTGGTCAGCTTAACCAGTTGAGCTACCCATCCCCTCTCTCTCTCTCTTCAATTGTGAATTTTTTATTGTTTTATAAAGTACCAAAAACCTATTTTAGTAGTGAAATATCAAATCCCCCCTTGAATTTTCAAAATTTGTCAAATACCCCCTTGAAATTTGAAAATAGGTAAATACACCCCTGAAATTTTAAAATGTCAATCAAATTGCCCCCTACTCTTTTTACTCCGTCTATTTTAATGACATGAGCGTTAACTGCATGAATGGCACCTGCCAACGTGGCACCACGTCACATGAGGGATGAGTAATTGATTAGAATACACGTTACAGGAGGGTAATTGACTAAAATTTGCAAAATTAGAGGGTTAAATTTAATGGTATTCCGGTCAATTAGCCCCCTGATTTTGCAAATTTTAGTCAATTACTCTTCTCTCATGTGATGTGGTGCCACGTTGGCAGGTGCCACGTATGCAGTTAACGCCCATGTCATCAAAATAGTTGGAGTAAATGTAGCAGGACAATTTGATCAACATTTTACAATTTCAAGGATGTATTTGCCATTTTTCAAATTTTAAGGTGGTATTTGCCAAATTTTAAAATTTCAAGGGGAATTTGATATTTCACTCCCTATTTTAGTGATGATGCTAATGCACACCTTCATGAGTGTGTTATAACAAAACTCATATTTAAATTTGAATCATCTAATTTTGATCGAAAATCTTTCAATCTATTTCCAAATACTCCATCTATTCTATATTATAAAAGAAAAAAGAAAAATCACATTTATTAAGATAAAGTAAAATATAATGTTTGAATTTATTTATTTTTAAAGAAAGTTACATAGAAAGATGTAAAAATAATTTTTATTGATCATTGGTTTTTGAAAAAGATAAAAAATAGGGTAAATTTTTCTTTAAAAAAATAATTATTTGTATTTTTTTTATATTTTAGAAGAAAAAAAAATTATATATTTTGGGATGGAGTGAGTAGGATACAACTATCACCACATAGAAGTACTTCCTCCGTCTCAAAATGTAAGAGAAAAAATAAAATTCACATATTAAGAAAAAGTAAAATAGAATGATTAGATGTAAACTTTTTAGTAAAAAGGTTATTGAAAAGATGTATAAACAATTTTGATTGGTTATTGATTATAGAAAAGGTAAGAGAGAGTGAACTTTTCTTGAAAATGTAAAAGTTTATATTTTTCTCTTATATTTTGAGATAAAAAAATTTGATTTTTTTCTCTTACATTTTGGGACGGAGGAAGTATTCTATAAGACCATCTCCAATGATGAGTGCTTATCAAATAGTACTTAATAAGAACTAGTACCTATTAAGTACTACCATTGAAGCACATGCAAAAATGGTACCTATTAAGTACTAGTGCTTACTAGTGCTTAAATAAGCACTTTCTCTCTCATGGTGCTTAAATAAGCATTTTCTCTCTCATGGTGCTTAATGGGTCCCACACACTTTAATATATTATTTTATTTTCTACCACACTTTAATATATTAAATTAAATGATATATAATTATTGGCGGGGCCCACTAAAAACTATTTAGAGAGGTTTTGAGTTGGAGGGAATGAGTGTTTATTAGGTACTATTATTAAAAAAATGTAAATAAATGATGTGTACAAGTGAGACCCTATAAATACTAAAAAATGAAGTTCTCAATTGAAGGTGGTCTAACTGTCTTAACATTATTATCTGTTACATCACTTATTGTCAACAATCCGATATGGAATGGTGCAATCATTCTCCATTTTAATTCACACATTTTTTTTCCTTTCTTTAATGATTCTTTCACATTCCGTCAAAAAAAAAAATGATTCTTTCACATCGTGTCAATAACGCATAGAATCTTTTCAAAATCAAATCTTCTAATAAAAACCAATAACACCTCAAAAGAAGAAAAAAAACACACCGACACAAATTGTTTGAGAAATCAAAGTGCAACAATGGCTGCTATTGAAGAAGAAACAACACTTTATGGTTCTGTTGGAAGCCCATTTGTGATTAAGGTTCAAATTGCACTGAAATTAAAAGGTATTGAATACAAATATGTGGAAGAAAAATTGGGTGATTTGAGTGAAACACTTCTCAAATATAATCCAATTTACAGGATGGTTCCTGTTTTTGTTCATAATGGGCAGCCCATATCAGAATCTCGTGTGATTCTTGAATATATTGATGAGACTTGGAATGAAAATCCAATCTTGCCTTCTGATCCTTATAAAAGAGCTTTGTATCGGTTTTGGTCAAAGTTCATAGATGATAAGGTAATCCATTTCATAGATTAGTAGTTAGTAGCTATGAAGTCCGGACACATACACCGGACATGACACAGACACCGACATAGATAATTTTTTTCAAAAAAATGATATATTTCAATATAATCATAAGTGTCGGTGTCGGACACGTGGGACACGCCTATTCCGAAGTGTCTGAGCTTCCTAGGTTAGTAGTGTGCCCTTGATGAGATATATTTGAATAGTTAGAGGATAGTTTTGAATTGCGGTTGCGGATGCTGTGAATTTTGATATTGTTGTTTTATGTATGAAAATATGACTGATCATGCAAATCGAAATTGCGGTTGTGCTGTTGTTGTGAATATATCTAAACCCTTTAAGTTGAATTCTTTAACTCATAGGTTTGTGTTTGGATAAATAGCTTATATAAGTTATTTTTATAGAAAAAGATATATTATAACTCATAGGGCTGTTTGGAGAACTTATGATAATTGTCATAACTCATAAGCTGTTTTCATAAGTTCTTCTAAACAGTTTCACAAAACTTATGTCTGTAGATAAACTCAAATAAGTCATTCCAATTTCCAAACGGTATGAGTTCGTAAAATTTGATTCATGAATTATATTGGTTATATGATCTTTAGTTAAAAACATATTATTAGTGATTGAACAAATTCAGTTAAGAACCAATTTAAATTTTAAACTATATTGTTATTGTTATTATGTATATGTTTTATGGAATTTTGTAAGGTTTTGTAGAATTGTTCATGTTTGAATTGAACTTCATTTGCAAATTTTAAAGGTTGAATGAACTTCATTCTGTAAACTGAGTTTTCAGAAACAACTCTTCGAAGTAAGTTTCAAGGCAAAATTCTGTTTGCGATCAAACCGAAATGAAAACCAAACAAGAGATTTTTTATCAGTTTTAACCAAACAGACATTTATTTGGAAGATGATGAAGCTAAAAATTAGCTAAATATTTTATAGTAGCTATAGTTAATTCCATTGTTGATTAGCTATGAATTTTTGTTTCGCACTTGCAAAGTGATAACCATATAATGTGTTGATCCATGCTAACTTTGTCAATTCTAATTTATTTTCTGATACATATATTTTAATTTGTGAAATCAGTGTGTGACTCCTGCTGCGAAAACCATTTTTCTACCTGGTGAGAAAGAACGCGAGAAGGCTAGTGAAGAATTATTCGAGGCTTTACAGTTTCTTGAGAATGAGTTGAAGGATAAGTTTTTTGGAGGAGACGAGATTGGTTTTGTGGATATTGCTGCTCTTTTCATCCCTTTATTTCAAGAAGTAGCAGAGAAGCAGTTGTTCACCAGCGACAAATTTCCCAAGCTACACAAATGGAGTCAAGATTTTTATAACCATCCAGTTGTCAAAGAAATTATGCCTTCGAAAGAACAACAATTTGCGTATTTCAAAGCTCGCGCCGCAAGCCTTGCTGCTCCATCAAAATAGAGTGAGAGTTTGTCTGAACTCGTAATGAAATTTGTTGAAGTAATTGTCTTTATCGAGTTATTGGTCGTTTGAATTTCATTTCGAATATAATGCAATATACTCTATGATTCCTTCAATCCATTTTGTAAGACACAATAGTATGCTTCAAAGAATAATTCTTTGATTGTTGGTTTCTTGTTAGATATGTAATCTTTGATCAGTTAATCCCTGGATGACAGGAACGCCATTCCATGATTCAAACATATATATGAATCTTTTGCTGTATAATCTTCATCTAACTTGGACGAGAAAATCAGTAAGTGTGCAAAAATTGTCAAAGTATCAAACTGCTATTGTTCTATTTCTGTTATTCTGAAAGGGTTCAACTGATAGCGAATAATAAGAATGAATGAATGGGTAATGTACCCGTATGCTGTATGTATCATTTCTCAGTATTCAATTTAGATACTTAATTAGTTCCCGACTGAATGAGAGTATCTAACGGCCTAACTGACTCTCCGGTTCAAAACCACAACTCCGGTTCAAATCAATAAAGAAATGATAAGCGCATACAATGAACACATTACACATAATATTTGGTAACAAAATTCAACCTCTTGTTCCTACGTCTTCGACTGCAGTTCCTTTGAATTAATCTCAAAGTTTTAATTTTTCAGAGTACAACCTTGTATTGTATACTTCCGGTCCAATTTACATTATTATCCCGGAACCGTACCATGGGGACGCTTGGCCCCCCTAGCTACATACTCTACACTAAGTCTTCAAAAATCTTTTAAAACTTAGACTTTTGTAGAAGACTGTTTGATATGCTGATATGGATCATTATATATTTGACAGAAACATTTGAAGTTGGATTGCTGTATTTTATATGTCTTAGGTCTTAATATTTTGGGGAGTCAATACATTGTTAGATAGAATCAGAATGAGCAAGTTGGTATAAAAGGTTGTAAACTTGTAATATATTTCAGTTCAAAATATCTCAGTTTCTTCTGTTAGAAACTGATTTTGAACTGAAATCCTAACAGAAGAAACTCAATGATAGATAATCATAGTTCACAAACTTGAAATTCTAAGTCTATTTTGAATAAATATGAAGCACGGACACTCCTCAGATAAGGAGTGTCCCGGTGTCGGACACGTGTCGTGTCTGACACCGACACTTACCATTACATTGAATTATATCATTTTTTTCAAAATAATTATCCGTGTCAACGTGTCAGTGTCCGTGTCGTGTCCAGTGTTTATGCTTCATTTTGATACAATGAGGCTATCATAGTGAGCTTTGAAGTAGGCAAAAAGAGGGTCTCTAGGAGGCAGATTTTCCTTAACAATTGGATGGTTGAGAAATTCTTGGCTCCAATTGTAAAGTTTTGGAAACTTTTCAGCAGTCAACAATTGCAACCCTGTTATGTCTTGAATCAAAGGAATCCAAAAAGCTATGAAAACAGCAGCAATATCCACAAAGTTAATCTCTTCTCCTCCAAAGAACTTGTCTTTCAACTCATTCTCAAAAATCTGCAGAGCCTCAATTGTTCCTTCAACGTTCTTCTCGCGCTCTTTCTCATCATCAACGGTATTAACAGCTTTAATTGAAGAAGCCACAATCTGATAATTTCAAAAAAAATTAGTAATTTATGTTCGAAAAAAATGCAGCTATGATATTGGCCATCACATCAAAGTTTTCTTTTTTCTGTCAGGTAGCCTAGAGCCTATTATATTTGTGCAAAGTAATTGACACGACGGCAGTTAAAACTGCATCAGTCCCATTTGACAGTTATTTTTAATAAAATCAAGTATTGCAATTTAAAACTCGATGAATTTAGTATTTACCTTGTCATCGATGACCTTAGACAAAAATCGAGCCAGTGCTCTTTGATATGGATCAGAAGGCAAGATCATTGGATTTTGTTTCCAAGTCTCCTCAATATACTCAAGAATCACAAGTGATTCTGATATTGGCTTCTCATTATGAACAAAAACTGGAACTTTTTTATAAACTGGATTATATTTCAGTAGAAGTTCACTTTTGTTAGCCAAGTTTTCTTCAACAAATTTGAATTCAATTCCCTTAAATTTTAGAGCAATCTGTACCCTGCACACAAATGGGCTTACAACAGATCCTAAAAGCTTCACCTCTTCTTCATTTGAAGCCATTTCAACTCCTCAAATATCAAGAAAATTGGTTAGAAGTGTGAATCTTAAGGTACTATTGGTATTTTAGAGTTTGGAAGATTTAGTAATTTTCAATTTACACGCTGTTGAGTGTTGACTAGATTTGTTAACAGATATCAAGATAATGGACAAGAAGTGATGTAAGGGATTACACTAGCAATATATATAAGGATTTAGATTCACCGATGTATTTATTACACGTAGTTTTCAACTGTAGCCATCGATCTCAGATCGGACAGTTTAGATTGAAATCTGTGTTTTTTATTAAGACGATCTCCGCCCTTAAAATTACATCGGACAGTCCAGATTAACTACTGCGTATTGTGGTCAACTTTCAGAAAGAACTGTGAATCAGTTGGAATACATCAGAGGGGAAATTGCACTATTCTAGATGTTGATATAAATAATAGGACAAATGCATTCACGATTCCTTTAAGTTTTCAGTATATAACACAGACGCATTATTTCCATAGGCACCTTGGTAGTCAAGAGAGGGCTGTTTTGAAGGTTTTATTAGACATTTCGAATACTTCATAACTCCATTAGAAATTGTTCCACTCAGGAATCGAATCAGGATTCTCTTGAAATCCGTCATTTGGTAAAACTCATTAACCATTTGAATTCAATGTTTGAATAGCACAACAAGGTTTTTTTTTTTGGTACATAGCACAACAAGGTTTTGATGATGTTGATGTTTTACTATTGCAATTAAGCTGCAATTAAAATCACATCTGTCATATTTAATACTTCAAATTTCTTAACCATTTTAGCATATAGAGTCTTGAAAGAAAAAGAAAAAATTAAGTTGTTCAGTGGTTAGACACTTAGACCGACACACTTCAAGTGTGAGAGAAGTACATAATTCAGAGTTTAAACTTCTGATTTTATAAAAAATGTCTTTGTTAGCTAATAATTGAGCTACACTTATAAAATAGAGAGAAACTTTTTTCTCTTTTTTTCATTTTTTCTTTTTGATTTTAAAATGAGTCTAACGCACAAACTCTCGCATACAATAATTGGTGAAAAGTGACCTATTATCAACTGAACTAAGCTTAGAAACATCGCATTTTATATGTTGGAGGCGAGATTCGAACTGCTGACACTCCACTGATTCACTTTTAAAAGTGAAATTCTAACCACTAAATTATTTAACTAAAAAAAGTGACAAATTACGGGTTCAAACACACCCACTGATATATCAAACAACTCTACACGATTTTAACATTTTCTTTATTGATTGAAATATGAAAGATGACAACAATATTATTGAATTTCTCACATGGAGAAATACCACATTACAAAGCATGATTTAAAATTGAAATCTTAACAACAACAAAAACTCAATGACACATAACAATTGTTCACAAACTTCAAATTCTGAACTTATTTTGAAGCAGAAACAAGGCTATCATATCTAGCTTTGAAAAATGCAAAAAGAGGGTCTCTGGCAGGGATATGTTCCTTCACAATTGGATGGTTGAGAAGTTCTTGGCTCCATTTGTAAAGCTTTGGATGCTTCTCAGCAGTGAACAATTTCAACTCGGGTATATCTTGAAACAAAGGGATCCAATAAGCAATGTAGACAGCAGCAATATCCACAAAGTTAATCTCTTCTCCTCCAAAGAACTTTCCCTTCAGTTCATTCTCAAGAAACTGAAGACCCTGAGTTGCTTCTTCGATATTCTTCTCGCGCTCTTTCTCATCATTAACAGCATAAACCGCTTTAAATGAAGAATTCACGATCTAAAAATTTCAAAACATTCCGCATATTAGTATAAATTTTGTTAGAAAATAATCAGCACAAACATATTTTTAGATATTTTACATTAGAGTTACATTATTTAAAATGTCCGTGACTGCGATCTAAAATGTGACATCAAAATTAACTTTTTTTATGTTTGTACAAATCAATTGTAACGTGACCACAATTAAGGTCACATCAACGACATTTAAATTCAATTTTTTTTTTGACGGGATTTAAATTCATTTTTTGTGACATCAAATATTATAATGCGACCATGATTTAAAATCTACAAAAGTTACGTACCATAAAAATATATCTACAGAAATTTACCTTGTCATCGATGAACTTGGCCCAAAATCGAGCCAACGATTTTTCGTAAGGCTCAGAAGGCAAAATGGGATTTTGTTTCCAAATCTCATCAATGTACTCAAGAATCACAAGAGATTCTGAAATAGGTTTCTCATTGTGAACAAAAACTGGAACCTTTTTATAAACTGGATTGTATTTGAGGAGTTCTTCACTTTTGCTGGCCAAATTTTCTTCAACAAATTTGTATTCAATTCCCTTAAATTTGAGAGCAATTTGCACTCTACACACAAATGGGCTTCCAACAACTCCCAAAAGTTTCACATCTTCCTGATTTGTTGCCATTGCAGCACTTCAATTTTCTATAACTTCAACAAATGTATTGGAGTAATTTGTTTTGGTGTCCTAGTCTTATGGTTTTGTGGCTTTTTATAGAGTTTTGAAGATTTGAATAAATAGAAAGAATAATGCTAACAAGGCAAAATGTTAAATTATCTAAATATAGACATTTATTTATAATAATATAAAAAATCAATATTTAAAAGTCAAATGCACAAATTTTAATATAATATTTATAATAATTTATACATTTAACATAGTGATTGTATTTTATATTTAGAAGAAATAAATCTTAACCACAAAAATAGAATAGAATCAATATAATTTATTTTGTTTTATGAATCAATATAGTTTAAGTATACACATTAATTTTTTTAAATGGTAAAGATTTAATATATTGATAAGGAAAAAACTAAATTTAATTTTGAAAAAAAAATACAATTGATACTAAGTCCATATAAAAGAACACAATTCAAAATCCTAACATCAACTCTGCCTAATGATACATCTACTTTTTTAGCCAATATATATATCAACCACTTTCGATGTTATTATTTGTCAATGTAGATGTATTTATTCATCTTTTTTTAGAAACTCTCTTACTTTAAAGAAATGTTGGTAAGCTTGTTAGGTTGGTCACATGATAAACTAGTTTTCATATTTTTGCTAACGTTCCTACATGTATACCAGATTTTCTTATTAATGAAATGCTATAAATTCTTTCCGAAAGAAAATAATAAACTCCATATCTTATTTTAAAATATTTAATCTCTTTTAGTACATAGAGGAAATAATAAACCATTAAAAACTAACACACACAAAGTGGAGCCATTGAAAATCTCGGCCATGAACGTTCTACCTAACATTTTCGACATTTTCTGTCACTTTAGTTAGAATATGTGGACAAAATATTTATTACTTAGGAAATAAACAACGAATATCTCAAACATATTCATAATTTTCATATAATATTATTTATTCATATTTTACATGCAAGTCGACATTTGACATGAAGATTACCAGAATTAATTTACATGGCCAAATTAATAAAGCAGTCCAATTACATTATTCTTTGGATAAGTTAAGGGCTGTTATCCATTAGCCCAATACAGTACAAGAAAAATATACCAAATGGATCAACTAATCGCTGCTGCTGCTGCTTCTTGAATAATCCTTCACAATTGTCACTGGACATGGAGAGTGAACCATCACAAAGTTGCTAACACTTCCCAATAATATCCTGTGTTTTAATCACAATAAATATAGATAAACATACTACTAATAAGATGAAAACTCTAATGAAGACAAAGGTTGTCGCTTGGAAATAGAGACTAACGACTCTTCTTATTTTTACGATTGAAATAATAACTTAATTGATATCAACTCGATTAAGACAACAAAAAACAAATATATAATCGGAACCAGGTCATCGTCTTAATCGTAAAGACAAAGAGAGTCATGAGTTTTGCATTGCCAATCATCGTTACAATTTTTGATGATTTTTAAGTATCGGTTAACTATGGACCGCTTATGAAAGTGTTCTACCGTGAAACTAACCAACATACTTTAATACCATTTGCTTTGACATTTAAAAAAAAAAATACAAAAAATGCCAACATATATGTTGCTATTTGCCAAAAGTAACCAACAAAATGTAAAAGCGTAAGAGCATAAAATTAGGAAGGTATGAACCTTTTGATTGTGCTAAGGCCTCTGCTTCCCAAAACCAGAGCATCTAGCTTTAGATCATCGATAGAGTCCATAAGTTTCTGTCTTGCATCACCCCAGTACAATTTTGCAACAACACTCACCTACAAAATTTAAGATATGAGAATTTGATGTATTTTTATTTTTTGTGAAAATGAGACTATGATCAAGGTCACAATCTTATGATTTTTATGTCTCAACCTATAAATTACGAATTCATTCATCTTACACGACACATTGATATTAGAGCTGGTAAAACAGGTTACCGAGCTCATGACGGGCTCGGGTTAAAAGACCCGGATAATAAATGAGTTCAAATATATTTGTTCAAGTCTGGCCCATTACGGGTTACGGGCTTTTCGGTCCAGCTTGGTAAAACAGGTTACCGAGCCCATGACGGGCTCGGGTTAAAAGACCCAGATAATAAACGAGTTCAAATATATTTGTTCAAGTCTGGCCCATTATGGGTTACGGGCTTTTTGGTCCAGCTTGGTTAATGTAATTTATTTACTTTTTAAAAAAAAATTACATATAATTAAATTAGAAGTAAAGGACTCAGCACATCAGTAGTATATATTTATAATATTTTAAATAAAATATGAAAATTAAAATCAAAATATGATAGTCCCTATCTACTACCGAAAAATAAGAATGATGTAAACAGATTTAATTTTTTTCTTAACTTCTTATTCATCATCATCATTACTTCAATACTTTAAGATGTGTCTAGGATTTGTTGAACAAAAATAAAAGTTTTTTTTTAAAACATTTATCTAAATATTGGACATGTTCGTACAGGTACCAAACATCTACTCATGTCAGATGAAGATATACATAATACGAGAAACATCCGTGCTTCATAGATCCCAACAAAAAAACTATATATAATTGTATCTGCAACTGAAAATCTTGTTAATGAATATAAACATAAAAAAAAAACATAAATGAGAAGATATACTAAAAAAAAAGTAAAAATCAAAAAACCTCCTTCTGCGTGGCAGCAATGTCAAGCATATCAATAACCTCAACATCAGTTTGCACACCATAGTTGCGCATAACATCTGCCTCTTTTAACTCTTCCAAAGGAATAAGAGCTGCAAAAAGAACAAAGAAAAATTAATATTCTAATCTAAAATGATCATATGAAAAGAAAACAGAAAAACATAGTGAATGAGATAAATTATAATAACTCAAATAAATTTTGTTGCCGTACACTTAAAAAGTCTTAAATTGTTTAGAAATTGATGATAAGAGTAGCTTATATATAAAATTCGCCTCAATCCAATGATGATTCATATGTGATTAAAAGCGAACAATACATCAGAACGTGTGTGGCGTATGTGAGAATGAATTCTATACAAAAAGGTTTAGCGGCGCAGCTTGTTGCTATCTTTTATTCATATGTAAAAAAAAATTAAAAAAAAATTAAAAAGAGAACTTACGAGAACCGGTTTTTGCAAACAGCTTGTGACGGGACTCATCAGAAGAATTGGAGTTGATGTGAATGAGATAAAATGTGTCACCTTTATCAGCCATATTAACAATGGCCCATTTTAGAGCATTTTTGCTGTTCTTGGAAAAATCTATTGCCACCCCTACTTTTCTATCCTCTACCATTGTTACTTATTTTCTCTTGTTTTTTTTAGTATCTTGATGGATTTACTAATGCATGTAGGAAGAAGATTTGGGAGAGGAGATTTATATATTGTATTTTTTTTAACAATAACTATTGTATTATATTATGCTAATGCTTATTTTATGAATTTTAATTCTAATATTCTGAAAAAGACTGATTTTTTATCAAAATTGTAAATTGGCGGTTTCGTTTCACCCCAACGGTTTGAACTGTCACACAGACATATATATGTATAAATAATTATAAAAAAATATTGGTTTTGAAAATATCAAAAGCTCAGTTGTAAGTTTTTTTAACCCACTTACTAACTTGGAATTTTATTCTGTAAAAAAAAATAACTTGTAATTTTATATTTAAGAGTTAAAATATGTTTTTTGTCCCTATAAAATTATAAAAAAAAAAATTTAGTCCCTATAAAAGAAAGTGGCATATTTTGGTCGTACAAATTTATTATTGATATGTGTCTATTTTTTATAGAGATCAAAAATATATTTAACATATGTGTCTATTTTTTAAAATAATATATATACATTAATATGTAAATACACTTTAAATAGTCTGGTTTAATTTGGGGTCTAATACGTACTAAGGAATATATTTTGTATGTAAATAGATGAAACAAATTATTCCCAAAAACATTGTTGTTTGCATATCTCTGAAAGCCATTCTAAATCTAAAATATGCAATGGCCTTTTATCCATACTAACTTGCAGTAAGAACAAGCCAAAGGTTGCATTATATTTGAAAATAAAATGCATCCTTTTTAGTTAAAGTAATTCAAGCAATATTTGAAAGGTTATAGTTACCTACGTATATTACTACAAATTATTTGTGTTCTTTCTATCATTTTCACATTTTTATAGATAAATTGTATATTTTAATATAAAATACATTGTAATGAATTTTCTATACGTACGTAGTTTTTATTTGGATAGACAAATATGTCTGTGGGCGATCAAATAAAATGAAATATAACTTCAAAATTTGGGTGAAATTAACATGAATGAAAAAATTTTAATTGACAAAAGAGGTTTAGTGGAAGCACCTCAAATTAGATATTTTTGTTTTCACAAATTTCTTCCATTGTATTATAACTACTAAATTATATGTCAATACCCATGTCGATCAAAATTCATAATTTGGTTTGGCACAAATAAATTTTTACTATTATTTTTTTATATCAATTTTTTTACTACTACTTGTTAGTGTATTTTTTTGGTAGTGTTACAAAGTAACAGAGAAAAAAGAAAAAAAAAATTACAAAGAGAAATTAAGTTCCAAGCTTATCCTTTAATATGAGGGACTCTAAGCCAGGCGGGGGACAATTCTAGTAGGCAGAACATTTTGAATGCGAACCCTCCTTTGCCATAAAATCTGTGCATATGTTTTGTTCCCTAAAAACATGCACTAGTGTAGTGTTACCATTCCCATGCAGAGCATCTCTTATATGAAGGATATCCGTAGCATAAACGTGTAAGGTATTATCATGGCCAGTATTTAACAATTCAATAGCTTCCAAGCAGTCACTCTCACAAATGATGTTATTATAACCCTTGTTGCAACAAAATTCAAGGCCCATCTGGATAGCACGTAGCTCAGCCAACAGAGAATCGCCTCCAACTTCATAGTAAGAAAAACCAGCAACCCAATCACCTTGATGATCACGAACAACCCCACCAGCCCCCAAACACAAAAAGTCTTCTAGGAAACTACCATCAACATTTAGTTTAAAAGTCCCTTCTGGGGAGGACACCAATAAGACAAGAGGCGCGATGAATGTGAATTTATCCGAGGACTTGGATAGTAAGTCACTCATTCATCATGTAAGGCAAAGGTCTTCCGCACCACCTCATGAATACGCCAATGTTGGTTCTCAAAAATAGTATTATTTCTCCAACACCAAGCATGCCATAGACCTGTAACAAACAGAATTGAGGAGGCACCATGTGTCATCTCATAAATCCAAAGTTTAACATTAGTTTGAGAGAAAAAATTGTGATAACCCCCCATATTCAAACGAAGCCAAAGCTCTCTAGAATGTGGGCATTCACGTAAACAGTGAAGAATATCCTCCATGGGTGAAGAGCAACGGGTGCAGCTTGGAGAAGCTACCATGTTGCAGTGATGTCGACGGGCATTAACAAGAAGGGCATTGTGGAAACAAAGCCAAAGAAAATGTTGAAGTTTTGCTGGTACTTTAAGACGCCATAGCCATTTCATATTACAATTAACATCCCAATTTCCACTCGAACAAGTATATGTGC
This sequence comes from Trifolium dubium, assembly GCA_951804385.1. Lineage (NCBI taxonomy): Eukaryota > Viridiplantae > Streptophyta > Magnoliopsida > Fabales > Fabaceae > Trifolium > Trifolium dubium. The sequence continues at coordinate 32,630,765 of OX638065.1, forward strand.
CATTCTTGGTATCCTTCCAAGTCCATGCATCTTGCAATCTTAAATCCAATGCATTAGGTGCTGAGAGTTGTTGTATGTAATCAACAATATCAGATGTCATCATAGTGGCAAGACCTCGCAAGTCCCACTTGCCTTCATGCAACACATCTCGCAAGCACATAATTGAATCACTAATGTTAACAAACGGAACCAGTTGACAAAGAGGACCGAGTTGTGTCCAATCTATATACCAAAATGACGATTCCCCAGACCCAACACGAAAGTTGTAACCATCAGCAAAAGTGGTAATAGCATGTTGTATGCCTCGCCAAGTGATTGAGGGTTTATTATGCTTTCTAGCAACCCATAGAGACTGGTTACCCAAATATTTATGAGAAAGAACTTGCACCCACAATTTATCTTTGTTATGAAACATGCTCCATAACAACTTACCCAGAAGAGCTAAATTCGTAATTCTGGTCTCTCGAATGCCAAGGCCACCAAAGCGTTTTGGTGTGGTCACCATATTCCAATTAACATGATTCCAAGTTCGAGAGAGACCATCTCCGCCCCAAAGGAAGCTTCTCGCCATTTTGTCCAACCTGTTACAAACATAATTAGGAAGATAGTGAAGTTGCATAGTATAAATTGGAATTGCTGTTGTGACAGACTTCACTAGACAAGTTCTTCCTGCTTTGTTTAAGAGATTTACTTTCCAAGAAGCTAGTTTCTTTGACACTTTGTCAACAATATCATTGTAAACATTCCGCGAAACCCGACCCTTGACAAGAGGAAAACCGAGGTAATGGCCCAAGTCAGCCACAAATTTGACATCTGAAACATCTTGTATCTGGCGCTTTCTCTCTCCTTGAACCATCCTAGAGCACATAGCTTTTGACTTTATGGTATTAATCCTTAAGCCTGAAACACTACAAAACTCCTCCAAAGTATTCATAACCACTTCGACCTGTTCAACACTAGCTTCGCAAAAAAGAAGCACATCATCAGCATATAAAATATGAGAGAGGTGTGGGCCACCCTTAGATACTTGAACAGGTTTCCAACTCCCATTTAGGACTTTATGCTGAATATTAAGTGAGAGTTTTTCCATACATAGCACAAACCAGTAAGGAGATAATGGATCGCCTTGGCGGAGACCTCTAGATGGAGTAAAATAGTCGGTTTTGGCACCATTCTAAAGCACAGCCAAATTACTAGATCTGACACTACTCATGATGAGAGATATGATTATTGACGGGAAACCAAAATCACAAAGTGTGTGCTCCAAGAAATCCCACTACTTGTTAGTGTATGAACCTTCTTTATCATATTAGTCTTTTTTTTTAATGCTCCAATGATTATCTATATATCCATAATCCATGGATTTGTTCTTTCTCTCTCACCAAAAAGCTGAAGACCAAAATTTGTTATTTCATCTAGTCATGTAATATGAACAACCAATATTATCAAAGTCGTTTTATGTTAGATTTTTAAAGTATGCCTAACAAGAGTGTTTTAATTTCATATTAAACTTTAGGGATATGGATTGGTTGTTGTAACCAATGTTTTAAAAACCAGACCGGACATCGAACCGGTGAAGGTATGGGTTCACTAGTTCATTGGTCGAACCGCGGGTTCACTGGTCGGACCGCATGACTAAACCGGATCAAACCGGATCAAACCGGTGTAATGAACCGGTAGCTATAATATAACTACATAGTAACTAAACCGGTCAAACCGGATTGAACCGGATGACTCAGCTAGTTCAGTTTGACCTGCTGAAGAAGCTTCTTGTGACAGTGATTGAGATGGTGCCAGTGAAGTTGGTGTACCAGAAGATGCCATTTAACTGATTTAAGAAGTAGGAAACATAAACCAAATAAAAAGTCAATAATAATTACAAACATATTATTCATAAAACATAATAAAGAAAAGAAGACTAAAGTACTAAACATATAAATCTTTTATTCTTTTTTATACAGATTAACTAAACATAGGAATAGGTTAACTAAACATATTATACAGATTAACTAAACTAAATATATAAATCTTTTTAATAAAAAGTAGGAAGTAATAGGAAATTAGTACGAAGATGAACATAAATTTGATGCTTTTAAGTTAACTAGCAGGAAACAAAACTAGCATAAACCAATTTATAAATAGTAAGAACAAAAAAACTCATAAACCAATTCACATAAACTCAATTCACCAAAACGGTTTTATAACTAGTAGGAAACAGAAATTAATCAAATTATTCATTGTAAAAAAAAACTCATAAAAAAAAATTACTCACATGATGGTGAAGAGATGCTGAGAGATGGTGCTGTGATGGTGGCCGAGTAAAGAAGATGAAGAGAGTCGATGGTGCTGTGATGGTGGTCGCGGGCTCGTGGCCGTCGCGGTGGCGGCGGAGAGTTGATGGTGGTCGTTGATGTTGATGAAGTTACTAGGGTTTTGGTTCTTCTGTAGTTCTGTTTCTACTTCCAGATCTAAGAATCATTCAATCGTGTTTTTTCTATTTGTTTCTTTGTTTCTGATTTTTTATTTTTTTTTCAAAAAACAAAAGAACAAAACGACGTCGTTTTGATTAAAAAAAATTAAAAAAAAATTGAAAGAGTCAAACCGCCGGTTTTTCCAAAACCGCGCGGTTCGCCGGTTTTTCCAGTTTTCACCGGTTTGACTGCATAAGCGATCCAACGTGCTGCCCGGACCGGTCTGGCACCGGTTCACCGGTCTAACCGGTCGGACCGGCCAGTCCGGTCCAGTTTTTAAAACATTGGTTGTAACTGCTACACACTAATCAATTCCAATCGAACAAAAATGATCGGACAGTTATGATGCACTTCATACAATTTTGATCTCAATTGTTAAAATTTAATTAATCAGATGGTTTGGAGAAGTTATTGTGTGCAGTATTTTCCAAACTTTAGTGATCAAAGACCGGATTCTATACCTCAAAAAAACAAGACCGGATTCTATGGTCCAAAAAGTTTTAACAAATTGAACCTCACCCCAACTTACTTTCTAAGTGTCATTCTGGCACAAAATTCTCCAACCAAGATAGTGAGTTATAAGAGTTGTTTTTCTTATTCTACCCGTATTTTAACATAAAATATCTTTTTAAATAAAATTAAGTCACACTCTTCCTCTTTCTAATAATTAGTTCACTATATTTTTTGCACAACACTCTCTCATATAATTAAAGCAAGATTTTATGAAAATTGTGGATTTAACTTAATGAAAAAATAGATATAATTGATAAATTGTAGTCTTAATCTATCAAAATGACACTTAAATAAAAACTTGTGTTAAAATGACACTTAACAAAATAGGGAAGTAACTTTTAATTTGTTTTTGTATTTTTATTTCTTATATGGGCTTTATATTCACAACAATTCCTTTCAACAGTCCAACCGAGACTGAACTTGTATTATTCCAATTTAAGGGTGTTTGTTGTTTCGTCTGAATTGATTTTGAGGTAATGATTGGAAGATTATAATAGTATCTTATTCAGATTGATTCAGATTGCTTCAATTTAAAGTCTGAAGATTTGTCAACAGGATATGAGACCTTCATTACAATCAACTAAGCTAGACAATTATCTATAAATAATTTATCTTATATTTATAAATAAATTGAACATTTTGATTTCGATTCCAAAGTTTTAAACCTAAAATCTTTACATGAGTTGTTTGCTAGTATTTGGACAAGCCGTGTATATCTTTTTATATATATACTTTAAGATAAATAAATAAATAAATAATGTTAAAAAGTTCAAAAGCCAAGTGATCCAACAATTCAAATAAAAATTAAATCTAACTACGAAATTATTTGATTAATTATAATCTAACTAATTATCAATCCACTTAGTTCATATAGCATTTCTAAAAATTTGAAAAAACTATACTTTTTCGTTCTTTCTTTCTTTCTAAGATTAGAAAAATTATCTATCCCTCCCATGATTCTCTATAACCTCCATAAAATCTCAAATTGCCCTTGAATTTGATATGTAGATCCCGAACTAAGGTTTGGGATGTAGAACCTGAAGTGTGTGTGCAGAATTTTGAAGAGTATAGACACCAATTCAGGTTTTAGATCTCGAATCGGTGCATATACCCACCCGAAGTTTGTGCGGAGTTTTGAGGATATAGACATCAGTTCGGGTTCTAGATCCCGAACTGGTGCCTATACCTCCAAAACTCCACACAAACTTTGGGACGTAGATCCCGAACCTTAGGGATCTAGATCCTGAACTTAGCCTATATTCCCCAAAACTCTGCATATACTTCGTGTTCTGCATCCTGAACCTTAGTTCGGAATATATGTTTCTCAAAATTTTCTTATAAACCACCTAAAAATAAAAATGGTAGTTAGTTAGGAAGGGAAAGAATAATGAGGTCGAGTAGAGAAGTATTCCTTAGATATTATGTTTTCTTTAAAGGTGGCCATTTTCAGCTTGGACCTTTTTCCAAAGAGACAAGGTTGAACTACAACAACGTAGAAACGAGTTGTGCTCAAATAGCATCTTTTAAAAATTTAATAATAACAAAAGAATACAAATGACAAAGAGATCGCGAAAATGTCATGAAAATATCTTTAAAATGTCGTTAAAATGTTACAAAAGAAAAAAATATCACTTTTTTTAACAATGAGGTTGACCACCTCTATCTTTGAGTTCCTAGCTAGCCCTCAAAAATAAACTATCAGCTAGTAACGATTTTTCATTTATTATTCAAAAGACAATTTTGACTCTTTTTTCATTTTCTAAAAGGAAACTTAAATGTTTTTTTTCAATTATAAGAAGAAATTTGAGTATTTGAAAATTTTAAATCAAAATAATTATAATAGTAAATAATATTCTTTTGTTTAACTTTAGACAATAATTTTAAAGCCAGAGGATCGGAAGACAACTTTGGTAATCCATAACTCCGTAGGAGATAAAGAAAACCTATCTATCAATTATTCTACCCATGATCATGTGTTTTCTAAAAATATTAATTTATTCGGTTTTGATCTTCATTTGGCTCTTATGTGTATGGGTGATTTGCAGTGAAAGAAATGCACATATTTTTAATCAAAAAGAGGCTTCACTTCAGCAACTGATTGACAAAATTAAGCTTCAATCGTATTGGTTTTCTAGTCTAGAAGAAGTTGCGCCAAATTAATTACAAATCAACATGTGTACGTATATGTATGTGCGGGCGTGCGTGCGAGTGTGCATGCGTGTTATTGTAGATTAGTAGTAATTAAATATGTTTGCTTATTTGTAATTTTTAGATTGAATCCCTCTAAAGTTTTTTTCTTCCTATTTTCTTGGCAACAATGTAGAAAACAATAGAACATATGTAACTAAGAAAAAAGTGGACAAGAAACACATGCAATTAAGAAGGTTGGTGCAATTTTCTTCATAGGGGATGTAATTTTTATTCTCTTTACCATTGAGTATTTTCGGTAGGATTATATCATAACTAAAAACATCTAATTTTGTTGAAAATTTATCTTACGAAAAATAATTTTTCAATAGTAAATATTTTATAAACAAAACTCATGAATTAGTCAATGATTAATACATTTACATGCACCACTTACACGTTCCCGCTATTTTCTTTGTTATTGTTTTTGTGTTCTTCCCCTCAAATAATTTTACAATGCCAAAATCTAATATTTTGGGAGTCATATATCTCATCTAAAAAGATATTACTACTTTTTAAATTCCGATGAATCACCTTCACCCTTGAATCATTATCTAATTAAGTACACCAATTCCTCAGGAAATAACTAAGATAATGTCATATATATTGCATTTTTCAATCCAAAATTACCATTTATGTTTGTCCTTCAAAATTTGACATATAAAAGAACAAATTTTAGTAAATTTATTTATTATCATAATAAAAATAATCTTTAAAAAGTTAATGTACTATCATTGAATATGCAAAACTAACCAAATAAAAGAGTATCCAAAGCTCTTGTTTGGCATGTATTCGTAAATTAAGATTGTTTCATTTTCGTTCAAACAACAACCCTTGAGTGTAACCAGGTTTCTGTGTTAGCAGTTTGGAAATCAAAACAACCTCATTTTTAAATTCTTGAAGACCTTGAGTTGAATTGTTGGAAAGTCTCTTTACAGCAATATTTTGGCCTCCATAAAGCTTTCCTTGATTAAAATTAATATCCAAATATATATCATTAAAATTAATGCATATACTCAATATACTTGGTTATTGACAAAGTTATACGAGTGGAACCAATTACCTTATAGATAGGGCCACAACCCCCTTCTCCAAGTTTATTAGAAAAATCACTATTAGCTTCTACAATGCTACTAAGAGTAATAGGTTACTCCATTTATATATGAGCTTTTTTTTTTTTTTGACAAATCCATATGAGCTTTCTTGAATTTCAATGTTCATCCCATCTGAATTTAGTAAAGAGATGTATAAGTTATTATAATATTTTAGGTATATTACATGTATTAAAGTGAAAATTTTCAATTCAAAAGGTAAATCATAAATTATTACCACATTTACGTAATATATTATTTCTCTTCACATAAGCAAATATCCCCGTAAATGTGAGGATAATAAAAACTATAAAAAATCACTGCTAAAATCTTTTGCCGTCGGTGGATTGAATGCTTTTTTGACAATTCTGTCAAACATAAGAAATAAATTGCAAAATGTAAGATGACATAATATAATAATGTAATTACACAACCAAGACACTTTCCAAAAATAATACATGGGAGTCCATGGACTCCAACAAACTGTTGATTTAACCAATTATTTTCAGTTTAATTGGAAAATAATTTTTCCTTTTATTTTTTAAAATGTATATATGTTGATTTTGCTATATTAATAACATTGGTTGTTTAACATAGACGTGATTTAGCGGAATATATATTATGTTTAGTAAGTTTCAGTTAAAAAAAAATCATTTTTTATAATAATTAAAAATATCTTTTTAATAGAAATAAATTACTTTTGTGTTAGAAAGATTAACAATATTATGTTGTTCATAAATGTAATAGGAGTACATAAAGTATGAGTTAGAAAAAAAATTACCCATGTTTCAGCTAAGATTTCTGACACATTCTGGAAATCGTTCTCCATGATATTCATCTGATATGGTTAACCTTGGACTAAGTCCCGAAAAACAACTGCGTTGTTTCCAATTGTTTTTATTGCATATACCAAATGTAGAGAATTGGCTGATGAAGAATTGTTTCCAAGCCCTAATAATTAAAAATAGAGCTGGGGGTACATCTTTTGAATGAAGTCCACCAAATTTCCAATAAAGTTGAGATTGAATTTTTATTCTATAATTTCTAGGGTACTCATTTGAATTTGCTCAAAGATGAAGTTTCCCGTTCCTGAGTCGTTCTCGTCTCTAAAAGAATGCAATGATAGATTTTTATGAAAAATTATTCCAAGAAGAAATGTGTTTGTTGGGTGGTTGAAATTAAACTCTCCCCTCAATAACCATGATAGTCATCTATGAGGACTAGATCCCATAGTCTAAGAGTTTCACAATTCTAATTTTTGTTGACGATCCTTCTAGTTTAGACTTTAGACAACCAATATATTTTGGAATCATCAACTATGGTAAAATTACCATCCTCTGAAATATGAAAAAATCCACTAGAATTTAATAGAGGCATATCACGATTGGCAACCCACACAATTGTACGTGGTTCCAGATCATGATACCATATGCCAAAATAGGTTTTGAGAGGAGTTGTCACTACTTAATGAAAAAAAACCATTGAAAATGACTTTCCTTAGAAATAAGATTTGATAGGTTATCTCTACCCAAAGATGAAAATAGTTGAAAGGAAAGACAAAACATAAAAAGTGGGAATAAAAATAGTTTCGCATTGTAATTTTTTTAATAATAAAGAAAATAATTTTAAAGAACGGGGTTTGAATTATGACTTCTTTTTCGGTAAATAAAAGACTTGACAAATATATAATTCTTTAAATACTTGAAATGTGCGTGCGTGAGTGTGTGCGCACGAGCGTGCGTGCATGTTTGTGGGAATTAGTAGTGATTAAATATTTTTGCTTATTTTGTTTCAACTAAAGATAATCTTAGAAGTAGAATAATTTTGTTGCGGGTAGTAAAACAAAAATAAGGAAAACTACATAAAATATCTTCGTGGCTATTTCTTTATACTTCAAACTCTTTGGTATAGATTATTTTTAGGAAGAAAACTCTTGGTGGTGTTGCAAATTTGCGTATTCATAAAGTCAGTATATTGCTATTCAAAAAAAAATTATAGTCAATATATTGATGACCATTGAAGCGGAATTAAACAGATAAGAACAATTTGATTATTTTTTTTCTAACTTAATTTAAAACACTGAATTTGAAATATTTACCACATAATCTTGATCTACGACTAGTGGCGGAGCTAGAAAAGTTATAGAGTCAGGGCAAAATTTCATTTTTGAAGAAATTTTTTTAATTTTGCTATAAAAATAACAGTTTTGTAAGAAAACTTAGCTTTGAAAAAAAATTCAGTTTTGTCCTAAACTGACCTATAAAAATATCATTTTGGAATAAAAATATCCCAGTTTTACATTGAATTAACTTTTAAAAATCTCAATTTTATCTTAAACTAATCTTTAAAAATACTAAATTTTTTTACGAGAGGGAGACTTTAGATCTGCTCTTAACTTCGACTACTAATATATTGACTACATTTTTTTTAAAACAACAAAATTTTATTAATAGGCTATGGAAAGTAGAAGGTGTACAGCCACTAGCCACAAGAGAACAAGAGCTGCCGAGACTACAAAATCATGCACCTACAAAACAAACCCACTCAAAACCCAAACCAAGCCCACATAAAACTCGCCCAACTAAATTACAACAAAATGCACTATAGAGGAAGCTAGACAGCAAGGAACCTAAAACTACAAACAAGCAAAACACAACCCACAAACTACAAACAAGACGAAGGAAAAAAGAAGACCAACAACCTTGCAAAACAGAACACACACGCAGACCGGGAGAAACAGCTGCCACCAACAAGAAGCCCGACTTTGGAATCATCATCGGAGCATACAATCTCCAGGATTCCACACCCATTCGTAAAGAAGACAAGGCACCTCCGCAGTCTTGTGCATATACCATTGCCAAGATATCTGCTTTATCGAGTCCACCACCACCTCTACTTGTCCTTCGATGTTATTGAAGATTCGATCGTTTCGAGACTTCCACACCAACAAAACAAACGCCAACCACACAATAGAATAGTTTATCCTAACCTTATTATTCGGCCCACTTCCAACAAGATGGACATAAGACATCATAACCTCTAGAAGAAGAACTACGACCACTCCTAACCAACGATAAATTGCATACCAAACATTTGCTGTAAAGTTAAAATGTAGGAAAAAAATGGCTCGCATTTTCAATAGCCCCATCACACATATCACAAGCTACATCATTATTTAGTAAAATCCCTCTTCCAACAAGATTATCCTTAGTTGGAATTCTATTATGAAATAATTGCCAAGCTAGATCAGTCACCTTCGACGGGACCACACTCTTCCAAATAGTTTTAAACGCAAAGGACTCTATTGGGTTTAAAAAAGTAGTAGGCAATAAAAGGGAATATCTAACGACATATAAAGGGACTTGACCGAGAACTCATCTTCCCTATTCGGTCTCCACACCCACTTATCACCTCCCTCTGAAAACACCACATTACCAATTAACTCCTCTAGCTCTAGGAAAATTGGCTCTTCCCAAACAAAAAAGTTTCTTCTCCACGACAACCCCCAACGCCACTCACCCTACATCCCATCTCCGCAATAACACTCACCTGTTGAGTCGATATTCCAAAGAGCCGGGAAACCTTATATGAAGAGGTTGCTCACCCACCCAAATAACCGTCCAAAACTTGATCTTATCTCCGCACCCATCTTCTTGACCGCCATTTGATTGAACCAACCTATCCCATTATCCAAACGGCATAAGTCCCTCCACCACGAAGAACAAACACTTTCACAATACGAATCTTTTTTTTTTTAACAAACCACAATACGAATCATCTAAACTAGGATTTTCCAACACGCCATCACCATACCTAGCCTTTACAACCAACTTTCAAACGTCCTCCCCTTCCTCTAGAAGCTTCCACCACCATTTCTCAAGTAGGCTCAAATTTACCAAACGCGTATCTCTAATGCCCAACCCTGCTTCTTTCTTGGGTTTGTACACATCCTTCCATTTAACCCAACATAATCTTCTCTTCTTATATATACCACCTCAAAGAAATTCTGTTGAATACGCACCACCTCTTTCCACACCTTTACCGGCACTTTCATATAAGATAGAAAGAAAATGAGGATTGAACTCAAGACCGCGTTAATCAACACAATCCTCCATTCCAAACTAATAAACTTATTCCCCCATCCTCTCAACCTCTTCTTGATAGCCTCCAACATATGCTCCCATGTAGAGGATCGATGTGGGCTAGCACTTACAGAAAATCCAAGATATTTAAATGAAAAATCGGAAAACCAAGATATTTAAGAAATTAGAAATATTAACCCCCAATGCAACAACTTTTCCAGAAATTCACCTTTAGCCCAGACGTCATATAAAAACTTCTTAATATCACGTTAAGAGTCCACAGATTATTCACCGAAGCTTCCCCAATACAAATCTATTGACTACATTGAACTTGTGACTCTAGCGTAAATCTAAATTCACTCTGTCCGCCAATAATTCAATCTTTTTTTAGTGTATATTGTCCAACTTTACCAATTCTAAAAGAGTTGGTACTTGGTTACTTGCTTGGCTATATTCCTAAAATGTGCAGTTTTTTGCTTCTAGCTAGTCTGGCCATCCTTAGGTGCTTTGGAAGTGTTAAGGCTCTGCCGATGTACTTAATTACCAACTTAGGACTAAGTTGTGGAATTAACTCCATTTAGATGAAAAGTTGAGATCTTGATGATTCCATGGGTTCTTGAACAATTCTTTATTTATGTCCCTAATATATATAGGCTGAACATACCCCCAAGTATTTAAAATTTGGCGTATCAAGTATTTAACCCATTTTAAGATAATGAATTTAAAAAGAAAATTTAAAGAGGCTCCTAAAATTTGGAGGCCCAAAGTGGTAGCAGTGCTTGCACAGCCTTTGAGCCGGTCCTAACTGATGTTAAAACATACACATAAAGATTGTAAATATACAGAACAAATTTGACTAAAAAATATAATTTGACCAAAAAATATGAACAAAACAAATAAATAATAGTCATTAATAATTTTTTTGACTAAATGTAATTCTATTCATAAATGTGATTGTCTTCACACGACATGAGTAAATAAATAATCTCTCTCTCTCTCTCTCTCTCTCTCTCTCTCTCTCTCTACACAATCAAAGTAGTATTGCAAAGGGAAAAAACTTGATAAGAAATTCTTGTTTAATGGCAATCCACACGTCTTAAACTAAATGTCCTAATTTTGATTATTCTTATTATTCTTGGTGACTTAATCCTTATTTGTGTTTAGGAATAGTCTTGTAATCGGATGGACTAAGTCCTTTTTATCCGGTTCTCTATTTATTTATTTTTGTAATTTAATACTTCACTGTTGAGTTTTTGGGCACTTCTTGTGCTGAGATTCCAAATCTTTTCAATAATATATATCATTTTAGCTTCTTAAAAAAAAAAATTAACCCATGAACACTTTATTTTGCTTGGACAGTTGAAATTTGATAGATGACTTTCTATTTCTAAAGAAAAGTAAAAAAGAAGTAATAAGTAGTCCTTAATTATTCAGCTTGGGCCCTTGTCAAAATATATGGAAAATTACTCTACGCACCCCCCATGCTACTCTTTTAACCCCCCTGAAATCCAGAATTGCCCTTCATTTTTCACTAAATATGTGGTTCGGATAATATAATCCGAACCTAGACAACGAGTAAAAACCCCCAGTTCGGATAATTTTATCCGAATATTTACTTACACAATTCGGAAAATATTTTCCGAACTCTGTCGAATAAGAACAGAACAGAATACACGAACTGCATAGAGCAGTTCATTAGTTTTATGGTTTTGCAAAGGAAAGGGGTCAAAGAAACAAGTTTTAGAGCGCGCGATTCTTCATCAAATCCTCATATTTGCAACTATCTCATCTCAATTTGTTGAATCTATCACCTACATTCAAGTAAGTATCAATTAAGTTTTAATTTTGGTAGGTTTATGAGTTAGGGGTTTAGGGTTTGAGAAAAGAACTTATTTTGATTGTTTAGTTTGTGATGTTATTGGGTTGTTATAGATTATGATGGTTGGGTGAGTAGGAATTTGATAATGGGTTATAAATTATGATGATTAAAAAGGTTTATGAGTTTAAGATTTATTAGTTTAGGATTAATCAACATTGTTAGGTTTGTATGATGATTGTAAGATTTTTGATGATTTTGTTATAGATTATGATTATAAGTTGTTTGATTTAGGTTGTATGATTTTAGATTATGATTATAAATTATGGTTATAAGTGGTTTGAGTAAGTTGAATAATTTGATGATTTTAATTGTTGTTGTTGTATAGTCATGGAAGAAGGCGAAGGCGTTACTGGAAGAGGTAGACATGGTAGACCAAGTCGGACACATGTATCGGCTCGAAAAGTTAGTAATCCTGCTGATGCTTCTGATCCTGCTCCTACTCCTGTTCCTACTCCTGCTGCTGCTCCTACTCGTGTTCGTGGTTCAAAAAGAAGTAAGAAAACACGTCAGGAGCCTGAGATAGTTCCAGGAAACAATGATGATGAAGCTACTGGTTCACAGCAACCTACTGAGATTGAAGTGGGTGATGATGTTGTTAATGACAAACCTGTGCGGCGCAGACGTATACCCAAACCACCTGTCCGGCGTCAACCTGCTTTTCAGGAGGGAGAAGAAGAAGATGAAGAAGGATATGGAGGTGGACCAAGAGATACGTCTTTGTTGACCGATTATGCCGAGCATAGGTCTATTATGATATGGAATGCAGATGAAGTTGAAGATAAGGAGGTATAACAATTATAATTTTGGTTAATTGTTGTTTGATAGCATCGTTATTAGTTTTTATAATTTATAGTGTATGTGTCTTACAATTATAGATTTGATATTTTTCAGGTTTTGAATTTTACCCAAAAAGTCACAACTCATGGAATGAAGATGTTCAAACTCAAAAAACCTGTCCGTAATGATGACAATGATTGGTTTTGGGATGTCATAATTGAATCTGGTCTCGAGCCCCTTCTGCATACTAGCTACAATGTTATAAATCATGGGCTGATGACAGCATTTTCCGAGAGATGGTATCCGGAAACCGAGACCTTCCACCTTCCCTTTGGTGAGATTGGCATCACATTGGATGACATCCAGCATCTTCTCCATCTTTCCATCCGAGGACGCTTCTTGGACTACTCCAGAATGGACAGAGCTGATGCTCTAGACTTGTGTGTTAAGGCCCTTGGATGTGACCCTGCCGAAGCTGAAACTGAATTCATTTTCACTCATGGTCAACATTTGAGACGTAGTTTCTTGAAGAATATTTATTTAGAGAATTGGGAATCTGCTGAAACTGCTGTTGAGGAGGATCAGCCGGAGGAAGTGGTACGTGAGTACAGAGAGAGGTGCATCAGAGCTTTTCTGTTGTATGTAGTCAGTTGTACCATTTTCACAAACAAGAGTGACAACTATGTAGATGTTGTCTTCCTACAATACTTCACTGACTTGACAAATATTCATACGTGGAATTGGGGTGCAGCTGCTCTGACTTATCTTGTGAGGTACATGAATGAGTCATCAAAGGCCAAGTCTGGAATGATGGCAGGATACTTGTCTCTGCTTGAGGTAAAAAAATTACTAAATTTTGCAAGTTTTGGTTATTTATGTTTTGAAATTTAGAAGTAATTTATAAATAAGTTTTAGTAATTTAGAAGTAATATATATATATATATATATATATATATATTAACAATTGATCTATATTTTGCAGGGATGGATAATGACACATTTTCCTACCATTGTCCCGTATCTTGATGCTGATAACTACATAGATCATATGCCAATGTGTGGTAAGTATGGCGCAAAACAAGGGCACGTTGATGCGGCGAATTATAGAGCATATTTGGATAATTTTCAGGTGACTGATGTGGTATTCGCTCCATATGAAAAGCTCCGTCATGTACGTCCCATGATCGATGAATGTTGGTTCTCTGGCTGGTTGAGATGCGGAGACCTGTAAGCAAAACACTTGCCTGAACGTGTGATGAGACAATATGGACACGTTCAAGGCATACCAAGGCCACCTGCTATTGCCGCGCCATTTGTCATCAATATCAAACATATTTCTAGAATGTTTGAAGAAGAAATTGAGAATCATATAATCCCCGTTGATGAGAGGGGTCCTACTGTTGAATACCCATGGGACGTGTCTGCTGATTATATGAACTGGTTTTGGGAAGTTTCGCACCCGAAGATGCGTCCAGCAAGTGCACTTGTTACTTCTCAATTGCGATTACTCCAGATGGTGAGGACTGATATAAATGAAGCTTTTGAAGGTGAGGTTGAACAAGGAACACCAATTCATGGTCGTTTGACTCGGATGTTGGGGTATGTTAATCCGGCGGTGATGGGCTTTGACAATCAGAGACATGGTAGGAGAGGTCGTAGAGGTGGAAGCGTGCAAATGGAGGAGTGACACTTTTTTTTAAGCAATTTGTTAATTTAATGACTTTATTTTGGTTTATTTTGGTATGTAACCGGATTAATGTGTAAGCGGATTATTTAGCTTATTTTGTTTAATGACTTTGTATGACTTTGTTTTAATTTGAGGATTATTTATTTTGCTTATTTTTGATTATTTACTGGTTAATTACGTTGTTTAAATAGGTACGTATTCAGAGTTATTGAGATAACTTGGTTAACAAAGTCGAAAACACATAAACTGGCTTCTGGTTTAGCAGGTTCGGATTATATTCTCCGAACTGGACCTGTAACGCGCCAGTTCGGATAAAATTATCCGAATTAAGCCTCATATTTGGCAGGTTCGGATAATATTATCCGAATATTTGCGTTACAGGTCCAGTTCGGAGAAAATAATCCGAACCTGCTAAACTAGAAGCCAGTTTATGTGATTTCTACATAAAATATAGTTCGGATAATTATCGTAAACACAAGATAAAATTTAGATCAAAAAATAAAAACATAGACATTAATAAACTAGTACCGTTAAATTAACGAGTTCTGGGTTAATGAAATACATAAAACATTATAATTAAACAACTTACAACTTAAATAAACCACCTAAAAAGCACAAATTACACAACATATATGATCACTAACGATGTTTTAAGGATCCATCAAGTTAACTGTCACTTCTTCCATGGGTTCAACCAAAGCTGTCAAGATGTCTTCAACAGATCTGCGCAATTTGACATCCAATTCGATTGGACCCAACCTGTTGTACTGAGAGAAAATGTAAAACATAGATGTTACGTCTCCGTCGTTGTTGAGAGACATCTTGCTGAATCGTACTACACGTCCGTTTTCTATTACTGACGGACGTCGATACTCTATTGTCGTTACTCTTCTGGTGTCTCCTTCCCCATTCACACGGTTGTTCACCTTGTTCAGCCTCTGTTTCAGACTCTCAAATGTGTCGTCAGTATGGATTCTAAACAACTCTGCGTCACCCCCATTGAAATATGCTGCAGCAATGTGAGAGTTGACATTTCGTTGATCCCAAGCTTGGGTAGACATCTGCTTCAGCACTCTCCTGCAGTCTAGAAAAAAAATTATAACATTTTCTATTTCTTGTGAAGAGTGTATTTATAGTGGGTTACTTTTTCTGCACAGAACGTACAGTTCGGAATATATTTCCCTAACCAGTTCGAATTATATTCTCCTAACTTGCCCAATACAGACTTATTTCGGATAAAATAATCCGAACTAACATTTTATAGGTTAAATTCGGATAATTTTATCCGAACCTGCTACACCAGAAGCTGAAAACTGATTATTTTGCAGTTTATTACCAAGTTATGCATATAACTCTGATCGTAATCCTTTTAATCAAATATTTTCAATATGAAAATTAATAACATTCAATAACTTGTGACATTAATTAACAGTTAATTACCAATTACAATATGAAAGATAATCAAAATAACTTGTCACATTAAAAACATAAATAATTAAGTATCAATTACATTCTTATAACCAAAAAAAGGGTGAGAATGTCAAATTCAAATGATTATTCATTTGATTATGTAAGGCTTGTCCTCTACATTACCAAGACCATGTCTTGCTGTTATAGGTCTTTCAATAAGCATAAGTCTTTCAAACTCTAATTGCCGATCCATGAAACTGAATTCCCACTCCGCAGCTTGTTCGGTGCGATGAATCCTCCACTCAAGACACGTCCGAGGTAAAGGGCACTCATCCTTCAACTTAACATACCAAAAATGAATGCCAAGTAAAAAAATACACATAAGACGTGAAGATGGTTTGGATGGTGGTTTGGTACGCCATGGGAAAAAGGTTTCAGATACGCCTTCTACCGGATCAGTCAGAAGTACTACAACTTTATTGTAGGCATTAGCAATGATATGACCCATGTCTGGAAATTGTAACCAATATTCCCTTGGCGCAATTCTTCTTTTTCTGGCTTTTTCAGGAGGGCATAGAGCTTTGATGAGATATTCATATCTCTCGGAATTAAAAGCTCTCACGTATGCAGGTTTGTGATGTCTTAACTCCCTAGACATGGCAAGCTGCACCAAATAAAACTCATCTTCAGTTTTACCATCATCCACGGCAATTGCGCGAAATCCACAAAATCCGTCACCAACGACTTCAGTCACATCATCGATCCATGGTTGAATAAATTTGGCCATCATACGAATACAACTGGGCAACTTTTTAGTCTTTGATGTTGATGCCTGACTTGGTGGAACTTGGGTGGATTGTGAAGCTTGAGAATCCGCCCAAATCTTATCCACATGCTCAAAATATGAAGGGTCACGTTTGGTGGATTTCGTTCCCTTCGATTTAGAGGCATTTTTGGATTTAGCGGACTTGGATTTAGCGGACTTGGATTTAGCACTAACTAACGGAGGGGTCAAGTTTGTGGTGACTGGCCATGCAAAATGACGTAATCCTTCTTTGATTTCAGCTCTCAAAACGGAGTCTCCTTTTTTTAATCGCTCCTACAAAAAAAAATTACAAACCTATTAAACAATTTATTTCGAACATTAAAACAGGCTTACCTATAAAAATGACAAACATTAAAATGAGCTTATTTATTAAAATTTAATTAACCTGGATAGCATTAATCTCTTCTAAGCACATGTAATCATCTTCGACTTCACCGACTTCGCCGTCATTGAACACCAATTTTTTCCACTGTCTGTCCACCTCATCAAGTGTAATAGGTAGCTTGTCATGTAGCTTTCTAGCAATCTCACATGCACAAGGCAAACCAAATGTTGCTCTCATCACACAACCGCATAGTTCGCGGTCCATACCAACCTCTTCAACTCTTTTTTCTTCTTGTGAGATAATGTCCAACGCAGCTCTCGAAATATTAAACACTAGATGCTTGTACAAGATTTTTCCCTCATGTCTGTGTTCCGCAACAGACAAACTCCTACCAAACTCACCCTGTATCTCAGTGAACTGACCAATCAAGCTTTTGTGGATCGCTTCCCATAACCTGACATAATCATTCTGATTGTCTGTCAAGTAACCCTTCAATCTACCATGTGCAGACTCAACCCTGTTGGATGTAGTATTGTCAAAATGCATAATGCGGTTAGTCCACGCTAGTACAAATTTCTCTTTATCTTTGTTTAAAACTTTTCTTTCAAAATATGTGATAAATCTTGGCCACCTCTGACATACATTCCTAAATTCTTCCAGATTATCAGCATATTCCTCTTCAGTACTTGAAAAAATCACAGCCTCATAAGATTTCTGAATATATTTAAACACATCTTTCTGCTTCTCCTTGTCCCCATCCTTAACAAAGCAAGTTGTCTGCATCTTGGTTTTCACATTTCTCCTAACATGAAGTGAACAAACCAACGGTGTTGCTTCAGGAAATACTCTCTTCACCGCATTCATCAGACCGTCCTGCCTATCGGTAACAATGACCTTCGGTGAGATATCTTTGTTCCTTAGAAGACCACGACAAGCTTGAAGGGCCCACGTGTAATTTTCTTCTTTTTCATTTTTTAGCAAAACATAAGCAACACAAAACGTCTGATCAGTCGATGTGACTCCGACTATCTCGAAAAGCGGCATTTCATACCGGTTGGTTTTGTATGTGCAGTCCATTATCAAAATAGTCGGAAAGGAATTGAACAAGTCTACGGATTTAGGGTGTGAAAAGAAGATATCTTGCACAGTTGTAGACTCACCGACCGTCCTTGTTCTGTAAACATAGTTGAGACATTTAAACAATTGTTGCATTTCAGTCATTGAACCCCTAATTCGAACCTTATTTCTATGAACTACGTTGTAAACTTGCTTAATGACGGTTGAGTTCTTCGGGTCTCGCTCTTTCATTGTGGACATGATATTTTTAGGCTTGACCAAATTTCTTGTCAACTCAACCACCAATTGTTTCTCTTCCGGTTTCAAACGCCCGGCAACCAAATGACCTTCTAAAGCACGGTCCATAACATGGTTGTGTTTCCCCGAGACCACCGTGAGATTCCATTCCTTTGATACATGAAAATATCCACGGAGCCTAAATGGACAACCGCATTTCCTCGTTCCAATTGATTTCATGTTTGACTTCTTATTGGTCGGTTTGTAAAAACCTCCCCTTTCGCAACCCAACACAAAATACTGTTTTCTTCTATCGGAACCATTGTCAGACTTGACAATTACAACAGAAAAATTTAACTTTGCCGCTTCACCCCGAACCCAAGCAATGAGCTCGTCTCTATCACGGTATTTTTTTTCGGTATGAAATTGAGCACTCGTATCAATTTCTACCGGCTCGGGTTGAGGACGGTTAGAGTTGGATTCAACATCCTCGACCGGCAAACTTTGTTGACCCTCAACTTGAGGAATGTTTGAGATCGTTTCACCATCACCATTTACAACAACCGGCTCAGCTTCATTCATTGCATCCCCCATAACTACAAATACATCAAAACCAATATCACAAATCAATACAAAACCAATATTTTCAACATACACTAATTATATTTATGCAATATCACTAATTACATCAAAACCAATATCACAATTTATATTTATGCAATCATATATTCAACATATATTAAAACAACCATATTCAATCATATTTAAACAAACAACAAAATCAACCAAATATATTCAAAACCATTTTTAAACAAGTTTAAGGCCAGTTCTGGCGCGCAGAATCCGAACCAGTTCGGATAATATTCCCCGAACTGCATCCTCGCGTTAATTCGGAAAATTTTATCCGAACTAACCTCTGTCAGAAACCCAGAAAACCAGACGAACATAAAACCAACAAACACAAAAAGTAATCGGTTCAAATGAGAGATTACCTTATGTTGATGCTCTAAAGTGTGTGCAAATCCCTCCCCAATGCTCCAATCTTCCGTTTGAATCTCAAAACAAAAACAATGAAAAACTTTTGAGAGGTTTGTTTTTGATTGTGTGTAGAGTAAGTTGGGGAAAGTGAGAGCTAGTTCAGCTTAAGTAGTAGGGGTTCGGAGAATTTTTCCCGAACTTTGACGTTTATACAGTTCGGATTATATAATCCGACTGGATGGCATCAGTTCGGGTAATATAATCCGAACTTACCTGCGCGCATTGCAAGGGCTTAATGGTCAGTTAGGGGGGGAAAAGAGAAACATGGGGGGTGGGCAGAGTAATTTTCAAATATATGGACAATTTTTGTGTATGGGCCGTCTATATTTTATATTGAATTCAAAAAAGTAGAACATTTCTCTCCCCACCACCCATGCTTCTCTTTTTCCTCCTAACTACCATTTTTGCCCTTAAATATAAATTGGCGTTGTTTAGGACAAATTTGGCTAACAATTAGCTGGCAGGATATTAGTACAAGATGAATATTGTATGAGAATGATGGTTGAAGATGATCCAAATCCATAGTTGACATGTCATTTTTACCACATCTGAAATATGTATTCCGAACATGGAAACAGGATAAATAACCCACAATTAATATGTAATTCAAAGACAACAAAAATTTGTATACAGTAAACTTTATTGGATTCCAATTACAATATTAGTGGGATAGTGAAGTTCGTTTAGATGAGAACTTTAACAATTTGAATGGTGGGGGTTCAAAAATAGTGTATTATTTAGTCTAAGAACAATAATATTCGGTTGAACTTATTTTGCATATTTAACCAATCTATCTATCTAATTAGGCTTATAATGTGGTATATAACTTTAGATCTTCAATTAAATGTAATCTTTGTAAGGAATAACGGATTTTTCAGAGAAGATGCATGTAATGACCCTTAACGTGATTTTGGGTTGACACATTTTGATCAAGGTGGTTACATAAAGTGGTGGAATTGATTCTCCAGTAAATGGAATATAAAAAAGGTTCATTTGATTTCTAAAATATAAATTCTGCACAAAATACTACACGACGATACAAGATAAAATAATATAGAACAAACATTTAAAGTATTGAACAAATTTTGTATTGTACAACGTTTGATAAAGAAAAGTTAATTTGATCTTTGGTGACAACTTGTGTACCCCCACAAGATTTGGGGATATATACCCTCAACCACTATAAAAAGTTTTAATCGATATAATTTTTTATAAAATACACCGTTGGATTGAAAGTATATATCATATAGATCATTTGTGTAAAATTTCAGACAAATCTAAAATCATTTGATATGTTATTGAGACACACAAAGATTAACGGTGTTTAAGATATCATAGAAACTGTTAATTTTGATTCGTCTCAATAACATATCAAATGATTTTAGATTTGTCTGAAATTTTACACAAATGATCTATATGATATAAACTTTTAATCCAACGATGTATTTTATAAAAATTTATATCAGTTAAATTTGATTTAAGTAATTGGGGGTATATACCCCCAAATCTTGAGGGGGTAGACAAGAAAAAGCCTTGATCTTTTAGATAGCTTATGAATTTATGATGAGAACAAAAAGTTGTTTCAGAGTTCTATGGAAGGCAAATATATTTGTTTTGTCCAGCCCCTTAATTCTCAATTTGTCCAGTTGCAGTTTTAAAACTAAACAGAGTACAACTGAAATTGTCTTGATAGTCTCTTAATTTTAACAGATCAAACACCGCATATTTTACTCTTTATTTTACAATTTTCTAACAGTCTAATAATTAAGTTTCGATAAAAATAAATCTAAATTAGTCAATCATATTTTCAGCCTCTTGTTCGTTATAATACAAGACTAATTTGTCTTATATGTGAAAATGTCAAAGATTAATTTAATTTTTAATTTTATCAAAAACTAAATTAAACCATCAAAAAATTGGGAGAGTTTAAAATAAATTTTTACTCATAATAAAATAAATAAATATATAAATATTGTTAGAGAAGGATATATATATCAAGGCTTTAGGCATATCAAATTATTTTTATATTTCTTGGGCAAGTTGTTAGTGAATAGATTTCACCTTGGTGAATAATTGGATATCGTAGTTTGAATTATGATTCATACATATTATATATAATATCTGACACAGACATTATACACAAACACATATTTAAAATATAATAAAGATACTGACACGTCGATATAGATATATTTCTTTAAAAAATAATATATTTCAACGTAAATGTATGTATTAGTGATGTGTCGTTGTTGGACACGTGTTTATTCTAATAAGTATCCGCACTTCAAAATCTACAATTGAGTAGTACTCATACAAAGACGGCATATCAATTTACTGTATTTATTACTAAGAATTCTTTCAAATAATTAATAAAACAATTAGGAGATGTGATTCTAAGAAGAATATGCTCTGCAGAAATATTGCAAAAATTTCTATCGATGCATACAAATGCATTAGTCACACCTTGAAATCAATTCCTAAATCCTAAGAATAAGATCAAGATGGAGTGTAAACGATGCCTTCTAGTGTTATATCTTACGCCGCCTAATACAATACAGTATACAGTATATATACATTAAATATTGCATAATATTTAAATTTAATTGCATGTAAGATATATTAGCTACACTTGAAATATAGAATATCTGGTTTTTTTTAACTTTTCTCCAATGTTCTCGTCATACTTATTTCGAGTTACAACTTACAAGACAAATTGGGTGAGCAGAAAAGTGAGATATTAGTTCAATAGATCCATCTGCATACAAGAAATCTGACCTTGTGACATCATTAAAATCCAGATTCCTTATAGGTATTTGATTCCTAAGAGATGACATGGACAGGATAATTCATAATTTAAATTAAAATATTTGGCTCAAGTGATAAATCAATTTTATCAAAAGATAAATTTTAGGATAATTCAATTTTGATTCTTAATAGAATAATTTATCTTACGACCGAACTCTAGACTACTAGAGTCATCTTCACCTTGAATCCAAGAGGTTAATATTAGAATTTGAGTAAGAATAAGTAATTGATTAATCATTATAGTTCAATCTATTGGTTAAGTTTATTCTCATTTCTGCTCAAAAAAATCCATTGCAATTGATGGATATATTTCTCAACTATCAAAGAATTAATCTTTATAATTGTCAAAAAAACATATCTTAGATTACCAAAACAAAACTATATTTATATATATATATATATATATATATATATATATATATATATATACTCTATCTATCTTAATTTATTGGACCTAAACAACCATTGAACAATGTTTCAAGTTAGGAAACATTTTGGCTTAAATAACATTTAAGCCAAAAGGTTCATGTAAAAGCTAAAGTTCATGTAATTTAGAGTCACTTGAGTTTTAGTCTTCGTATTTTAAGAAACTTTTAAATTGATTTTGTATTTTCATCTTACTTTTAAAAATGTCTCTAGACCTATTTTTTAATGACATGTCATTTTTTAATGACTTGACACTGATGAGTCCAGGAACTTTTTTGAAAATAAAATGAAAGTACATGATCAATTTAAAAGTTTTTTTAAAGTACAGAGACTAAACTTAAGTGACATGTCATCAAAAAATGAGTCAAGTGACATTTTTGAAAATAAAATGAAAATACATGATCAATTTAAAATAAAATTAAAATACAGAGACTAAAACTCAAGTAACCCAAAATACATAGACTTCTTACCTATTTAAACCTAACATTTTTTTACTTTTATTTTTTGTTTTTATATATAGTGGAGAACTAAAATAAAGCCAAGACTTTGGCACCTTTGTCTCTAATCTTGATTGTATTATTAACGGAATAACGGTGGAACTAATTAACTTAGTTATGTAATGTAGGTATTGAATATTTGAATATTCAAAGGGTCTTGTTAACTAGTGCCCTAAGGGCATAGTTAAGGTTACTAAAAAAAGTAATAGTTACATTGAAAATTGTACTTATTGTTTTAGAAAAGTAAAAAACACAAATTTCGAAAGAATCTTTATTATTTTAGTTTTCTTAACCATTGCCCTTAGGGCAATGTTTATCATTTTCCATATTCAAAACAAACAAAGAAATGACTAAGGTTTGGTAACAAACTTAGATACGAGTCCCTACCACTCACCTACATCTATAGCTTTTTGGTCGCCGGTACTTCATTAATTTCAATTATTACTCACAAAAATAAGCCAAATTATGTGTCTTATTATATCACTTTTGTGTGCTTTTACTTTTAACTACTACTACTATAAAATTTTGGCTTCATTATTTTATTTAGTACAGTATGATTTTCATCTGTTTTCCCCCAAAGAAATTTAAAACTTATTTACGGACAGATTGAGATAAAGAGATAAATTAATAGTAGAAACTTTATTGTCTTGTTGCGACATTGATGGTGTAAGAGATAACTTATTTTTTTTATTTTTTTTTATAAAAGATAACTTATTTGTTCAACCAACTAATTAATAGTAAAGGTATATTGGTTGAAAAAATTACTAATCAATATTTTTTTTGACGGATAATCAATATTGTATTGCTATTTTGAAAGGACAAATAATTTGAGATATTAAAATTTATAAAAAAAAAAGTTTATTAATGAGTTTAACCTTAGATTTTTATTAATGAGTTTTAAACATATCAAAAAAATTTAAAAAGAAATTTATATTAGATAAACAATTTTAAAAGTTTTTAGAAATAAAATATATACAGTTTCAATAAAAAATTGTTTTCACATTTGATTATTTCTTTTAATTTTAATTAAAATAAAAACCTTAAATGGGGACAGGAGTAGGACAGATGGTCAAAGCTTGTATTTTCCCGAGCAAGAATCTGTTTTCTTCATTCTTCTCAGTTGGGATTCTTCTATGAACAGCTAGACTTGCCAGTAAGTAAGTGAGTGTGATGCATATTCTAATTAGAAATGCCAATTAAATGACAACCTTAAGACACCAAACCCATACTTTCCCCGCTAATCAAGGTAACATGTTCCTTCTATGCCATTGAGAGAAAAAAATATCTACTCACTTCTATTTTAAAATGGCTAATTTTAAAATAAGTATTCTCTGGTTCCGTGAGGCAATGTTTTAAAAACCGGACCGGTCATCGAACCGGTGAAGCTACTGGTTCACTGGTTCATTGGTCGAACCCCCGGGTGATTGGTCGAACCGCATGACTAAACCGGATCAAACCGGATCAAACCGGTGGAATGAACCGGTATATATAATAAAAATATATATTAATTAAACCGGTCGAACCGGATGAATCGGTCTCTAAAAAAATCAAAACACCTAAATAAAACATAGTCATTCTTTAAATTTAAATTGTAGACATAGTCGTCACACATGCAAAAAATAAATAAGATAATATAAAATATTTTTACATATGTTTTAATATATGTAAGATAAGTCTTTAAAAATATTTAACATTTATAAAGTGTTAAAAAATTAAATAAATTAGGATGATTAAACCTGATTAAATCAAATGACTCAGTTGTATAACTCAGTCTATATAAAAAAAATTATATGTATTAAATTGGATATAATCGTAGAATACACACATATTTATTTTTTAAAAAGAAAAATTATAACATATATATTTTAATTATAACATATGTACTTTAATTATAAATATAATAAATTAAAATCATTTGTAATTTTTTACCGCAGAAGTAATAGATATTATAAACGTAAAAATATTGAACAATTAAATTAATATTAGACAAACAATAGATAAAATCTAAAGTCAATGAAACAAAAAGTTCAATTCTTAAATAAATCAAAACTAGTAAGAAAACTTTGTTTTCAATAAAGAAAATATTAATAATATAAGGATATGCATTATATTAAATACAAAATAAATATATCACAAAACAATAACTAAGCTTAGTGGTTGAGTGCTTCTTCTTTTATGGAGAGGTCATGGGTTCAAACCTTAGTGATGACAATTTTTCTTTATTTTTAAACATTTAGACTCTTTGTTAAAAAAATCATTAATGGAAAGAATGAAAAAAAAAATTCGCTCACAAAAAAACAAATCAACAAAAAATTAAAATTTCGAAAAAAAAAAAAAAAAACTGGCTGACAAGCACTGAACCGGACGGTTTAACAAAACCGGCCGGTTCGCCGGTTTTTTCCGGTTTCGGCCGGTTCATACCGGTTTTTACCGGTCTGACTGCATATCCGATCCAAACACTTGACCGGACTGGTTGACCTCCGGTTCACCGGTCTAACCGGTTCGACCGGCCGGTCCGGTCCGGTTAGATAGTTGACCTCCGTGAGGTTAGCTAGTTGGTAAGATATCACATTATATAGGTAGGAAATCGAGATTTGAATTTTGATCATCTCATTTATCTATCTTAAGAGTAATATTTCTAATTATTAAGCTATTTGACTATAAAAAAAAAATAAGTATCCTAAAATAAGCTTCTCCAAATTGTTTGTCGCAAAATAATTGACTTTTATTATTTATAACATTTTTCCCTATTAATTAAGAAAAACAATAAAGTAGCAAAAACAATCTACTATTTAGAATTCTAAAGTCTGCAGCCAATAAAAAATGGGATATTTTTGTAAAAATAATATTTTTTCTCTTTTATTTTCACATTTTTCTTAGTGTGCAAAATTGTCAACTAAATCACTTATTTTTGGGTTATCATGATATTGGTACGAAATTTTCACCGTCGTTAGCGATGAGTGACTTCCGACGGAGAACCTGTGGAACACCCAAAGGTGAGTTCTCCCCTTTCAACCGAATTTTTTGCATACGCATGAGTCAAGAGTCGAACCTCTGACCACATGTTTAAAACGGGTGGCCCGACCCATTTCAGCTCCGCCCAGACACGCAGCAGGTTTTATCGGGCCTGGCTAAAAAGTCCGGATCGATTATTTTTTTCCTTTTTTTTCACTATAAAAAAAAAATTTGTTGGAGAAAAAAAATTAAACATTCCAAATATAATACAAATAAGTTTACATTATTAAAAATAAGCTACCAATCAACCAAATAACATAAAATAAATTCAAATAATTTTTCAAAACAAATTAAGTTCATGCATAATCAAACAACACAATTATAATTTACAATCAAAATATCACACAAAACAACATAAATGAGAATAATCAAATATAATTATAATTTTATGGCTATTTTGTAAGACTTAGACTTGAGTTGTATCTAAAAAATAAAAAATATGCGGGCTTTCGGGCGGCCCATGGACCATTTGGGTAAGCCCATTTTTTCAACGGGTAAATACGGGTCGGACTAAAAAACCCGGATGGTAATTTAACTAGAACTTTTACAGCCCAAGCCTGGTATTTTTCGAGCTTGGCGGCCCGGCCCGTGAGACCCGGCCCATTTTGACGGCTCTACATTGTCCCGTTGGTAAATGGTGTGTGATTTTAGTGTATCGTCCATGAGATCGTTTAATATAACCGAATTACAGTGACAAATACTTTTGAATTCAAATTACTACAATCACGCAAATTTCAATCAATACCTAGTTCAAAAGAAAGGATTGTTAAGTCTTCACTAAAAATGAAAATTTCTCAATTCTATCTCAAATCTCAATTAACTGGAATGACGAATACTAAATAGATTCACAACGTTGAGATTAAAGTTTCTTCAAAAAAATTGATTTGAATAGCTGTTTTATTCATTTCAATAGTTTTTTTTGAAAATTTTTGTCAATTGTAGACTACAAATTATAGGATTTTTCTAATCTAAGTGAAAAAGTTAAAAAAAATGGATTCCTCAACAAAATAGACCCACAAACTCACTATATGCGGTTGGATTTAAGTTTCTTTTAAAAATTGATTCGAAAAGTATTTATTCATTTCAATAGCTTTTTTTTTTAAACTGATTTCAATAGCTTTTTTAACAATTTTCGTGAGTTTTAGACTACAGATTATGATATTTTTCCAATCTCGACGAAAAAATAACTTTCGTTTGATTCTTAATGTAAATAGATCTACATACACACTATATGTGTTAGGATTGAAGTTTCTTGAAAAAATGGATTCGAAAATGAATTTATTCATTTCAATAGTTTTTTTAACATATTTCAATTTTTCTCAATTAGGTCGTTCAATATCACCTAATTGGACTAATAATAACTAATGAGTTCGAGTTTCAAAAATCAGACTATTTAATATCACCTAATTGAACTAACTATGACTTAATAAACCTAATTCCTATGAAAATATCCAACTAATTTTATAACTAAGGGATTTATATATCATTTTTCATCCTCATAAAAAATGAGGCATTTTTTAAGCCCTACAAATTTTTTATCATGCAAAATTTTAGTGCTCGTTAAAGTTTTAGTGCTTGTGTCACATTGCGAGCAAACCCTGCCGCTGTTGTGACGCCTCTCAAAGTCATGACCATCACTAATCGTAGAGCAAGTATACTTCATTGTTTCTGTGGCATGTGCTAATTTCTTTTTTGTAGCAACTATTTTTGCAGCAAATGTTTTCTTTGGAGGGGCTTGACACCCACAAAATAGCCACATGTTGACATTCTTGCAGCACAAAACCTTTCTTTTTGCAAGACTTGCATTGCTACTATTGTTACTTGAACTCACCATTTTTCTTCACTTTTTTTTTCTTACAAGAATAATACTCTCTCTGAAGCTTTTTCTTTAGTTCTCACGTTTATTTATACACACACTCACTCGATCAAATGAACTTCACACATATTTTCTATCTTTTATTTCTTTTGGTAATTTTATTTTTTACTCTTAGGGTTTTGGCACCTTTGCCATTTTCATTTTTTATGATCAAATGCAATGTATGTGATGCGATATGGATTTTTTAAAGAAAATTATTAGTAACTTCTTTTAAGAAAATATCTCTAAAAAGAGAATAATTAATTCATACCTTAATTATGTTGAATTCTCAAATTAAAATAATGGATTTTTTGCTTAATTTATTCTTTATATATTCTCAATTTATATTATATACTTTATTTTTTATATATATATATATATATATATATATAAAGGATATCTTATTATGTACTAAAAACATTTTAATAAATACAAATATTAAAAATACACCATTAAAAATTTAATGTATAGATCATGATCACTTATTCAAAACACAACATTGATTTTTGAACCTGAGTACCTGTGCTTATTGTACTCTTGTTTATCTTTTGGTTATTAATATATATTTGTCATTTAAAAAAGTGCATAAATTCTTAATTTTATTGTATCTTAATAACATATAAAATAAGTATAATTATATTATGTGTGTCCGTTAGTTTTTAATAACTTTGTCATTTCGTATATGTACAAAAAAACAATTAACTATACTATATAGGTTGACAACTTTAAAACATTTCTTTAAAAAAACAATAACTTTAAATGCAGTCAAATTGCTATAAATTCAATCAAATTTGCTAAATTAGTTGATATAAATTTAGTCCAATTGAATTTTTTGAACAAAAAAATTCAGTTAAATATGGTGAACCTTCATTGGTCATGCTAAACAGTGCCCCAGGGCACTTGTTAAGCATACTAAAAAAGGAAATAAAAGATAAAAGTAAGGGTCATGTTAACATGTGCCCTAAGGGTACATTTTAAGAATACTTGAAATAGTAATTTTGTGTTGAAAGTAACAATGTTTGAGTTTTAAAAGTATAAAATACACAGGTTTCAATGCAGAATTTCTTTTATTCGTACTCCCTCCGGTCACTATTATAAGCAAAAAGAACTACCTACGCGGTGTTTAAGAAATTTAGTTAAGTGTAATCAATTTTCTTGATTTAATGTAAGACATATGTTAAACTTACTATATTGCCCTTTGAAATTACAAGTACCAAAGCATAAAGTGGAATAATTGTATAACAAGTAGTAGCATTAAATAAGGGTATATTTAAAATAGTAGTATTAATTATTATAAAAGTAGTTACTTTTGCTTATAATAGTGTCCAAAATTTTGAGGAGTTTTTTGCTTATATTTATGTCCGGAGGGAGTACACTAACAAGTGCCTCAAGGGCACATGTTAACATTTCTCTAAAAGTAATGCACAAGTTCCAAGGTAGAGGTGTTGAATGCACAAATTTCAAGACAAAATTTCCTTTTTAAGGAGCTTAATTAGTGCCTCTGGGGCACTGTTTAGCATTTTTCAAAATTAATTTATTATTTATACTCATTTTGTCCTAAAATAATTGACCTACTTGCTCACTTCGATCTATAGTGCAATTATTAAGGGAGACAATAAAGTAACTAAAATGTCTACTTTTTGGAATTTTAAGGTCTGCTTTCAATTAAAAAGAGGGGTATTTTAGTAAAAATCACATTCTCTCTGATTCCTTTACACTCTTTTCTTATAGTGTGTGAAATGGTCAACTAGGTCAATTATTTTGTGACGGATGGAGTATTATATCTTTTTTGGTCAAATATGATATTATATTTATTTTGACTAAAGTCAACATTCATAATGCACCCAAAAACAAGTCAACATTCATTAAAACGAGGAATCTCATATTCGAACATTGGTCTCTACATATAAAATGTGATGTTTCTACGATTTGAGTTATGTTAATAAAGACAATCTTTATTAAAGTTAACACCAAAAACGTTATTCAAGTTAGGTATGTAGTTAGTTAATTCTAAATTTTCATTTTAAATCCTTTGATTGGGGCCAACATAATATAATTATACATTTAGATACTTTTAAATTAATCCATTTTAATATAATTTAATGTAAAATTTAATTGTTTGAGTTTATATGTAGATAATATAAATTCTAGAGGTAGCCTACAGCAATCGGTCATTGCATCTAACTTTTAGGCCTATTTTGTTTAAAAACTATCTAAACAAAATTTTATTCCAATATATAAAGAAATTGCTAAATAATTTTAAATATATCTTTTTAATTTGTTCATCCAATCTAGACCTTTGAGAACCTAAGTTTATTTTTTTTAGAATTGAGCTGAGCATGGAACATGCGACATGTAGTATATTACCCAAACTGATTTTGAAAACTGGAAGCTAATGCCAACGTTCCATCCACAATAACAAATAATTATTGTACTCTTTATCTTTATGAATGAATGAGTAGTGGAACATGATAGTATCCACGTTTTAAAATTAAGCCAGACAAATCTTCAAATTCTGATCTCATAATTCAAACATCTCTCCCTTAAGGTCTCTTTTATATTCTTCAGAACAACGCGGCTGAAACTTTCTTTCATAGAGAATAATTTCCGTTCCTTTTTTCTCTCTTTTGTTTTTTGATTATCATTGTAACCAAAAAAAAACTAAAACATATAAAAGTATATAAAAATTCAACCATTGAACTAACTGCCCGATTAGATTTTCTTTACACTTCATAATATTTACTTGCTATGAAACCTTAATTTCATTATCCTACGGTGAAATTTAATTATGCTTAAATTTTACTGCTAGATTCTCATTTATAATCTCAAACCGTAAAATATCTCAAGTTCTCAATCTAAAACGGAAGCCAAAGATTGTTGAAAACTCGCACAAAACATATCTTCAATTAATTCACCATAATAATTGCAAGTGTAATTGCAAGTGTTGCATGTACATATGCTTTGATTTTACAATTCCCAAAATCAAAAAACATAGTCACCAAATTTTTTAAAAATCGACTAATATTATTAAACGAAAATTCAAGTACAAAAAGCACAAAGAACTCAAATGTAAAACCAACAAGAACACAAAACCACGAGACTCGATCGACAACAAACATAAAACCATAGACTCCAAAAACAGAAAGTATTAAACATTACATAAGACCACCATGCATAATCAAACAAACTAGTTCACAATTATTATTGAAATAAAAGCAAATAAATAAAACCAAATGTCAAAAGGTATGAACCCTTCAACATGAAAGCTTAATTCTTCTCATCCTCAGACTCAGATAATGAGCCAGTAGTTGACTTCTTGGATTGATTTGCACCAGCCTCCTCTTCCTCACCTTCACCTAAGGCTTCTTCTTCTTCCTCACCTGGGGCTTCTTCGTCCTTTTCTTCTTGGTTTCCTTCTCCATCTTCTTCATCTTCCTTCTTTGAGATCTTCTCCATCCCATATTTAATTCTACAAGCATTGCAAAGTGTCGGCAACTACCATTACGGATGTATATTGAGGTTTGGTAGTCTCCATACCACAATGCACCGTAATTTCAATGTAACTTCAAATCACATATAAGGCCACACATCCAACAATTTTGGTTATATTATGTTCATATCTACTCACCAAATATTAAAATTTTAGAAAAATCTCAATCAACGTTAGATCTAATACAAAAATTTTAAATTTGTCTTGTTATTAAAAAAAAAATTTAGATTTAATACAAAATCTTTCATATGACAGTGTCTCAATTGTATATAATCCAAACATTTTCTCAATCAATATTTCCAAAGCAAACTGAGACTATGTTATTGATGAATAAATAGTGTAAAACCATGATGACATTTATAAAATTTGTAATACTTAAAATTATTTTAGATCGCAAAAACAACATCAACAATCACAAACAAACATTACAGATGAAAATTTCAGTGGATCGTGACAGTAAAACTCACGGCATTAGTTACTCGATAGTTAACAAAACAATAGTAAATAAGTAAAGAGAAAAGATAGATTATAACTAATTACCTTTGGTCCTTTAGGACCTTTCCTCCAAACTAGAGTACTATTTGTTTCACATTGAGAGCAAACCCTACCCCTCTTGTGATGCCTCTCAAAGTCATGAGCTAGGGGATTCATCAATGTTGTATAAGGTGTTAATTTATTTTTGGTAGCAAATGTTTTCTTTGGAGAGACTTTCACACCCTCCGAAGAGCCACATGCTGACATTCTTGCAGCACAACCCTCTCTTTTTGTAGGACTTTTGCTACCATTGTTACTTGATCTCACCATTTTTCTTCTCTTTTTTTTTTCTTACAAGAATAATACTCTCTCTGTAGTTTTTTTTCGTTCTCACGTTTATTTATATACACACTCACTCGATCAAATGAATTTCACACACATTTTTTATTTTTTTTTATTTTTTTGGTAATTTTATTTTTTACTTTTAAGGTTTGGCGCCTTTGTCATTTTTCATTTTTTTATGATCAGATGCAATATATGTGAAACGATGTGGATTTTTAGAGAAAATTATTAGTAAAGTTTTTTAAAGAAAATATTTCTAAAAAAAGATTAAATAATCCATACCTTATATGTTGAATTCTCGAATTAAAATAATGGATTTTTTGCTTAATTTATTCTTTATTCCCAATTTATATAATATAACTTATTATGTATTTCTTTGAAAGGATACCTTATTATGTTAAAAAAAACATTTTAATGAATACAAATATTATAAAATGCACCATTAAAATTTTATTATGTAGATCATTTATTCAAAATGTATCATTGTTTTGTGACCTTGAGTACTTCTGCTATTGTTCTCTTGTTTATCTTTTGGTTATTAATAATATATATTTGTCATTTAAATATTTCATAAATTCCAAATTTTGATGTATGTTAAGTAAGCATAATTTACTCTATGTGTGCGTAAGTTTTTAATCGCTTTGTTATTTCTCTTAGGTAAAAAAATGTATAACTATTATATATATTGACAACATTAAAATATTTCTTTCTTTCAAAAAACAAAAACTTTAAATTCAATCAAATTAGTATAAATTCAGTCAAATTTTCCTAAATTAATTTATATAAATTTAGTCAAATTGAATTTTCCTGACCTAAATGATTCAGTCAAATATCGCAAACCTTCATCATATATAAAGTATTCAAAATTAATTTATTTTTTTTGTTTTTTATATCGGAAAGATAAATTACTCTTGTTGGGAATTGATCATTGGACCTCCCATTACCCAACTCATATATATATATATATATATATATATATATATATAGGCTTAAATAATGTTTAGGTCCCTGTAAGTTCGCGGTTTTTTGAAATAAGTCCCTGTAAGTTTTTTTCTTACAAATTAGTCCCTGCAATTACATTCCCTTTTGATTTTAGTCCCTGACGTTAGGTTCCGTTCCAAAAACGATGGCGTGGCTAACAGAGTGCCATGTGGCAATGCTTATGTGTCAACTGAAGGTTAAGAGAGGGACTAAATCCAAAAAACAATGATATTACAATCGCAGGCTATGTAAAAATTCTTTATGAATAAATTTCCCCAAAACACAAATCAAAACACATAGTTTTAATTTCTCTCCTTCAAACCTCAAATCTGAAATCCCACTCCAATTCAACAATGTCATCATCAACAAACTCCACTCCAATTCAAATCCTAGAATGTGATTGCAACAAAGGCATCTGAAATCCCACTTAACCAAAATTCATATAACCACAAAGGCATATGAATATGTCTTACAAACTTAAACAAAACAAGCTACTAAGTTAATCTACTGAGTTGATCTCCTTAATGCTCCTAAACATCCTTCAAGCTTTAGGTCAATTGGTTGTGTTGATGGATCTTCAATAGCTTGGTCAATTTCATCAGCTGCATACTCTTCATCATTAATTGTCAAAGGTTGGTTTGGATCACTTCCAAGTCCTTTCATATTTTTGCATCTCAAAGTTCTTGTCCTTTCACTTCTCCTTAATTCACCAGATCTTTCCAGGTCTTCATGGATTTGTTGCAACCACATTCTGGGATTTGAATTGGAGTGGAGTTTGTTGATGATGACATTGTTGAATTGGAGTGGGATTTCGGATTTGAGGTTTGAAGGAGATGTGTTTTGGGGAAATTTATTCATGAAGAATTTTTACATAGCCTCTGATTTTGAAATAAGTCCCTGTAATATCATTGTTTTTTGGATTTAGTCCCTCTCTTAATCTTCAGTTGACACATAAGCATTGCCACATGGCACTCCGTTAGCCACGTCATCGTTTTTGGAACGGAACCTAACGTCAGGGACTAAAATCAAAAGAGAATGTAATTGCAGGGACTAATTTGTAAGAAAAAAACTTACAGGGACTGATTTCAAAAAACCGTGAACTTACAGGGACCAAAACATTAGTTAAGCCATATATATATATATATATATATATATATATATATATATATATATATATATATATTTCAACTCTTACCACTTGAGTTATCATACAGGTTATATTATACTTTTTTTGGTCAAATATGATATAATATTTATTTTGACTAAAGCCAATATTCATTAAAAAGGGGAGTCTCACATTCGAACATTGGGTCACTGCCTCACTGCATATAAAAAGTCATCCAAATACGGTAAACCTTCATTATAATGTATTCAAAATTACATTTTTATTTGGAACATCGAAAAAATAATTTTCTTACTTCAGTGATTGATTCCTAGACCTACCCTACCCAATTCATATATCCCTCAACTCTTACCACTTGAGTTATCCTACGGGGACAATTTATTATTTATATTACATATTTTTTTTGGTCAAATATGATACTATTATATTTAATTTGACTAAAGTCAACATTCAATAAAACAGGGAATCTCACGTTCAAACATTGGTCACTGCATATAAAAATCGAGTCAAATACGATAAACCTTCATTATAAAGTATTCAAAATTGATTTATTATTTTGTTTGGTACATCGGAGAAATAAATTCCTTTAATCATAAATTAATCCTGGGACGTCTCCCTACCCAACTCATATATCCTTTAACTTTTACCACTTGAGTTATCGGACAATTTCTTATTTATATTAAAAAAAAATTGGTCAAATATATATAATATTATATTTATTTTGACTAAAGTCAACATTCATTAAAACGGGGAATCTTACATTGTTCACTGCATATAAAAATTCAGTCAAATTTGGTAAACCTTCATTATTAAGTATTCAAAATTAATTTGTTATTTTTGTTTTTTGGTACATCAAAAAGATAAATTGAATTTTTAAGGGGTTTATTCCTAGACCTCCCCTTATCCAACTCACATATCTCTTAACTCTCACCACTTGAGTTATCCTACGGGAACAATTTATTATTTATATAACATTCTTTTTTGGTCAAATATGACATTATATTTATTTTGACTAAAGTGAACATTCATTAAAATGGAGAATCTCACATTCGACAATTGGTCCTTGCATATAAAAATTCAGTCAAATACGATAAATCTTCATTATAAAGTATTTAAAATAATTAATGAGACAATTCTATATCACCTAGCTAGGTGAACTAACTATGACTTAAGAAACTTAATTCTTATGAAAATATCTAACTAATTTTATTAATTAAGTGTGATTAAAGAATTCAAATTTTATTTTTCCTCCTCATAAAAAATGTAGCATTTCTCTGACCCTACAAATTTTTATTACACACAGTTGTAGTCCTTGTTAATTTTCAAAATTATTTAATTATCCTCACACTTTTCTATTTTGTAATAACTTTATTTACAAAATTTAGAATTTTTTAAATCCAAAACATCAAGATAAAAGTAACAAATTCTTGATCTATCAATCAAATTTTGAGCTCTCAATTTTTGAAATAACTTGTTATAATGTTCTAAATATGTACTCATAATAATTAAAAAATACACACATATAGACTTGACATCAGAAGTTAAAACAATTTTGTAGTATTGAAATCATGATATTTTTTGTGAGATGGAAAACAAAATTTATTAATTTTTCAGAGAAGAAAAACTTAACTAACTCGATAAAATATTATCAATCACTAAAAATTAAAAATATTACAAAATAGTTTATACACATCTTAAAAACTATATTGATGCTTAAATTGTAAATAAATAAATAAATAAAAATAATTTAAAGGTAAAATCTAAAGTGTCATTCAAGGATAAAATAGGAAAATAAATAAATATAATTTTAATCTTTATAAAATAATTATGTTGACGTTTTCTTATGATAAATAATCCATCAATTTCTTTCCTTTTTATAATAATATTATTATTTTGCAAAAAAATTGATTGTTATTATAATATAAAGTTAATTAACATTGCCTCATTCTTGTGAAAAAAAAAACGATGCCATGTTACCCAAAAAAACAAAGTTTCCTTAAATAATGATAGTAATGGTTATATTTTTGGATAAAGATATATTTGCAAATTGTACCAAACTAAATATATTTGCAAATATTAAAAAATAGTGATTAATATATAAAATTTAAAAAGAAATAAATTTAACATTTAATAACTGTCAAATAATATCCACCTCGCCATAGTACCGGTACCCATCTATTTACGATGGATACCTAAGAATTATTAGGGCGGGTAACGGAACAAATAGAAAGCATACATCTTGGTCATCATTTATTTCTTCATTTATTTTTATTTTTAAATGTTATTCTTTTATTTTGGTTACATAAAAGTTTTTTGAAATAGGACTCTTAAAAGATGCCACGTGTACAAATACTAAACATAATAATAAATAATAAATGTTAAACAAATGTGAGAATATGAGTATTTTAAAAGTGACCGGTGTACATATTTTTTTTATAGAATTGGTCACAAATAATAATAGTATAGATGATATAATAGATAAAAGGAAAATTGTTTTTTTTTTTACTAAAGATAAAAGGAAAATTGTTGTCGAAGGAAATTCTACATAATATATATGTATAAAAAGTTACTCGTTAAAATTAAAAACTTTCATATCATCAAAAAAATTATAGCCATTTAACACTTGTTATGTAATAAACCTGTGTTTAGAAATTATATAAATGATCATGTAATATAAATTTTAATTCAATCAAAAGTTTTGTAATACGAGTATCAAAATGGACTGCAGTTAAATTAGGTTTAGAGTTTTAATTTTCGTCAAATTTACATTATTCTTTTGATTTGTTTTTATTTTTGGTAAGCAAAAGATAGAATTATAAGAAATACAAAAAGTACTCAACCCTTACAATTCAAGATAATATCTCCTTACATTCTTTTGACTTGTAATCGTTCGTAGCCGACCGACGTACGTCCAACCCTAGTAAATATGTCATTCATTAATTATTTGTACCTTGTGAAGCAGACTTGGTTAAATTGTTTAGGTAGTAAGCAATCTCTTTATTTAGTAGTAAAAAAAATATTTAGACCTTTCATATTTTTCTTGGCCTTTTCTTCATTATGTGCTACATACAAGAGAGAAAGGAAGAAAAAGATAAAGCTGGTAAGTATCCACATGCATGGTGCATTCACTAAATTAAAAAAAGAGGCTACACATGGTTACATAAGCTGAAATTTCTTTATGATTTAATCCCAATCCCTATATAGATGAATGATTTCACATGGTAATGACTAATGAGTATGGTGCCAATACAAAAAAAATTAAAAATATTTGTGGCAAATTAAACTTGCTCGCTACGCCCTAATGATTGAGGAGAATAATTGCATGTTGATGATCCTCATCCTCCACACTTTCTCCATATGCACAATAATTATACTCTCTCTATTTTAAGGTGGGATGCATCATCTAACCCAATGAACCCATAATACAAACGTAAACATGCATGCCTTTACTAGGTAATGCATACAGATACTACACATTAGTGAAAATATATGATTTAACGAGCATTAAATTGGTTAAGTAATAAAAAATTTAGATCCCTTAAACAAATAATCAGAAGAAGTCCGATGAACTCATATGTATGAAAGAAAATTAGGATTGAATATATCTAATATGCTCTACATATATCTCAACAATAATATAGTCATCGGCTCATCACTAAGAGCCTATATATGAATATCGTGATACCACTTTGGATAATATACGTCATTAAAAAGTAGTTCTTATAATATCATATAGAGCATTTCTAATGGTGCTATCACTATGGGTATCATATCTCCAATGAGTTTATCAAAGAGAGTTTCATAGAATAATGATTTGTACCTTATTTATTTTTATCATTGGAGTTCCATGACATAGCATAGAGGGTATCAAAATTAATGATAAATTATCTTAAATAAGGTACCGTAGCATCAATTTAATATTATCTTTTTTTTATATATCACATTAAATAGAATTGACAACTTGTTAATACTGTGTGATACCTTAAGTAATATCACCATTGGAACAAAATATGTATGAATTGCATACATATTGAGCATCTCCAATAGGAGTACCAAAGGGAGTTTGATAGACTATTAATGAGTACCTTATTTTTTTAACTATTGGAACAATAATTATGTGGCATTGATGGTATCAAAAAAATAATTCAAGTATCTTATTTAAAATGATTATGTGGCATTGATATCCTCTATGTCATGTCATGGAACTCCAATTATAAAAATAAATAAGGTACGGATCATTATTCTATAAAACTCTCTTTGATACTCTCATTATATTGGAGATGCTCAAACAATGTTAAAATTGTATACTTAAAATAATTACAATTTAATACATATATGGTGACTATCGAGCAATCCTAATCATTTGGTCACTAAAGATAATTTGGTGCAGCGGAATATACTTTCTCTTGATTCTCAATATTGCGTCTCTTGATCTGGCGGAATAGAAACCTCTCATCACTTGTTTCTTTCCTGCCTTGCACCGCTGTGGAATATGGTTTGGTCTTGAATTAGTATGGTGTCAGCTGATCCAGCTTCTTTATAGGATCATTTTGCTCAATTTATTTATTTTGCTGGAGGTTCGCGTGCTCGACGATCTTTCTTGCAGTTGATTTGATTATGTTGTGTGTGGGTTTTATGGAATGAACGGAATAACAAAGCGTTTAAAGCCAAAGAAAGCTCCATTCATCATTTGTTGGATAAAGTAAAGTTATTTTTGTATGAATGGTTGCAATTTACTAATATTTCTCTAGGCTTAAACTCTCACATGTGGCGGTCGAACTCTTTTCTTTATATAGATATCGGCTGAGTCTTTGTCTTCTTTTTGTCTGTAGATACTAGTTGTATTTTTTGATAATTCTTCTTGGCACATCTTGTGCTAGAAAGAATTCTCGCTTGTTTTTTTAATATATTTCATTTTAATTTGTTCAAAAAAATTAATCATTTGATCACTAAAAATTAATTTTTGTCATAATTAATTTAAATGTCGTACAAATAATAATTTTTAATTTGTTGACGGTGTATGAAAGATTTATTCATATCATGTACATCAAAATTCAAAATTACTCTAAAAAATTAAAGTACTTATGAAACATTTAATCAATCGTTGGAAATTTTAATTAATTTTGTGACGTGATTCTTACCTGTCAAGTTTCCCATACTTTGCTTTGTGGGTGTCATTTGATCTGATTAAGGAAGATGGCAAATACAAAATTTAATTAAAGGCACTATAAGACATAAGTGTAGACACATTATTGCAAAAAGTTGTCAGAACTAAGAAACATTTTAGTATTTTCAATGTTTTCGATCCTATGCTACGAGGTTTGACTCAAGCACTAAAGCGTATGTGCGGTCCTCTGTTTTCATTGCTTTCTTATTTGCATTTTCACATTAAAATTGTAGATTAAGTATGTTTTTATTTTTTAATATATTTCGAGATAAAATAAAAAATGTCTCTCTGAAATTTCACATTCCTCCATTTTTTTATTACTAATAATTGTTGGTTTAAGTATAAGTGGTAGTTTAAGATCACATTGAAAGGTCTCTGGATCAAACCAAAAAGAAGGATGATACTGTGAAAATATTGTGTGGGAAGAAAGGTCCCAGCTAAAAAAGGCTTGGCACTTAATCATGACACCACTTCTTTTTTAGAAACAACTTAGGGTATATTTGGTTTGACTTTAGATAGAATTGATTTTGATAAAATTGATTATAGTAGAATTGATTTTATCATAATTGAGTTTAGTAGAATTGATTTATGTTTGGATACATTCAACTAAAAGTGAGTTGAACAATAAATTTCAGTGTAAAAATCAATTCTAAAGCCAGAAGCTACAATTTTTAACTTCAATCAGAATCAATTCTGGAGACAGAATCAATTCTACTTTACAGCAACCACACATGACAGAATCAATTTTATACGTCCAGAATCAATTCTAGCTCCACTAGAATTGAAACCAAACATACACTAAATGAATTATATTATCACTTGATGAGCACAAAAAGTGCTGCATCTAAGGAGCCAAAGCAAAAGAACATAAGAGTATATTACACAACCTCAATGGCTAACACAATACGAGCCAGAAAACCCCACAAAACAAAGCTTTTACACTTAATCACCTCTCCAATCTATGCATAATAAAGGATTGATATACCAACAATTAAACGCCACCCCAAAATCTTTATGTTTACTTTTAAACCACCACCAAACTTGAATTATAATTTGGTCTACTAATTGTACAGAATCAAAAAATTTGTGTTGAAAAATGCATTCATTCCAACTTTTCCAAATCCAATAAGTTGTGGCCATCCACACCACCTGAAAAACTTTAGAAGGTTTGGACGACAGAAATTGAAGACCAGCAAACTGATAAGCATGTGACACAGCCTCCGAAGGCAGAACAGCCTGGATACCTAACCAAGACAAAATGTCATTCCACATTTTTTGAGCAAAATCACAGACAAAAAACAGATGAGATACAGTTTCCTTTACAAGACAACCAAAACTGCACAAATGAGAACCAGAAGAAACCACACCCCGCCAGAGAAGATTGGGCTTGGCACTTAATCATGACACCACTTCTCTTTTATGGAAATCACAATTTTTAGTAAAAATACAACTGCAATTACATTGTGAAGATTGGGCTAGAGAAAATTGATGAAAGAATCAAATTTAACCTATTAAAAGTTATGGATATATTTATACAAGTGCCCGTCCCGACTATTTGGAAATTTCAGACAAATTTGATGAGGAAGCTCTTTGAAAGTAAAATGAGATTAATATATATTTTTTTCGAAAAATTGCAGTTTTTTTAATTAAATAACTTTTAACATGTGAATATTACATATTTAAAATAACCAACAAATAACCAACCACTGCACCAACAAATATTACATATTTAAAATTCTATGAAGCCATACTTATCCCAACTTGTCCGGCCTCTGGACGCCCCTGATTTATACAATCAAAATTACACACAGTATTATTAGTACGCATAAATTATTGACACTACAAGTTCTTTTCTAAAACTATATTTAGTGAAAGAAAATTATTTTGACATTATTTGTGAGTATAAACAACAATAATACACTACTAAAATTCGCTAAATATGTATAGATTCAATATTTGTCAAAAAAAATGTAATAGATTCAATAGTTTGTAAAAATAGCGATAAGTTTGCAATAATAATATATTAATTGAAGTTAATTTTGCTTGTTGTCGTGTGTTTGATTCCCTACATCACTATTTCTTTGTTATTTTTAATGACTTATTTACTTGTTATTGCAATTTAAAATAAAACAATAAAAAATTCGGAAAACAAGATTCAATCTCAAAACCTCGCATTCAACGTATGGTATCAACAAAATAACCAACCACTGCACCAACAAATATTACATATTTAAAAAAAATCTATGAAGCCATGCTTATCCCAACTTGTCCGGCCTCTGGACGCCCTTTATACAATCAAAATTACACACAGTATTATTAGTACACAAAAATTATTGACACTACAAGTTCTTTTCTAAAACTATATTGGCAGCTGAAGAACTGCCAACCTGAAAGTTGCACCATAGTTTTCAGTCTGATTTTAACATGTGAATTTTTTTTAGAGTCGTGTAGTTTCTAATGATTATACTCTTTATGCTATGATAGTTCTTTTGAACTATGATTGTTGGTGACGACAATAGAAGCTAATGTATCATTTTCAATCAAGGTGAAGATTGTCAGTGATGTTTAAAAATATACATGTTAAAAAAGTCTCACATTGCTAAAAGTTGTGAAGGAATTAGAATGAGGTTAATTAAGTGTTGTGTGAACTCTAGTTCTTCGTTATAACAACCGTCATAATCAATTTAAGTTTGTATCTTTTTTTTCTTCTCTTTTTCTCTAAGAGTGTTGTGGGATGTAGTTAGATATTTGCTTTAGAGATGTGGGTATACTCAAGAAGTCATGAGGTGGTTGAAAGTAATTTATGTGTTGTAATAATTTTTATATAGTATTATTCTCGTATTGCCATTGGACAATGATTATAATTTTTTCTCTCTAAATTTGGAATTTCAAGTATTAAATCAACTATAACATGTGAAACTTACACGTGCAGAATTTTTTTAGAATTTCATAGTATAAGTGGTCATGTGTCTCACACTCATGCGTATTAAGCTTATCACACTCATGCGTATTAAGCTTACAGAAAACCCAAAATATATAAATTGTAGTATCTTAGAAAATACTCTGCAACAAATTTGAGATCAGATTGAGATGGATAATATTAACATTAACAATGAAAAATAAATAGAAATAGTGTTTCAAAATAGACGCTTAAAGGAAATGAAAGAGTACATATTATTAATTTCTAAAATTTCTAGCAACCATATATGACTTTTGCCATTTGTGGTAGGAGCAAAATTAAGCAGCAACAATCTGCGTTAGCATAGCAATATCATGTGTGGGTCACAAATATCTCTATTCCCATGTGTATAGATAGAACTTCTACTAATCACATAATCAATCGTAGCTAAAATATCATTTCTCGAGGTATAATATCACAAAGTAATCATCATGTCTATTTAAACCAAATAAAATCATATATTTGCCGCAATTTGATTCAACCGAATCACCTAATTAAAATACTACTATTGTCTTTTGCAAAGGGTCCTACAAGATTAACACAATAAGAATAAAGAAATTAAAAGAAGGGTAAGGACCCCAAATATAAGAGATTTTGTAGAATGAAAAAAGTTGATTGAGTAGGTGAATGGAATTAAGAGAACAAAGAGGCAAAACTAGAAAAAGCAACAAAGATATATGTTGGTGTTGAAAAAATAGGGGACAAAAGTAGGGAAAGAAGGGAATAATTTGAGCTAACTTAATTGTTACTCAATAAAAAACACAAATCTCAATTGGAAAATATTATTAGAACAACCATAGAAACACACCATAATAATATAGTTAGTGCTTCGAAACAGTGACAATGCCCAGACTCTGATTTAGGGGGTGTAGATGTTTAATTTTTTTTATAATGATATTTAAAATTTATAACTATGATATTTAAACACCGTTTATTCTTCTATATTTATTCAACACGTTATTTTATCTATACATTTTTCTATCATATCAATAATTTTTCACACCTATATATGATATCAATGTCAATTTTTTTTATCTCTTTCTCTAAGAAGCCGTATACCCTCATTTCGGTATATATATACACTTATTAATTTATTTTTCTAAGATTTAATTAATAATTATATATATATATATATATATATATATATATATAGACACACACACATACATGGGGATTGTTAACTTTGACTCATGTAGGTCAAAGTTAACAACTATGACCCATATGAATTTCTCCAAACCCCCCCCCCCCCATTATTATACACGCACGCCCCCCACTTTTTCCTTTGGTCATAATTGTAAACTTTGACCCACATGGTCAATGTTAGCAACCCCCTATATATATATATATATATATATATATATATATATATATATATATAATTGAAAGAAATTTGAGTTATAGTGTAACAAATAGTTTAGTTCGGCATTTTGAAAGAAAAAAAAAAGAACTAATATAAAAATAGTCAGTTGATTTTGTAATTGTTTCATACTAAATTTGAACAAATTCAAAGCAAAAATTGAGTATTATTTACATTTTAAAACAAAGACAACATGTAAAGTTATACATTTATGCAATATAGTTTCCACGTTAAAAATTCATAATTTGACACCCCAGTAGATTAATTAGTTTTAACAAGCAAGTTTTAAAACTTGAGATTGATTATTCTTATTATGATTTTTTTGACAAAATTATTCTTATTATGATATATAGTACAAAAAACAACAAAAGAAAATGAGATAGTCATACCATTACAGATTCATCAACACAAAAATCAAGAAAAAAAAACAACACAAGTGCAAGTGTGGTGCAAAGTCTAAAATTTATGGAATTCATTATCGATAAAAATCTTATTATTTGTGCAAAATATCAAAACACAGGGGGTGCAGCTGCACCCCCTCACCACTATGTGGCATCGCCCCTGCTTCGAGATGATTCACCGTAGATTAGTGTTTAAAATTATTATTTGTTTGATAAAAGTATTTAAAATTATTTAAAAAATTATCTAACAATTGTCAATAATATTTTGTGAAATAAAAAACATGACTCTTTTAGACTTTATAGCTAAAAAATTGACTCGACTAACATTAATTGAATATGATTTACATTTTATTTTATGTTGTTTAATTTTAACCAAATTAAAATTAATTAAGTTAAAAAGAGTGACAATAAAAATCTACAATTTCTAGCTCAACTGTCATAAAATGTCAAAGTTATTAGGTAGGACCTCATGATCGGAGTTCAAACTC
This sequence comes from Trifolium dubium, assembly GCA_951804385.1. Lineage (NCBI taxonomy): Eukaryota > Viridiplantae > Streptophyta > Magnoliopsida > Fabales > Fabaceae > Trifolium > Trifolium dubium. The sequence goes on from OX638065.1 coordinate 32,675,724, forward strand.
TAATCTTCTATTTTTATGTGTGAGTTTTTAATAACATACAATTTTACCTACGTATCAAATAAAATGATGGACAATAAATTTATACTTTTAAATAATACTAGTAATGTATATTATCTTTAAAATTTTGAATATTTGTTTAAATACTAATCCATCAACATTTTTACGCAAATATCCCCCTTTCAAACAAATAACATCAATCTATTCCTCTTTCAAAATAATATATCGATTTGTCCTACATTTAAAGGGCATATACAATTCTGCTACTTAGTCCAGCGGAATTCTAAAGGGAACAAAATCTAATGGCATGCGGTGGGTCCCACCATTCCACTTTTTTTTTTTCATTTTGTCTTTATCTTTTTTGTTACAAAAATCTAAACAGACCCTAACTCCAAACCTTAAACCCCCAAACTTAATCTCAAACCCTAACCCTAAACCGTAAAAATAAATTTTCTCAATTTTTTATAAAAAATTCCAAAAATTATATAATTTTTTTTGAATTTATAAATTAATAAAAACAAAAAAAAAACTGTAAAATAAATTCAAAAATTCAAAATATTATACCAAATAAACTCAATAATATACTAATTATAAATTAATAACTAACACAAAAGTAAAAATATTTTTATAAACTAATAAAGAGTAATAATATATTACATGCCCGCAAGCCAACCTACCCCGCTCCGTGACGTCCCCGTTTTGAAGTGGGCTAAACGGAGGCGGGCCAATTTAAGACACTTAACCTAAAAGCATAGCGCAGACCGCTCAAACTGGCGGGTTAAATGGGGCACCCTGATGGATCCGACCCGTTTTGTCACCCCTAGTCACACGAGTTAAATTATAAAATAAAAAACTTCAATATAAAAGATTCAATATTATTTTCTTTATTTCCGTTAAACAAAAATTCATTTTAATTTCTTCGTAAAAATACAAAATTTTTAACAACAATATAAATTGAATGTTTATTAGAGTAACATATGCAACAATGTAAATTGAATGTATATCATGTATATCAAAAGTAACTGGATTCTCGTCCAAAGAAATTTTGGACAGTGGAATTTAATTTCTTATAGCACAAAATCTAAATTTTATTGCACATTAATTTCATATATACTCCTTCTCACTTTGAATGAATACATAAGACAAGATAGTAGTAGTTTGTATTCTAGACTAAACACAAGTATAGGTCAATTTCCTTGACTCAATTAGTAGGCTAGTCCAATTCATCAGACAAGATTTTAAGTTTCACTTTAACAATCAGTTCAATGCAGGGTCTATCCGTCATGTTTAAAGATCCCGAGCTAATAATATAAAATGATTCTTAAAAATTAATTTTTTTTCTTGAAATTAATTAATTTATAATGTAAAATCAAATCAATAACATAAAAAATAGTTACATTATAATTAATAATAATAATAATAATAATAATAATAATAATAATAAAATCATCTTTTAATAGTAAAAACAAATCACCTTTAAAAAAATATCATGACAAATTGTTAGTTTTTCAATAAAAATTTTAACTTTATTTTAGAAATTACGAGTAATAATTTATTTTACCAAGTAAAATAATAAAAGATAAAGAATGTAGTCTTTTTAAAAATAAAATAGTGTAATTATTTATAAGTTATAACTAGAGTGATTCTATTTGTAGAAAAAACTCTTATCCATTTGTAAAAAGGAAATAACTTTTAAAATAAAACAATAAATAAAACAACCATGAGCAAGAGTAGAACACAAGACCAATCTTAACAGAGGTATGCTACGACACGGACTACATTGTGATTTAAAATTTTGGTATATATACTCAACTCATGTTTAATTGATAGGCCTATTAAACTAAAATATTTGAGGCCCATCGGATGTTGAGGCTCAAGGCTACAGGTCAAGTTGTCCTGCCTCTGAGTCGGTCCTGGTTCAACGACCAAAGACTTCCATAGCACACACTAAGGCACAATGACGAGGACGCGAGTCTTTATCCCACAACATATCTACACGTCAAGTGCACTTATAAAAATTAGACACCACATCTATAATGTACAAAATTTAAGTGCATCTATATAAGTATTTTTTGTATGTCTTTGGATATAACAAACTATATTTTTTCAAACTCATGCTTTTATTATAGTTAGTTACAACCACAAAATATAATCTACATTTAAAAATCATATAAAAAGTGTCTAAAATAATACACCTAAATTTTGTCCATTATTCATAATTTGCTCATAACATCCTATTTAAGAGACAACGATGCAATACCGATGCATTTTTTTTGTGTAAAATACTTTTACACTTAAATTAAGTGTGTGTTTGATTTAGCTTTTGGAAGAGCCAAAAGCAATTCTAGAAGTGTAGAATTGATTCTAGATTGATTCTAGATGTTTGGTTATTCTAAAGCATAATTGATTCTGCCTCCAGAATTGATTCTGCTAGAAGCTATAATTTGTAGCTTCTGACTTTTGGTATCATTTTTACACTGAAATTTATTGTTCAACTCACTTTTACATAATTGTATCCAAACATAAATCAATTATGCTACAATCAATTCTGATAAAATCAATTCTACCAAAATCAATTCTATCAAAATTAATTCTATCTAAAGTCAAACCAAACACACACTAAATTCAATTGTTGGTGTAAATACTTTGAATATTGCACATGTAACACAGTTTCGGAAGCTTAGTCTATATAAGTTAAATTTTTGAATGCTTTGGAGTTTTTATTTTTGTTACATAATGCTTTGAAGTTTGGTTAACTAACAATATTATGCAAGTCCAATTTATTTATGATTTAAATTTAATTTAAAATAAAATTATGAAATACATAGGGTCCACCTAATACTTGACACACTCAAATTTATATTTGGGACATTGCAAATCATGTGTGAGAATTTTAATCATAATATTACGATATTTTTTTGTTTACATCATCAGTTTAATACGATTCGGCATAAAGTGTTGTTCAAAAAAATTATGGCATAAAGTGTTTTAGTCTCTCTTAAACATAATTGCCAGGAATTAAATTATTATCTTCTCTATAAAATTCAACGTCGATCACTATTAGTCTAACTAACATTTATTAATTATAGTATGGTATTGTTCATTAACATTTAATAAAAATAAAATAACAAGATTCTTGTAAAAAAAAAAAAAATAACAAGATTGAGTATTAAGTGGCTGATCCAAATCCAAATGATGTCTTTACGAGTAAACTATTTAATTGAACGTGCCTAAAACTTATGTATTTTTTTTTTTGGAACGGTAAAATATATTATTATTAATAATTAAGTCTTCGCACAAGACGAACAAAGACTTTTGAAAGCGTAAAACTTATGTATTGGATTTGTGTCTATGGCTAATGGCTCTATGCTAAGCAGACTTTCTCCCTTAAACAATTAAACAAGTCTCTAACAAAAAGTTATACTACTAAAAAAAAAACTTCCATTACAATGGTATTCACAACAATTCACCCTTTAAATAAAACAACAAATTCACAAATTTACTTAATTGATTAGATCTAATTGGCAAAATTTATAAGGAAATTACAGCAAAGCCAAATTCACCTCCAACGAGTAACTAAATTAGAAGATTTTAATTTGTCAAAAAATAAATTAGAAGATTTTAAATGTATGCGCGTAAAAAAATAAGCATATTTAGATTTTGTGAAAAATTGTGTTGAAGACAAATTAAAGAACATGAATTAATTAATTTTTGCTGGCACTCATCAGTCATCAGGACCTTCCTATTGTAGTACTGTATGCAGCGATGCGTCTGTGCACCAACATTCTATATTACGTCCTTCCTTTTCGATAAATAAATTCTTATATAGTAAGAAATTAAATCTGGCCACACTTGCAAAGAAAAAAGAAATAAATGATATATTGTCAAAATAAAAATAAATGATATAATATTAAATATAATTTCTTAATTTAAAAAGTAAGAATTATTTAATTATAGTTTTGTCCTCGTACGATAGCTCAAGTGGTAAGAGGTGGGAGGACATATGAGTTAAGTAAGAAGAAGTCCAGCATTTGATCTTTGGTGGAAGCAATTTATATTTTTGATGTATAAAAAAAATTTAATTATAGTTTTGTGAGTGTAATAATTATATAATTTGGCAAAATCCAATTTTTTTTATCATGTGACTATGTAAGAATATCTCTTAAATACTTTACATGATAAGTGTTATAGAATTTTTATTGAAATTTGTAAAGTTAATATATTGAAAATGGTACTAATGTTTAACATTTTGAATAACAAATACTCATAATATTTAACCAAACGTTAGTTAATTGAGAGAAATATGATAGGATTTTTGCAATTACGATTGAGAAGAGACTGATACTACTTGATATTAACATTCACTACGAATCAAATTAGTCAGTCCAATGAACCAGATAGTAGTAGTGAAAACTATAAAATACTCATAAAATTTATACCTTTCAAATTGAATATATAAAAATATTAATGCTATAATTTACTAGTATAATATTCCTTTATATATTTTATCAAATAAAAATATATTTCTATTTTATTAATTAATTCTTAAAATATTTCCATAAATATGTATTTACTACTTATATTAGAATTAATATTTTGGTCGAAACCGGGGTATCCACCGCCGAACGCAGTGACTATTCTCTCGTTAGATTGGAGGCACCTCGATGGATATAAATGAATAAAGTAGAAAATGAATTTATATAAAAAATTTATATTGAAAGTGAATGAATAGTAACTGAATTTATATAAAAATATATATTCACAATTTTAATAAAATATATTATAAACATTTTAAATCTTTAAGACAAGAAAAATAAGTTGATTTTATTATATAATTATTTGTGAAAAAATTTACACGATAAATTAATGTATCGTCATTGAAAATTGAATTGCTTCAATTATTAAATAAACACTTTTTTTACTTAAATTCTTGCAAATAATAGTTTTAAATCTCCAACAAATTGTCCCATTATTTGAGATTAACATTTCGCAAAAACAAAAAGAATTAACATCTGATGTTTTTTTTTTTCTTTTACCATATACAAAATTCATATTACCAAGATGTTACAATTTAATTCAATCATTTTTATTATATAATTATTTGTGAAATAAGTTGATTTTATTATATAATTATTTGTGAAAAAATTTACACAATAAATTAATGTATCGTCATTGAAAATCGAATTGCTTCAATTATTAAATAAACACTTTTTTTACTTAAATTCTTGCAAATAATAGTATGTTTAAAACCACGATAACAAAATTAAAAGTAGCTGTTGCATCTTTTCAAAATAGTTTTAAATCTCCGACCAATTATCCCATTGTTTGAGATTAACGTTTCGCAAAAACAAAAAGAATTAACATCCGACGTTTTTTTTCTTTTACCATATACAAGATTTATATTACCAAGATGTTACAATTTAAGTCAATCATTTTTATTTTGTTTGTATAAATTACATATCTTAATACACAAGTTTCGAGACTAATTTCTTCAAATCCTATCAAACTCAAAGAAACCTTAAATTATTTTCAAACTTTTTAACGTTGCCGTATATTCAAATTAATTGTTTTTACAATCAAACAACTATATAAAAGTAGAGAATTTTGTTTAAAAAAAAATAGAGAATTTTAATAAAAAAAAATATATAAATAGAGAATAAATCCTAAAAAAGTAAAAAAAAAAATATCTTAAATATGGTAATAACCCTATAATAACCCTATAATCTACAGACTACAACCATATCGCGTGTACTTCACACTCACGAAACCGCGTGAAAGTTGTACCACCGCTCATATTTTGTGTGTGATTTCGCTCTACAAATACACACTTCTTCCACTCACACTCTCTCTCACTCACTCTCTCTCTCTCTCTCTCTCTCTCTCTCTCACTTTTTTTCTCTCTCCCATGTTTTCCATTTCTTCAATCATGGGTCCCTTCACACATTCCACATAGTTTCTCTCCTTTTCTTTTCCCTATTAAAATCTCTCCCATTCTCTCCAAATTCCCCACTTTTTCTTCCTCTGTTTTCCCCTGTTTTTCCTCTGTTTTTTTCTTCTGTTTTTCCTCTGTTTTTTGCTCTGTTTTTTCTTTACCATGGCTGAAAACCTAGCTGATGGTGAGTTCTGGCTACCACCACAGTTTCTCTCCGACGATGACGACTCAACAACCGTTCCCTTTTCACCAAAAAACAAACAACATTCATTCCTTGACAATGACGAAAATACCCTGCTTTTTCCTTCTGAGTTACCTTATGGTTTCTCTTCTTCTGATCTCAGTTCTCCAATCGATTCTCTTGCTAACTCTAGCGAAACCGAAAGCGATGAAGATGAACAACTCGTCGCTGAGTTAACTCGTCGCATGGCTCGTTCTTGTCTTCAAGATGATGATTCCAAACCCTCTGATAACCACAATAACATGGTACCAAAAAGTTCATTTTTTTCTTCAATTTTTCATTTTTTTTGGCAGAATAGTACTTTTTTCCAAATGGGTTTTTTTATTTTGTGGTTTTTTTTCTTCAAAATGGGTTTTTTTAGTGGTTTTTTGTTATGGGTTTTTATGATGTCGTTTTGTTCAATATGCAGGGTCGTTTTAAGTCATCTTCACCACAATCTACACTGTGTGCTTTTGGGAATAGTTGTAGATGTGGAAAAGGTTCAAGCCATGGAAGTCCTAATGGTGTTTGTGAAGATTCATCTTCAAGAGCTACTTGGGATCTGTTGCATGCTGCTGCTGGTGAAGTTGAAAGAATGAGATTGAATCAAATAAGCTATAATCTTCACAACAACACCAATGTTCCTCAAAGAACACCTTCTCCTGTTACTTTACCTTCCCAAATCAACACTGTTTCAACAAATCAGGAAATGGGTTTTTTCAATCAATCATCAATTTCTCACCAACAACTTCAAATTGCTCAAGTAAGCTTTTAATTTCATAAATTGTTTATTTTTAATATTTTTTAAAATGGGGTTAAGTTTTTTTTTTAATTAATTTTGTTTATGATTTTAGTTTCAGATGCTGAGGAACCAACAAATAGCAAAAAATCAGAACTTGATGAATGGGGGTATACAGAAGCAATGTGGGGGTGTATTTCAAAATAGAGGAAGAAATTGTGTTAATGTTCCAAACAATGGAACTTTAGGTTTATCTTCATCTGCATGGCCAACACTACAACATGCTAAAAACCAACAAATTCAAAATCAAATTCAAAATCAACAATATGGTTCTGGAATGAGAGCTGTTTTTCTTGGAAACAGTTCTGGAAGAAGAGAAAGTACTGGTACTGGTGTATTCTTACCTCGTCCTGTTGAATCAAGAAAAAAACCAGGTGATTACGTTTTTTCTATGCTGTTTTTTTGTCTTTTTTAAATTTCAAATTTTGTCTTGTACTTTTTTTCATTAATTAATATGGTTGTTGAATCTAGTAAATGTTGGCTACTATTTTTCTTTTTTCGGTTGTTTTTTTAGATGTTGTTAATTATTAATGTACGTTTTGTTTCTGGTTTCATTGTTGAGTGTGAAGATGGTTCTGCTATTTAAATTTTGAACTTTCATACTAACCTTAATAATTAAGGTTGTTAATTTTTCATGTACTATTGTTAATTATGGTTCTGCTATTTAATTTTTCATGTACTATTGTTAATGATTGTGGTTTATTACTTCATCTAAATTTTAAATTTTAATTTTGGTTTTATTTTTTTGTAGTTTGTGCAACTGCTTTGGTTCCAGCTAGAGTGGCGCAGGCCCTAAATTTGAAGCTTGATGACTATGTAGTGGGTTGCCAGCCGCAACCACACATGCATCATTTTAATTCCACCTCTAATGTTGAAAATGGTAATAATATTAATTAATTATAAATTATATATATTATTATATCATAGTATTAAATTGATTGAGAGTGTACTTGTCACTCTCCATATATTCTGGATTTTTTATAATTTTATAATTTTTTTTTTTTTTTATATTTTATAATGAAAAGGGTTTATTTTATTGAGTATTGAATCTTTGACTTTTGTGTATATGCAGCAGGTGGTGCTACTAGGTTAAGGGGTAATTATGTCCTTTCACAATCACAACAGAGGCGCAGCAGCAGGCCACAGCCAGCAGGGAGCAATGAAATAAGCCTACCACAGGAGTGGACTTACTGATATGATGTTGATGAAAAATTTATGAAAATGAAATCTTCTTTTGATTTGTTTGGTGAAGGAAGGTTTATAGTAGTTGGTTTTGGTCTTTTGTGAGAAGAAAAGGGTAGGGAATAGTTTTATAAAGAAGAAATAGGTTTTTTTGTGAAGGTTTTTTGGATGAAGATGTAGGAGAAAAAATAGATTAATAATATTAATAAGTTTTTTTATTTTTGTTTAGCCAAGGGTTAAAAATAATGTTAGGAGCCTTTGGATAAAAAAGTAATGTAGCCTGACATTGCAGTGATAAATCAGTTACTTTTGTTCTTTTTGATGGGAGGTATTAGAAAGTCTCTCAAGGAAAGACAAAAATGGTGGATGGGTCAATTTTTGCCTATTTTTTTGTTTAATGTTTGGTTTTATTAGGGTAATAGTAGTAATAAAAAATGGGTTTGGGGAAGACAAAGGAGAAATTAGAGACTAGATTTGCAGAGGTATTACAGCTCCTTTGTTTAATCACAATGGGTTCATTTTGTTGTGGGAATACTTGTCAGGAAAATCTCATCATGCCAACCTGTCCACCTTAATTACCTTACTATGATTAATAATACAATGAATTTTTATTAGTATCTCATAATGTATCAATGTATCTTGTCTTTACTTATGTGTATTGTGTATGCCTCTTTTTTTTTAGGGATGTAATTTCCTTTTAATTTTTATAAAAAATTATATGTAATATTTGGGGTACATGTTAGTATCGTGGTCAAATTCTTGATTACTATAATTCTTTTTTCTAAAAATTAAAGGGTGAAATTGAAAAATCAATATAATAAAACTACTTTAATATTGTTTTCAATATAAAATTTGTTTATTATATAGTATTAATTAGTGTATTTAATTAACATAACTATTAAAATGTATAAAAACTTTTACAATTTTCGAGTACATTGGAGGATTTAGAGAAACTAAATGAATTAAAATCCCAATCCAACTCATGTAGTAAAAATGTAAATAAATTAACCTCGATTTGTAATAAAGGTCTCTTATTATGAGCTGTGTCTTACCAAGGACTAGTTGCTTTTTCCAGTACAATTAAAGGCAGCTTTTGCTATGTCCAAGGAGTGATTGCAGGCACTTTGGATATTTTGATATTTGAAAAAATAAAAATATTTTTTAAAAAAATAAAATTATAAAATTAACCTTTGAACCATTGGGTATTGTGGGTCTCTCTTATGTATGGACAATTTCTGAAAACATAGAGGGTAAAGTTGAAACAAGAAAATAAAGCAAATGAGAATAACATTGATGGGTCATGGCTATAATGTGTGTGTGAGTAGGAGTGTACGTATATTTGAAGATTAATTGACCATTGCTTGGGAGTGAAGCTTCTGTGCCAATGGATTGAATTGTGGTACAATATGAGTTTATGGTTTAACACGTGTAAGGTTTTTGCTTTTGAAGTGCTTATAAATCGTTTTCATATGGTGCTTTCATTTCATTTATGGCTAAAAAGTTACTTCTATAGTCTATCTTGGAACTCACAAATATGGTGGGGGGCTCATGGTACATGCTTAGTTTTCAAGGATTTCCAAGGAAACGTATCCATCTAGTAGTGCCGAATCATTTCTATTGTGTTTTTTTTTTTGGTACATCATTTCTATTGTGTTTTACAAAAGTGTCGATTAATATTTTCATTTTTTTTTGTAAGTTTGAAGTTGATTAATTGTTTAGACAAACAATTGTGATGCTTGAATGTATTTAAATTGCAAAAAATTCACAAACATATATTTTTAATAGTTATTTTGGGCCTTGCATTTACTCATTCTGTATTAAAATATAAGTTATTTTAAGAAAAAAAATTTGTATTAAAATATAAATCATTTTACATTAACAATGAAACATTTAAGGTCTGTTTGGTAAAAATAGCGGATAGCTGATAGCTTATAGCTTATAACTGATGACTGATAGCTTATAGCTGATAGCTGATAAGTTAATTGAAATGTTTGATAAAATTAACGGTTCAATTGGTTGATAGGTATAAAATGACATATAAGGACATTGTTAATTATAAAATTTCTTGTAAAAACACTTAATAAAATATATAATTAAATTAATATTTGATACTTAAAATTTAGCAACTTAAATTTAATTTATCTTTTATATATTAAATTATTTAATCTTTGAATGTCTTTATTTCATTTTTATACTTTGTAAAATAAATTATAAATGAGAATATTTTCTTAGTGAACAAATAATATTTTTTATTAGAGATGCATATATGATAAATTAAAAGACTAAATAAATAAAAGGGTTTGTTTAATTAATAAAGCAGAAAGGATTTGTTATAGATTTTTTTTACGTATTTAGACCAACAAAACAACGTAAAAAGAAAAGCACAAATATGTAAAAGAAAAACCAAAACTTATACTAGTCAACAAAAAAAATGTTTAGTCAAAGAAAAATAACAAAAAATTAATGTCATAAACTTAAGTGAAAGGAAAAGAGTCGCGTACAGTGAACCTGCATAGATGATACATTGCATGTTTTGGTAATAAATTGTAAGGGGTAAAAAAGAATTTTATGTAAAGTAATAAGGGTATAAATGGCAGAAAAGATGATAAGCTATAAGCTAAAACGCTACTTAGTGCCCGTTTGGCCGGGCTTATTTTCTACTTTTTTTCTTCTCCTTAAAAATAGTAAAGTAGTAAAAAAATGTGTTTGATTCTACTTTTTTTTATTTTTTAATTCTTTAGTTTATTTCTCTAATATTTTTAAAGAGAAATATGACTAAATCCAATTTTATACTTCTCTATGTCGTTTAAGCTAAATAGAAAAGTAGAAAATAAGCCGGGCCAAACAATACTATTAAAAATATATTTTGGGTCTTAGACCATCTTCAATGGAGAACCCCATTTTTGAGTACTTATAGGGCCCCACTTGTACACATCATTTATTTATAATTTTTTAATAATAGTACCTAATAAGCACTCACTTCCTCCAACCCAACACCTCTTTAAAAAGTTCTTAAGGGGTCCCACTAATAACTATATACTACCTCCGTACCAAAATATATGTCGTTTTGACTATATCACACAAATTAAGAAATGTAATCATTGTTGTATGGAAAAGATAAATTATGGGTTAGTTTACAAAATTATCCCTCATTAATGGTATGGGAAAAATAAATTATAGAATTGAAAGAAGAAAGAGAAATAATTAGTTAAGGGTATAAGAGGAAAAAGAGCATTAAATGTTTCATTGGTAATGTAAAACGACATATATTATGGTACAAATTTTTTTCTCAAAACGACATATATTTTGGTACGGAGGGAGTATCATTTAATTTAATATATTAAAGTGTGGTGAAAAATAAAATAATATATTAAAATGTGTGGGACCCATTAAGTACTATGAAAGAGAGAGTGCTTATTTAAGCATAGGTACTTAATAGATACCATTTTTGCATGTGCTCCAATGGTAGTACTTAATAAGTACTGGTTCTTATTAGGTACTATATGATAAGCACTAACCATTGGAGATGGTCTTATTTACTTTTGAAACTTTTCAAAATCTTTCAAATCGACTACCTTTAAAGCAAGCGGAAGACAATTGAATCGAAGTCTACCATGCACTCAATTAAAGGATAGATTGCATGTTAAACCTGTATCGTTCAATGATGATAATGTGAGCTATGTCCAATGAGTATAAGGATTGAAAACTTAAACACTTAGTTTTATTCGTGAAAAAGTTTTACAAGTTATTTTCTATTGATCACACTATTTTAAGCAAGGCAATGGATATCAGGGATTCACCTACAATTTTTATCGAACATTTGGTGTGTGTAAAATTCGAGTTTTTTTTTGAAATTATTTATGAAAAACTCAGTTAGTGTTTTTATCAAACACATGATGCGGGTTTTTCACAACATTGAGATTTCACACATAACACAATTCACAAAAATCTATTCAATTAAAACAGTATAACAACAATAAAATGATAAAAAAAACACACACGATATGATTAGGGAGTTCAAGGGTTTTCTCATCCTCTCTTTGGTCTGGTACGTCTCTCATCCAATTTCCAAAAAAAGAATTGAGAAATTATTTTTTGGCACACTGCCAAGGTTTGCGTCGACTTAGAATTTTAGGACTTTCTGCATTGACATACATATTTTTGAGTTGACTCAAAAACTCTAAAATGTTTTTATTTTAAAACATCAAAAAGATAAATTGCTCCCACCAGGAATTGATCCCAGGACCTTCTCCTACCAAATTCATAAGTCGCTTAGCTCTTATCACTTGAACTATCATACGGAGATAAAAAAAACCCTAAAATGTGATTTTTCAAGTTTTTATAGTATTTTTGCTACCAAATCATTTCTAGACCTTTGCCAATATCATCTATATTATTTTCAATGTATTTTAGACATCATTAAAACATGGTGAGAACTTGTGCACTTACATAAACTACCTTATTTATTGCTTCAATTTACAAAATTACTTTATAAATTATAAGAACATTTTAATAAATAAATTTATTTATTATAATCAACAAAATTATTAATTTCTTTAAAAACGTATGAAAAAACTTAATTGAAACATTCTATTATGAGACATAGAGAGTACTATATAGAAAAAGATTGACTTAAAAAGAAAACATTTCATCTTTATATGCTCACAAGTTATTCATCTTGAAATTTGTGTATTCTACTTTTTCTTTAAAAGAAAAATGATAAACATTGCTCTAAAGACAATAACGATAAGAAAGCAAAAAAAGTAAAAAATTCTTGAAATTTGTGTATTTTACTTTTTAAAAATAATAAAACACAATTTTCAATATAAATATTACATTTTTTTAGTAACTTTAACTAGTGATGAACACTAATTAGCAAGACCCTAGTTTAAAAGCACAAAACCTTTACTAAACAAATCATAATTAATTCTACATCTTTAAAATTAATTATAGCTCGTCTAATTAAAATTGAAACTAAACATACACTACTACTAACAACATTTTTTATTGTTTGTAAATGAACTTTCTTAAAATTTCGACGATATTGGTACTTTTTCATCATTAGATAATATATTACGTCGTTTAATACATATTACTTGATCAATTTATAGTTAAAAATTGAATGAGAGATCAAAATTGACAAATTTTAAAATAAAAAAATTAAAACTACATAACCGTGAAAATACAGGACCAAAACCATAAATAATAAGAAGTTGTAACCGAAAAATATTTTAAGATTTAAAGCATATCAAAATCAATCTATATATTAAAAATAATCGGCCCAATAAAAATGAAATGAGAATTTAGATGAAGGGGACTCACTACTACCACTCATTTGTAATGGGGTGTTATGTTCCATTACGGAGAAATGAAATGCATGGCCAACCCAATTCTACACATTGGTAAGAAAAGGATTGAAAGTGATGGTCATCGTTGATGGTGCAATGACTTTCTTTTGTGCAACAGAACACAGTAACTGACTACACCACACCATAAGTTTATTGTGTATTTTTACGATCTTTGATTCTTGATTTTTTATTTCTTATATTAGCATGTCGTAGCTTGTGTCCATGTGTTTTTTGTATTTCTTTTTTGTCGAGACCGAGGTATTCACTGTCGAACACAGTGACTAATCCCTCACTAGATTGAAGGTACTTTGATGTATGGGATATCTGACCCAATGATTTAAAGCTGTTTCATACCCAAGGTGAGGATCGAACCCTCGACCATTTGTTAAAGGAGGATGAACCCCAACCGCTCAACCACACCTCTTGGGTTGTGTTTGTCTTTTGTATATGTTACTTATACTTATACTTGATTTTTATATTAAAACAATAATACTAGCTTATTTAAAAATAAATAAAATGAAATGTAATATTTATTTATTTATTTATTTAATATTGCAAATATATATATAATAATGCTCCTACTATTTAAATTTTTTGAATCCGTCATTAGTTCTCCCTACTAAGTCTAAGTCTAATGTCAATCATCACTAAATAAACTAACTTTTATTGTTAATATTAAAATAAATTTAAATTTTGATGAATCTTAATAACGTATTAAATTATTTTAATTTTTTTTCATAAATAATCTATATTATATAAATTATTATTTCAGCGTTGAATTTTATAAAATTTATATTAATTATATTTAAATCAATGACTTATACATTATACATTTGTATATATTAGCCAAACCCTTTGTAATCAATTTTTTCTTTTTAAAATTTGAGCTCAAACATTTACAAGAGCCTCAATCCAATATACTGAGCAGGTCAGAGACATGTTGGAACTTTATATGAACGACATGTGAAGCTTAGATAGGAGCTATGTAGTCAATAGCGCGTTATAGCGGTGCTATAGCGACACTATGTAGCGTTTTGAACTCTTCCCGCTATGCTATGGAGAGTAGCGGCAATAGCGGTCGCTAATAGCGGTTCAATAGCGGCGCTATCGCATTTTCATAGCGTTATTTGACCATTATGGCGGTTTTGGGGAAAAAACCCTTATTTTTGAAATTATTTCTTTAAGATAGGGGCATTTAAGTCTTTGGAAAATGGATCATTGGAGGATGAATTGGTCTTTGGAGATGAGGGGCTGGCTTGGGGTGATGTTGGTCATGCAATTGGGGCTGATGAACCAGCAAGAGTTATTAGACAAAAATCTAGACTTGCTTCAGCTGTGCAGAACCAAGTGACGAGCAAGATAATCTTAATGTGTTGTAGCTTGGAAGTGAAGATGAGGCAGGTGTGGATGGGTAATGCATGATTTTAAATTAATAGTTGTTCATTTGTTTAGTTTTGAACTTGCTTTTGTGTTATTTTGATGGGATGTATTTTGATTAAATCTAGAACTCGATAGAAATCATGGAATACTATTTAGTCTTTATTAAGAATATATTTTGAAGGAAGTGACTAAGTTTTATTATGAATATTAAGTATGAATGTCCCTTTGATTTTGGGTATTTTTCAATTTTTTAGTATTTTTTGTATGTTTATGTTTAATTTATACATGGTTTTTAAATTTCCGCTATAGCATTTCCTGCTATCCGCTATTCTGTTATAATTTTTTATGGTCTATCCAAGATTAACTACATAGGTTAGGAGTAAATTAAGATTAATCACAAGTGAAGCTCAAACTACACATTTACAATTACACACGGATAAGCTTAACCACAAACTAGTCAACGCAAACGAAGAATTGCTAGAAACCAGAGTCGAAGAAACTGTAGGCTGTAGCAGCTTTGAATTCTTGTACTAATTCAGCCTAATGCTATTGCTATGTTTGGTACAGACTGATGAAGAAACTGAAATCACAGATTACTATACTAATTTGTTTGGTTACGACGCTGACATGAGCGAGCCTGATTCTTTGGGATAATTCTGGTATAGATGCATAACAGTGTTTCAACAGTGAAAATCTGCTGAAGTTGCAGTCACTACTGTACTCTTCAGTCCTCATTTCATTAGCCTGAAATTGAGCATAGGATTCTCATTACTCATTAGTCATTACAGAGAGAGAGAGAGAGAGAGAGGTTGTTCGGTGTTCCTTCATTTTCATAGGGTTGCTGCTTACTTGCAGCCTAGTTAGCTGCCCACGCGGCATTCCAATTCTCTTTTGGTTCTTTTGGGCTTAATTGCATTTGATCCCTTAACTTTATCAAAACTCAAGAAAGTAGTCCCCAGCTTATTTTAAAAGGAGAACGTTAACATGTGTCTATTATTAAATATGATAAATTAAATTAGGCTATTCTGATTCTTCATGGTTTGATATACCATCTGGAATAAGCGAAATAAAATAAGATTATATCATACGAGAAACAATGTTAACATATGTTAACAAGACCTATTATTAAATATGATAAGCTAAGTTAAGCTAATATGATTCCCCATGGTTTGATATACCATCCGGAATAAGCGAAATGAATTAAGATTAGCATTGATTGATGATGAGATTAATATGAATGATAACATGATTGGATAGCATCAACTCTAGCAAAACCAATGTATGATAATAGAATTATATATGTTGGAAGTTATTTCCTAGTTGTCGAACTTCAGTGTCGGCTCAACTTTATAATATGTTTAAGTCATCAGTTGTAGGTAACACTAGGCCATTGTTGTAGATAGTAGTGCGTCTTAGATGGGAATTCAGATTGGGTTCCACATGACGACAAGAGAGTAATAGATACCGTGCTCTAGCCTGAGATGATAGGGAATTTAGTCGATCAGTGAGACTTCTTGGGAACTTACTTACCCCGGTTGTCTGAAAAATGAATCAGATAATAATTTGTAACACACTCTTATATTGTAAAGAATTGTGAATTATATTGATAAAGTAATTTAAGATTAAAAAAAAAAGAAAAATAAAAACTACCACAGTCCACAAGGCAGCCACAAAAAAAAAATCCATTTTATTAATTCATCTCATTCTATTCATGATTCTCATCTCATTCTATTCATTCATTTTCAATTTACAAACAAAAACTATTACAAAATATACAAAGGAAGGTTTAGTAACTAGTAAGCATTACCTTTTATAATTTTGAATTTTAATTGTTATAAAATGATATAATTTTAATTGTTTTAATAGAAAATTATAATTTTTTTGACAACAAAATTATAAATTATTTAAATAAATGTAAATATATATATATATATATGTATCAAAATTATTATTTTATCATTTTTAAAAACATTTTTAATGCAAATTTTAATCAAACGACTGCAAATAATCAATATTCACTCATTCGTTTCTAAGTTCTAGATTAAACTATATTTTAATTATAAATTGATGAGCTACATTTTTAAATTACATTGAGAAGTAAAGTAAATAATAACATGATGTAGTGTCTGAATAATCCAACAAAGATTAAAAGATGAAAAGAAAAAACTAAAGTGAAAAAATTATTACAAAAGATAGAAAAAATGTTTAGTAAGCATTACCTTTTCCATTTTAAATTTTAATTTGTTAATAAACAATTTTTTTTGGCGAAAATTACTTCTGATTTAAATAAATTTTAATCTAAAAGAAAAAATAACACATAAATTGAATTTTTATCCCACAAAATAAATAAATAAACAAACGCAGTACTACAAATTCTATCATAGAAATATATAAGAACGAAGAATAAATGAGACGGTAAAGGGTTGTTGGGTTACATAAGAAGAGAATGAAAATATTACTAGGAACAAAATTTTGTATAAAATTGACGATTTTTTTTATAAAAAGTTAACGGAAAATGCTTAAATGGCCAAAGGAAGTTAAGTTAAGGGACCAATTTGTAATAATAATTAGTTAATTGACCAAAATAAAACTAATAAGTTAGTTAAGCGACCAATTTGTAACAACAATTAATTAAATGACTGATAGATTATTGAAAAAGTGCCTCAATTATCGTTAACTAGTAAAAATATCGAATCTACAGGAATTGTGATTAATCAATACGAAAACAATTAAACAATTTTTTTTTTGGTCAGGTAGCCTAGCGGCTTGAAAATCACCTTTTTTAAAGGTGAATAAGTGGGCATACCGGGTTCGAACCCCGGTCCCTGCACAAATGTGCACAATGTCCAACCAATTGAGCTAAGCTCAAGGGACAAAAACAATTAAACAATTACTTAGGAAAGGAAAAAATAAAAGACAAATTTGAGGGGAGGGGGGGTTTGCATAGCAATTGGTTTTAAACTTGGAATTTAATTAGATTGAAACAATAAAGAAAAATGATTAGGTCTCACGATAGATTAACAAAATAGTTATGACCGATGTCTTGACTCATAACCCTCTTCATTAATTATGATTTTCTAATCTCTTAGGTGAAGTCATAATTAATGAATGTTTGATTGAACGTTAATCTCTAAATCACAATTAACAACTCAATATGTCTAAAGCAATTGTTAATCGAATAACTGTCCTAGATCTAGAATTAATTCCTATTTTCATAATAAAATTGATACTTGAAATCATCTCATATGAGATCAAGATATGAAAAGCATTAAGAATAAAGCATAATTGAATAATACTAATTTCGTAATTAATCAAGATAGTACTAAAAAACTATATGGTTCAAGCAACATCAAACTAAACTCATCTAAGAGACCGAATCCAAAAGTTTAACTACTCATAATAAAACACTAAAAGAAAGAAAAGAAATAAGAAATGAAGAAATAGAACCAAATAAACTCAATCCCTTGAGAGCTTGGAGCATTCCCTTTTCCTTTGTTTCTCTTTTACTTTCTTCATGTTTATTGCTTCATTCCTCCATTTTCACGTAAACGTAAACGCGTGCTTCCTTTTCTTTCTTCAAGTGCGTACGTTGCTTATAATATGACATCCATTCACTTGGGTTAACATTGGTCAAAACTATTTCATTTCTTTTATTGGGCCAACATTGGTCAAGTTTCTATTTTTTACTATTCACACCACATTCAACCATAAACCTGTCAAATTAAATCAAGAAAATAAAAACTACACAAAATATCATATTAATAGAGAAAAATATTTAATTGACTCGATAAATTAAAAATTATAATTTATTTAAAATGATTCTAAAATCAAACAATAAACTAATAAAATTTAATTAAAACTTAATTAAATAGACTCTAAAAATAGTGACTGACGAGGACTCGTCAAGGACTAAAATTAAACTAATAAATTAGTTAGACGACCATTTTGTAACAAAAATTAGTTAAGAGGCCAAAATGATCAATTAAAATATTTTAAATTGGATCAACAAATAATTATACTTCCTTTGTAAGTAAAAAAAGATGAAAGGTTAATAAACTGTTTTTTTTTTTTTTGACTTCAAGGTTAATAAACTGTTGTAAGTTCAGATTAAAATAAATAATTGTTTTCAATTTCTTTAATCTACTATTATTTAATGGATAAGTTTATATGAGAGAAGTTTATATAATAGAAAGAGATGCAAATTTTTGTTAAATTGAAAGAATCATGAGAATCACATAATTTACATATTTTTTAAATTTCACTCATTTTTTTTTACCAATAATTCTCTCATTTTTAAGATAGCAATTATCCAACATTTTTTATGTCAAAAAAATATATAATATTTTTAACAATCACACTTTTTAAGAATAAATAAAACACTTAGTCAATAAATATATTAAAATTATTATATTTTTAACAAACAAAATATTTTGAACAAATCTGTGCAACGATGGATTTATTTCTAGTTGATATGTAAAAACTTAAGATTTTTCATTTCTCCACCCAAAATGTGTATGAGTCAAATCAATATAATATTTATAGGGAAAAAACACAAAATAACTTAATTTATGACAAATTTGAGTAAGGGCTAGTTAACCAATTACTACTTATCAACAGTTGATATTACTCGATCCATAGGATAAGGTTGAGCGGTTGGAGTTCATCATCTCTTAAATAATATTCAAGGGTCGAGAGTTTAATCATCGCCTAGGATACGGAACAATCTTAAAGATCTGGGCTGGCTATCCCACCATTTGAGGTGTCTCTCGAGGATAATAATCACTGCGTTCGGCTGTGGATATCCTGGTTTCGACCAAAAACCATTGATATTACTCCTTTTATATATAGGCGATTCAAAGGAATATGATCCTTTGAAATTATGTATTAACTCAAGGGTTATGTTATCATGTTCTCTAAGGGCACATTTAAAGAATACTTGAAATAGTAATTTTGTATTGAAATGAACAATGTTTGAATTTTAAAATTATAAAATGCATTAATGTCAATTTTCTTTTATTAATATACTATTAAAAGCCCAAGAACACATGTTAACATTTCCCTTAACTTAATTATAGAACTTTTTATCTTATTGAAATTCAACACTAATGGCTAGTGTCGGTGTATGAATTTATTTTTTAGATAAAGGCTAGTGCAGTGCAAATGTATCATTTGTAGAGATTTGACATCTCAACTATGTTGGCACCTTAAGCACCACCAATCATTTGAAGCACTACACACAATTTATCGAAAAGAAAGTAATTGAAAATTGGGGGAACTAGGCTAAAACCCAATAAAAACAATCATTTGAATCTATAAGAAGGCAAAAACATCCTATTGCGAGAAAAATCTACAACAATAAAACTATGAACATTTTCCCGCCAATGATCTTTCATGGAGATTAAACTAAAATTTGCGAGCTTATATATCAACACAATAATTGCCTTCCCAAAAAATATGAGAAATTTTAAAATTCATAACAGAGCAGAAATAAATATAATTATTCTAACGATTTCTAAATTTCCGAGAAATGATATAGTGATTATTGAAATATTATCATTTCTAGAGTACCGAGTTCGATAATGTATGACTTTATGAGTGCATTACCATTAAATAATGACTATATATTATTTACAGTTAAACATTGTTTTTTCCCCCTATAAATTAGCGAATTTTAGTTTTTGTCTTTATAAAATAAAATCACATGTTTTCTTCCTTAAAAAAATTACTTTTTGGTTTTTCATCCCAAATGACCAATTTATGTTATTTTAAATGTCAATTTATGTCATGTGTCAGTTTAGCTTAGTTAGTAGGGATATTGTACATAACATACATGATCGATGTTCAAACTTTGGTATATATGTCTATTTATTCACTTTTAAAAGGTGGAATTTTAACTACTAGGCTACCTGATCAAAACAAATGCCAAACATATCAAAATTGTGTCCATTAAGTATTAAAAACAAAACACAAAATTGTTTAGAGGTGAAAACATATGATTATATTTATAGGGTTAAAAAATAAAATTGAATAATTTTATGAAACTAAAAACATATTCGACACTATAATTTAATTAAGATTGCCTTCTTATATAGTTTGCCCCAACAACATGTGAACTACTAATTGTGCAATTTGTAGCAAAATATATTCGTATATTCTTTTTGTAAGAACAAAGGAATTAAAACCAAACTTTGTAAATTTGGCTAATGTGCTATTTTTATTGGGTTCAGTATAAAATGGACCCATGAATAAATTGGTCCATTGTGGACTAAATATTTTAACAGTCTTGATTTAATTTATTGACACAGTAATACAGTGCACTCTCTGTACAGTATTATTTAATTAATTATTTTTTTTAGTACATGTATTACTTATTTAATTAAAAAAGAAAAAACTCATTTATTCTTCTTTACCTTTCTGCACATTCTTCCGTGGTTTTTATACTCTTTCATAACCCCTCTCAGGCTCTCACAACCCACCCTTCCATTAATTTTTAGATGTAACAAGAAACAAGATTTGATGTAAAAAAAAAAAAAAAGAAACAAGATTTTTTTTAATGTTGTCAAAAAAAAAACATTTTTAAATAACCTTTTAACTTTTTTCCTTGTTCAAAACAAAAATTTCACTTTTATCATTTTTTTAGATTAATTTGCAGAGGATAGTTTTACTTCAATAAGGTGACAATGAACTTTTTGGGTCATTTCCTCACTTCAATGATGGATATTTAAAACACCCAATTGATTTCAAATTACTAATTAAGTTTGAGGATTTGAAGACAATCTTTTCTACATTTGAGTTAAAGACTTAGCGTTTGTTTTATCCATATCTAGCAAGATCCTTCATCTTTGCTTCAACAGAAAAAATAAAACATAAACAAACAAATTCATGTACAATAAACCCATTTCATAAAAAAGAATTAGTCAAAAAAAAACTTGAAGAAATGGGTTTTCCAACCCACAAAAAAGCAGTTTCAAAAAGCATCATTTTTAGGAAATAGAAGAAGAAATACAGTAACAATTTCAATAATCTCCATTGTTGCAGTTTGTCAAAAAAAACCTCCATTGTTGCATTGAAGGCAGGTTGAAAAGAGAAGAGAAATTAAATAATAAAAAATGATAGGTGAAAGAAAGATATAGTATGGTGAATGGATGATATGATCTATAAACTTGTTTAATCTTATGGTCACAAATTTTGGTCCAATATGGATCAATACATTTTTTGGTGCAGGCTAAACGCATCCTTTTTATTGTTGGACAGATTTTTTGTGTGAACATGTTTTGGTTGTGTTAAATCTAATTTATTTTACAAAAATTGCAACACTGCTAAAGGCCCAAAACTATCTTGCACACAAAATTCTCCTCTATGTAGCTTAATAATATAGGCCTCATAAACACCTTATTATGAGGCTGTCTACTAAGCTTATGATTTTACCAATGATCATTTTTCTCTAATGATAATTTGTTGGAACCTTGGAAGTTGGGGAGTAAAGTTCTGTAATTCTCTTGTTGTTGAGAACTCCAAGAAGGATGAAAAGCAAATTGTGTGCAAGATAGTTTTGGGCCTTTAGCAGTGTTGCAATTTTTGTAAAAAAAATTAGTCCTTAGTAACACAATTGGTTTTCAAATTTAAATCTATATCATAATTTAAAAAATTCAAAAATAAAGTTTAGCAAAAAGTTGTTCAACTGTACATGTAAGATAAATAAAGTTTAGTAACAAATTGTTCTTCTCATTGATCAACTCAGATGCTCTAATGGTATAAGAATTTTACTAGCAAAACAATGTTCCATTCTTCCTTAGGGCCGGGCTTGTAGGGTGTTCTCGGTACGGGTGGTAAAACAATTTGCTCTTTTTGAGAAAATTTCTCTTTCCACGCCATATTTATCTAATTTTTCCTTAAAATTTTAAATTAGCCTTCAGTTTCATGTGAGAATACAGTTTGGATTTTGCAATTCAAATTTTGTGGGGAGTTTAATAGGTTAGAATTATAGAATCCGAACATTCGTAACTATTTCTAGGCTAATTCGAACTTTGGTGTTCGTTTCTTTGAGTTTTTGTTTGTTTCGTTAGTTTGAGGTTTTGTTTGTTTATTTTTGTCGGTGATGGTCAATTTTGTAGTTTTATTACTTGCGTTCATTAAATCTATTAACTTTTTGGTTTATGTCGAGTTTAGTTTCTTGAACTTGGTGGTGTTGTTGTTGTTGGTCGTGGTGGAGTTGAGCTTTTTGAGGGTAGTGTTGGATGGTGTGAGTTAAATTAATAATGTCAGGACCTGAAAAATTTATTAATTTAGAGAGTTATTAATTTATCGATAAATTAATATTTATTAATTTAAAGAGTTTTTAAGTAATTATATTGTACATACCAAACAAAAAGGCAAATTAGTCTATGCCTCTTAGAATTACGTTGGGACTCAACATAAATTAGTAACTATTGTGTTCATATGTATTGGAAATCAGTAATGACTTTTGAAATACAGTAAATGTAAACAAGAGTGTAAGATATTATTTTCACTTTCTATGAATTATTAATTTATGTTTTTCTTAGATATGTTTGCATTTGATTTTCTTGGGTATTCTTGGGTATGTTTGCATTATGCGGTAATTGGTAAATGTTAAGTGACATTTAATTGAATTATGGTGAATTTATTTCTTTGGTGATGTATTAATCTTTATATGTTGAGAACATGCACTATCAGTACAAAAATGTTGGTGATTCTTTTCATTTAACACCTCTTGTAACATTTTTTAAGCCAGATATTACTCTGTAGCTAGTAATTTCACTTTGTGCGTCAAAAATTAATATTTTCACACACCATCAAATTCTTATTTCACTTTTCCTTCCTTTCATCTCTCTCTCCCCCTCCCTTCATCAATCTCGTGGCAGCATCCACCACCGTCACCTCCATAGCTTCATTCACTTCTTCTGCGTTGTCTTCTATGCCTCCCCCTTCTCAACTTTATTCATCTTCATCTTCCTCAGTTGTAGTCACCGACACGATCCTCTAGCTGCAGCTCGAATGACATTGTTTCTGTTCAAAACAGCAGGTTTGTTAAATTGGCATGGGAGTAGGAATCATCCATGTAACCAACATTAGACATCAATTCAGTTTTCCTTGATATAAAATTTAAATTAAATATTGTAATTTTTTTTTGTCCAATTTTCGCTTATAAGTACCAACAAAATTTTCTCCTATAACTAAAAATAAAATGAATATTTTTCCATTCCATAAATTTAACTCAGTTATTATGAACATTGTGCGTACTATTAGGGGCGGTGCACTAATACTAGAGGGGGCGCGTACTAAATTTTTGACAATTTAAATTATTGGTCTACTGACTACTATTGACCTCCTCTATAATTTTAATATAAACCTAAAATTTAAATAATATGTGATTGTTGCTTTGACAAATTTCAATTCGATTAAGTTGAATCAATTCTAACATGTATTTTATTGGTTTGATTGATCAAATATTGTATGAAAAAAATTTTAAAATTTGAAATAACCATTTTATATTAGTTCAAATTTTCTTTTCTTTTAAAAAATTGAATCAATGTTTTGCACTCCCTAAGAGTCAGGGTCCTGGCTCCACCAATGTGTATTATTTATTAAGAGAAAATGAGTAAATGAGTACTTTTCCATCACATTTTATGCATGGCTATCTCAATTCACGTTATAGTGCTTAAGCTTAAAATAGAAGTACGACCATGTGCATTATCAGAAAGTAAGAATCGAAGATAGGTCCCAAACTCCCAATAATGAAAGCACTATCAACATCATAGCAACAACAACAAAAAACAAAGATTCAAGGACCATTGTGATTTGAACTAGTCCTTCTATTTGTCTTTTATCTTGGAACCTATGCATGCAAGGACCTCAAACACAAATTCACCCAAGCATCGTACTTAAGTGGTTCAAGACATCATTAAATGATATACCAAACTATATTTAAGGATAGCCTGGATAGTTAGTTTATTTTTGATTGATGTAAATGTTCTGTGGTTCAAGTGCAAAGATGTGTTCTTAGTTTTTGGATAGGTTCAATGTTCTTAGATTTCAATCATTAATTTTAACTATTTCATACTAATGTTTTTGGAATTGCGGTGGAAGTTAGACCACGGACAGCATTTTTCTAAAACAACAAATAACAGCTTTAGGCATATTGTTTGGCAAAAAATAACAGATAATTTATAAGTTAGTTTATAGTTGATAAACTAGTTAGTTGATTAAATTTGTAGTTTTTGGTAAAATTAGCGGTTGAACTGACTTATAGATTTTTTTTTGTCATTGACTTCAAGATATGAAATGACGTAAAAATTATATATTAAATTAATATTTAATTGTTTTTAAATAAGATGATAGGAATAAAGTTAGAAGAAAAAACAATAAAAACTCAAAGTTATAAGTTATAAGTGTTATGAATATAATATAGTGGATGCCCATTAGTGTTGGCCCATGTTATAGGCCCATGTAATCACTTATATATAGACACTATGTATGTAACCCTAATCCTAATGATAATGAGAAACTCTCTATTCTTTTCCTTACTCTCTTTTGCATCTCTATTATTACTCTTGTTTTCATTAGTTTCACAACACGTTATCAGTACGAGTTTCTACCAAATTATTATTTTTAAAGGTGTGTACACTAAACCTTTATTTTCACTTTCTCTACTGTACATGCTAAAATAGATACTATTTTTTTTGCATCACATATATAATGATCTATTTTGTTTTCTTAGTTTGATCCATCGTTTTGTTTGACCGATATCATTTTTTTTTTCCAAAGCATGTAAAACACAGATTTATATTTGCCTACGGAACATAATATTATAATCATACGCAGATCTATATATTTACATATGAAACAAAATATTATTAATTTGAACAGGAACTTTGTAGATCTATTTTTTTCTCATTCCATATGAATCATAATGTTATCCTTTTCAAAGTAATTTATTAATTTGTATTTGAAAAGAAATATATCCATGCATCCCTGAAGGATTGTAAAGAAAAATTATTATAAGGAATTCCGGAAGAATTTTTATATATGTTATTATAATGAATTCCTGAAGAATTCAAAAATATTAGTTCTTAATGAACTATAAATTTAATCTATGAATTCTCGAAGAATATAATTCAATATATTTAGTTCCTGAAGAACTCAAACAAAAAATTATTTTTCTTTTTCTTCATGAATTCCGGAAGAATTCACTAATTTAGTTCTTGAAGAACTTACGAAGAATCATCATCATTTATTATAAATTCTTGAAGATTTTCAATATATATGCATCCTTGAAGGATTGCAAAATAAATCTTTATTATTATAAAGATGTATAAAGGTTTATTATCGAGTTCTCGAAGAACTGAGAAAAATCTCAAATTTTATCATGAGTTCAAGAAGAATTCAATTGTTTAGTTCCTGAAGAAGTAGAAAATTAAATTTATATTCTATATGAATTCCAGAAGAATTCAATAGTCTCGTTCCTGAAGAACACAGAAAAACTCAATTTTTATTATCTAGTTCTTGAAGAACTTAGAAAAATTCAATTTTTATTTTTCATAAATTCGAGAAGAATTCAATAATATGCAACCATAAATGATTGCACAAGATTATTTTATAGAGATTTTTATGAATGATATTTAAGTCATTATTATTGTAACCAGAAGTTTACAAATTATATTAAGTTATAAAGATATTCACCTTAATGAATATCATTTATTGAAATAAAGAATGAAGAGATCTCGAATATCTCTATATATTAACGACACATATTTTGAATAAAATAAGTGTAATGAAAAAATTATAAACTAGAAGTTTATACTACACTTATAAATATACTAGTGCAATTAAAACACAAATTATTGTAAACCAGAAGTTTACATTTATTGTTGGCAAGATTGGTTGGGTCATCTCTGATCTAATATGATGCAAATTTTTTCTATGGATATGTTTTAAAGAGCCAGAAGATTCTTCAATCCGATAATTTTTATATGTTACTAGTTCCCAAAAGAAATTGACAATTTGAGAATATGGACCACTTAGACACTTTGTGACTTGAATTGATGCATCAACTAAATTGGTCACATGCATGTTTACTCACAACCAGAAGTTTGTGAGATTGTTTTTTCCAATAGTTTCGATAAGATCTCATTTTCTAAATTCTTAGAAAATATTTGATAAGTATCGTATGTCAATTGAAATTGATATCGAATAGAATATGATCATACAAAAAAAAACGGACTTGAAGTTCCATTCTTTAGACGTCTAAAGTAATCATATGACTGATACTTAGGAGATCATAAATTCTAATTTATATTTTGGGAACATACAAATATGATATTGGATTGCATCATGCCAACAAATTTTTATATAAATAAGTCTTCCCTAATTTATTTGAATTTTGGTTTATAAACCTAATTTCCGATATAAACATTTTTGGATGTGTTGTGTACGTCACAATTGCTCCAATATAATGCATTTAATTCGGTCGTAAAAGAATGTTGGGGAAATAGATTTATAGCCCAGAAGGCTACTTCTCAAGTGATGAATTAATATTCTCAATATTATGGGGAGAGAATAAGCAGCTGAAATATGAACCAGAAGTTCAAATGAATCACTTGAAATACAATATTATTAGTATCTCATCTTGATCCTCATATAAAATAGTTTGAACTAGAAGTTCAAACGAAAATCATTTGCAAAGTTTATGAAATCAAATTTTAGCTGCTAATGCTCCAATCGAAATAGATGTTCCTGAAGAACAATTCTATATTGCAAATGAGTCCAACCACACTTGAAGTTTGGTGGAAAAATTGATTCCAATTATAAAAATCCTCAAATAAGAAAAGGAGCTAAAATGAAAGATGACCAAGTGAGGATATGAAAACT
The DNA here is from genome assembly GCA_951804385.1 of Trifolium dubium. Taxonomy (NCBI): domain Eukaryota; kingdom Viridiplantae; phylum Streptophyta; class Magnoliopsida; order Fabales; family Fabaceae; genus Trifolium; species Trifolium dubium. The sequence goes on from OX638065.1 coordinate 32,703,470, forward strand.
CTAAAAGAGTATTGACATAATTGATTTGTTTAGTTCCAGAAAAACTTATCAGGTACCTAAGATTTATGTAAATATAGAGATCTCGAAAAATCATGTCATGAATGAAATATGATGGAACCAAAATGAAGTCAACGTTGACAATAATCTTATATATAATATAGCGCTATATATGATAAGAGATGATGATGATCATGGACCAAAGTCTATTGATGATTATAGACAACACAATGATTGTCTAAATGAAAAGTGTACTTTGCAAAGTGAAAGTTTTTTGGACGAGTAGTCCGTACACCTGAAGATGTAAAAATGATGAGATACGAATCAATTTTTGTGCAAATGGAAAATGATGATATACATGAATATCGACAAAAGTTTATCATTGATTGTGAAGAAAAATATTCACCTGAAGCGAAATCAAAATATTTTTCTTACTTGATTAAGTTTAGTAACACTTGAAAGTATCAATTTATTGAAAGTGTTACAATATATTTGTATGACTCACTTTTTAGTGATGATTATATGAAACTCCCTGAAGGATTTAATTTCATGAGACACACTATTCAAACTATTGAATAGATGATTTAACAAGATCTATAAGTCTCATTGTTACTCAAACAATATATATGTATATTGTATACTAATTTTAGTGAATATTTCCAAATGAGAAATATGTTATAGACATCATTTGTCAACTTTTAAGAAAGGATTTGGAAATAAGTTTGATGACGTGAATGTAATCATAACTCCTGAAGAGTTTTGGAAAGTTGATTTATTATAAAAATTGAGATGAAATATGAAATTCATATCAGTTGTGTGCCCTAGTTGTTGTAAGGCCACTCAATATGAACAAACATCTCATTAGAGTTTGAGAAAATAATGATTCATTAGGTGGTCCTGAAGCACCACATCGAACACTATAATACTATCATAACTCTTGAAGAGCTTATGAAATTTGTCGAGTACAAAAGAATTTTGAAATGAAATATATCCGATGATCAAAGTTTGTTTGAAATTGCAAACTTAGTACTTCAATGAGGTTTTGTGCATGAAGAAAATTATATATCAAAGAAGTCGAGCATATAATTTATATCTTAAGGATACAGCAATATCATCCAAATAACTGGAAGTTTCAGCACTACATCAAGAAAGTTGAGAATATAATTTTGTTGAAGTTTGTAATTCTTCACATACAACAAACTTGAAGAAGATAATACTACATCAACGACTAATTCAGAGAATAGTATATAAAAGGAGATAAATCAAATCTTTCTACAAAGTCTTCATCAAGTAAAGTTTTTGATCAACTATATAGAAGATTAATTGGTCTTATTCATCTCAGATATAATTGTCTTCATGAGGGGGAGATATAATTGTGTTCTGCACTCTTTTTCCCTTAACCATGATTTTATCCCATTGGGTTTTCCTGGTAAGGTTTTTAACGAGGCAGATTCAAACACAAAGGATGTTGTACTCTTTTTCCTTCACTAGAATTTTTTCCCACTGGGTTTTTTCTAGTAAAGGTTTTAACGAGGCATATCCTTAATGGACATCCAAGGGGGAGTGTTATGAATATAATATAGTGGATGCCCATTAGTGTTGGCCCATGTTATAGGCCCATGTAATCACTTATATATAGACACTATGTATGTAACCCTAATCCTAATGATAATGAGAAACTCTCTATTCTTTTCCTTACTCTCTTTTGCATCTCTATTATTACTCTTGTTTTCATTAGTTTCACAACAATAAGCTAATTGAATTAGCTAAAAACTAACTAGTAAAAATAAGTTATAAGTTCATGTGAAAAATATGTTACCAAACAAAGCTCCATTTTCATAATAAATTTATAAGTTATACTCTTAGAGCAACTATTGCAAGATTCTTAGCAAAATCTTTAGTCTAAGCACTTAATTCTTAAAAAAATTTGCTACTAAAGAGAGTATACATGGAAGTGTTTAATTCTTATTTTTAAAAAAAGATTCTTATGCAAGGATTTTTCAAAAGTTGATCCTTAGAATTAAAATAATGTTTATTTCTCTTTCATTCAGGAAAAAGATAAAGAATATATGAGTATTGTGGGACCTAATGAATAGTATTAAGTATTCAAAATAAGAATTTGTGGATAAAGTAAAATTTGTCTAAGTTGTTTAAGAGTTACTTAATCCTAGTAGGACTTACATGAATAGTGTTAAAATTAAAAACCTCAATTAAAATATCTATTATGGATAAAGATGCTCTTATAAGCTTAAAAAAGTGCATTGTCAAATACAGCCTTATCATATTTTCAAAGCAATATCACCCTTAAACAGACTATTGCTGCGGAAAAAAGCTGAACCAGACACATGTTTAGTTATCTTAACAAAAGGGTGTACCCAAAACTTCTAAAGTAAGAAAAATAACACTTTTGATAACCTATTATTAAAAAAACTTGCTTTATTTGTTTTAACTTAAAATTTGAAAACAGCTTGATAGAGTGTGGATTTTCTACTGCGTCTCTCACCTCCCTAATTATATTTTAACAGTTGAATTAATTTATCATTCAATATTATGGTTCTAAATTGCGGCAGGTGTAGTTGCAATTGTTGGTATTACTTAGAATTTAGCTTAGAAGCTGACAAATGGAGATATGTGTATAGCGGAAGATACTAAACTCCCATATTCTTTATGTGATCCAAAGACCAAAATCATACTCTCAAGCCAAATCAGGGTTATGAATGTCAAATAACCGATTATCTCAAAAGTTTAAGTTCTTAAGAAATGTCATATTAATGATTATATTATTTATAATATATCCCTCACACATACAAGAGTTCATTTGACTTGAAGTGTGGATAGTGGATAGGCACGACCACCATATACTTTTTAATTCCACTTTTTAATGAGAAAGTGTGGGGAAGAAGGATCAAACCCGTGACCGTTGGGTCATAAAAGGCTTTGATACCATATAAGATAAGCGATTATCCCAAAGGTTTAAACTTGTTAGAAAAGGCCATATCGATGGTTATATTATTTTTAATAATAGATACCACTCGTTAAAAAACCTAGGGAGCGTCAGTAGCAAATAAGTTGATGCTCCATGAATATAAGAGATATAGAGCCACATTTTCGGAGATATAGCCACATTTCTGGCCACCTCCAACATTTAGGCATTGTGAATATATGGATCACCTATCTTATGTATTAAACATTGAACTCATTGAGAGTCGAACTATCACTCAACAATCTTTCTCTCAAATATAAGTCTCTCTCCAATACTTGATACAACACCATGACCCAGTCTAGCTATTCTACCAAGCCGAACCATGGCTATGCTACCACTTGTTGGAGGAGACTAGTGGAGGGTCGAGAGCATTGAGTCAATGCTCTAGGCAGGAACACAAAAGAGGAAGACATCACGTCTTCACACAAAACGAACCTTAATGCATTAGGTATGCGCATGATCACATCTTACATATATAACATTGAATCCGTTCATAATCGATGTCAAACTAAACTACTCACACTTGAACCAACCACATTAAAATCGGTGTGTAAAGTTAGAATTGTTCACCACTTCTAAACACATTTTTCAGATCTTAATTATCATTTTCAATGTGGGTTTCTTAGCACACACTCTTACGTCAAAGATTGTGCATCATGGACTTTGATATCTTCTTAAACTTGAACATAACTCAATTCTACAAAACGGACTTGTAAGATGAAGTATATTCACCACACACCACTTATAAACATATTGCCAGACAATATCTCATTAGTATGATATTTCTCACCGATGTTGTCATTACATATAGACCTGTAAAACCTTTAATTTAAATTGCATGCGCAATAAATAGCAGTCGCAATTGCGGACCACAATTCTAAGCTATGATTGAGATTTGATTAAAGGGGATAAGAGGGCCATAGAGGCTCCACGTTTGTGTTTGATAACTATATATATATAACTTTATGTACTGTGGAAGACTTGATCGTTGCCATTATTGTTGTAAAGTTATAAGACTATCCTAATCTAAAAGAGATGACAAATGACATAAACATACAGATGGGATGGGTTTGGCTATAAATAGGAAATATGTAAACTTGTAATGTGTGATGAGATCTCAATTTTGAGAGATGATGAGGACCACCATTGAATACTTATGATGTCTATTTAAAAAAAATGGAACTTGGCATCAGAGTCTTGGAAAGAGCAATGGACCATTTACTATGAATTTGAGGCAACGACATTGTATATTCTTTGCCTTGCTGGCTTGTTTGGCACATCTTAATTCAAGAAACATGTGTATGTGTGTGTGTGTCAACACACATCACACATTATTATTATTATATATAATAGAAGATGCCTGTGATGGCTTGAATATGAAGGTGAAAAGTGGTAGTGGTTGAAGAGTTTTAGAAGAGATGGGTGGTGTTGCTTGGACAGAAGAAGAAGATCATTTGCTTAAGAAATGCATACAACAATATGGTGAGGGAAAGTGGCATCGAGTTCCTCTATTGGCCGGTAAAGTTGAAACTTTTTTTAAAAACAAATGTTAGTATTGTTAGTTTCTATGTTGGGGTGATGGTGGAATGTTCGAACTTCGAACCCTTGACCTCTTTATAACTCGGCTTCTTAACTCTCTTACTTACTCTAATTATACCAAACAACCTTTATGTCTTGTAAAGTTAATTACTTGATCGAATCCTTTTTTTTGTCTTAAATTTTCCATTTGTAATTTCCAAAGGTTGCTATTAAATTCAATGGTAAAGAAGATCGGAATATTTAGGTCTTTTAAGTAATGGTTACGAGTTTAATTTCAGTATGAAATAACATTTCTTTAATTTATTAGGTCAATTAAACCCTCAACCTTTTAAACGCATCTCTCTATTTCGAGGGATTAGTCCCGACTCTTGACTAGAAAAAAAATTGGACTCACTAATAAGATTTTTTTAATGGTTGGATTGAGACTCAACACACATTTATTTATAGAGCATATGAATAAGATTATCCCTTCTACCATCCATATCTTCGGTTTGTTCTTCGTTCATGGATTGATCCCCTTTCCGCTCTCTGCCTAGTAAGCCATGTTGGAGAACCTCTCATACAACATTTCCCCACCCTTAAATTCTCCAATTAAAATTTAAAAGTCACACATATGACAGCACAAGTAACGGTCAATAACTAAACATGGACATTCCTTGCCCCATCTCATTGCATCTATAAAATCATTGTGGAATAAAGGAGGTTATACACATATATCGCGTGCTCGAGAATGTGGAATTTTGCAAATTGCGAGGCAATAATGGTAGTTGGATGGATGTCCGGCCACCCTGAGCAGAGCGGGCAATAATTGAGTAAAGAGATAGTATGAATAGAATAGCCAACTATTAGATTAGCAATTGGTTATGACATAATAGTAACATGGACATAGCATAATGTTTATTGCATTCAAACTCATATTTATATATTATCTATCTACGACGTTTTCACATCGACACCAAAATTTGAAACCAAATTCTTATGAGATATGAGTTGAATCTTTACTAACTGAATTAACTTACATAGGTTGTTGAGTATAACCGCGATTAATTTGTACTTTAATAAAAGTACAAATTGTGTAAAATTCCTATTTATGAACCTTAATTTGTTGATTACTTTTTCCTTCAATTATTGGTTTGTTGAAGGTCTAAACAGATGCCGAAAGAGTTGTAGGCTAAGATGGTTGAACTATCTCCGTCCTAACATCAAGAGAGGAAATTTTGCTGATGAGGAAGTGGAAATGATTGTCAAACTCCACAAATTATTAGGCAACAGGTATTGAGCTATCCTACAGAGACAAATAACATGCAAATTTTATTGAGTAACTTTAATAAAAAATCGGTTTAGATACTTTTTTTTAAAAGTCATTCATCACGTTGAACAAACACAAAATAGCTTCAACTTTTTTTTATTAAAAAAATATAAAAAATTTAATCTATAAATTATTAAATATCAAAATCACCTTTCAATAATTCGTATCAAATGAGTCCTTAACAAATCTTTGGCTAATGGATTTTAATTTAAGCTAGTTATTCTATTTTTTTATGTTTCTTTTTAGGTGGTCCTTGATTGCCGGAAGGCTACCAGGAAGAACAGCAAATGATGTGAAAAACTATTGGAATTGTCATCTAAGCAAAAAACTAAATGCTCTAGAAGCTGATCAAGATGTACCACAATTATCCAAAGATGTTCAACACATTAGGCCACAATCAAGAAACATTGATTCAAGCTCAACAATGAAGAGAAGGAACCTAGGAGAATCACCAAGTGATCAAGTTCTAGTTCAACAAGAGAGTGACATGACAACATTTGATGCTGATGGAAAGAATCATATGATTGAATCCCAACAAGACATGATGATGTATTCTTGCCTTGACCAACAAGGTATGTTTGGTGAATATCCCATGAATTTTCAATTAGAAGGATTTGAAGATATGGTAAGTGGAGGTGAAGGTAGTAGTAGCCAATGGAATTGGGATGATTTGCTCTTAGATATGGATATGTATAATGATTTTTCTTCTTAGATTATCATCCCTTGTTATGTTAGGGAAGACAATGATGTTACTCTTTATACCTTGGTTTGTGTATTAATATCAAAGTTAAATATTTTCCAAGGAAATGGTAGTTAAATTGATGTATTTTGTAAATTGAAGTCGTTGGCAATAAAATTAACCAATAAAGTTGGTGTTGTGAGGCCGAGTTATCTCATAATTTGACTAGTATGTTGAAAATTATTCTTTTTGATTCAAAGATTATTTCTAGCAAATGTAAAATTTGTTTTTCTCTAATTAGACTTTAGTTCTTTTAGAAAGAAAATATGTTCATATATATGAACAACGGAGAGAAATCAAAATTGTATGGTAAAAAATGGTATGCCAATAATATTTTTATGTTGTTTATGGTGATGTAGGATGTAGGATTGAAGAGAGGTAAATAAATATTCTTAGTAGTTCTAGTGGAAGCTTTTTAGTATAATCGAAAAATTAGTGACTAATATCATTTCAATGGTTTTAAATTATGGTTGCGGTAATAATAATTGTGTTGTGATCCTTGATATTGTGATAAATTATGGTCAAATACAACAACCGAGTTACAATGGCTAGAAAACCATGGCGTCATAGTTTAAATCGCAGTTGCAAATCTTTATTTAAAATTTCGAGAATTCCTTAAATATTTGAGGTGATGATGATAATTTTTTTTTTCTTTTGGAGAATGATAATCCTATGTGAGTAAAATAAGTTAAATGGACAAATGATAAATTGATAATTAGCTTCTTTCTTGATATTCCTTCTTTTTTTTATAGCGATAAATAATTCTCTTTCATTCTTTTTATCTTACCCTCTGTTATAGGCAAATGTTAATAAACTAGTGTCCGTCCTGTGCGATTGCACGGGTCTATTAAGTTTTGTATTGTTAAAGGTGAATAAGTGAGTGTACTATGGTTTGAATTTCAGATCTTGCACTTTATGTGGAATGTTCTTGTTAATTGAGCTAAGTTCACGAGGACCGGATATGTTAAGTTTTAGTTGAAAATTAAACCAGTTAAATTATTTAATAAGATTATGTTTAGGTCACCGATTTCAAACTCAATAGATTGATTAATCAAGTTCGAATGCCATTCAACATAAATATCTTTCGTATCAAATTGCACACACAAATTAACCTGTATATACTTTGATGCATACACTTAGTCAATAATTATTTCATCCTTATGTTTACTACAATTAAAATCCAAAATAAATACTAAAAATAAGTCTCACATATTTATAATTTATAATAATGTATGGATAATTTAGATCATGTTTAGCATCACGGTGAAAGTGTCAGAATCACTGTGATCTACTGTGATTTTGCAGAAGTTGTTAGTTGTAGTTTCTACAAAACCACAGTAGATCACTGTGGAGTTTAACACCGATTTTGACCGAATTTTTACAAAAAATTTTAGTTTTTAGTTGCAAACAGTTAAATTAAAATAGTCCAAATATTTTAAAACAATTGGGATCTAAGTTTTAGTTGAATATTAAAACAGTTAAATTATTCAATGAAAGATAGTTTTATTGATTTTCATTAGACAAAAAAAATTACACTTTAAAACATTACATTAGACAAAAGAAATCACATTACACAGAGAGAAAAAATACATCATAAAAATCTTTTTCCTGTAACTGAAAATCTTCTCTTTGTAACTAAAGATCTTCTCCCAGTAACTAAAAATCTCCTCCCCGTAAATGATATTGAGGTGATAAAAAAAATTTGGCGGGAAAGTCCCAGTTGCTTTTCTATTATCACAAGATTTGTGTTAGACATGTCCGCCTCCACCCCAGCCATTACCACTTGTTTCAATTACTCATATATTCCCATTTAAACCACAAAAAGTCCCTCACCGATTATCATATCGTTCTAAACTATGATGACATAAGAACTTCGATAATAACGATATTAGTAATTGACAATGAACTATGTGGTCTTTTACTCGAAACTTATATAAAATGCGAATGACATACATTCTGCAGTCAACAAACGTTTTTTCTCTCCATTTTTAATTTTTAAATATTTTACACACGCGATACCTATATACCAAAGGGTAAATTTGGAAACTCGGGGCGCGCAATAATGGTGGGGGAGCAAAATAATATTTATTCGCGTATAATATTTAATTATTTAAAATTTTCAACAAATTACTATACTAAAAAATTGTCATATATTTTTTAAATAATTTCATTACCCATTTAATTCTCAATGCCTTACTCTTTCAAATTTTTTTGTTTTATTTTTCGGAATATCCTTTCGTCTCACTCGATATTTTAAAAATCAGACCGAAGATCGAATCGGTAAGTTATTTATTTTATAGTTCAACCGGTTAAACCGTTATTAAACCGGATAAATAATAAATAAATATATCAAAAAATAAATCATATAAAACAAAGCAGGTATAAAACAAAATATAGCATGTACAAAATATATCTTACCACAGCTAAAATTTTTTAAATCAAAATAGGAGAGGTAGGTGGGACACTCCCTACTAATTTTTTTCTCAATCAATATGTTCTTTTTCTCATTGTGGGAGTGCCACGTCATTCCTCTAAAGTAATTTAGAGATGTGAACAGTGTTTTTTAGTGCATTGAGAAGTTATCCAATTATTAAGGTTTTTGATTAGTGGTTATGTTATGAGCTACTATATTAACTATACAACGAAACATAAAAGAAGTATGTTCTAATCCATTATAATATTCTATATTATGAGTTATCAATGGTGATTTCTTACTTGAATTAAAGAGGAATTTGTACTTACTTTATTTATGTACCTTTCATTTCATTTGACCTTTGGTTGTTCATATAAGAAATAGAAATGCCAAACAGCTCTTGATAGAGAGAAAATTCTTAAAACTCATATTGATGATAAAATATGATAAATAAAATAAGTACATGATATTCTCTATACATATAGAGCTAATAAAAAATTAACTACCAACAAGAAGCTCCTAAGGGAGTGGTTACTCACTCATTCACGCAGTGATCAATCAATCTCTATAGAACATTGAATTAATCTAACGCTCGAGATCGTGTTGATCTATTTGTCATTAGATTAATCTAACGATTGAGAATTCTCTTGAGATAGGCATGAAAACGAGGAATCCAACTGTGTATTTAGTTTGTTGCACCTCTCGCTCCGGCGCTTATTGGTATATGTCTCCTTTACACAAACCATGGAAATAAGGCTGCAAACCAAACCATAGTAACAAAATAGAAAGTTTTGAACACAACATGCTAGAGGAAGCTTAATTAGCAAACAAAAGCATAAAGTACACCTCATCAATCTATAATACATACAGAAAAAATCATTCAACATGAAAAACATGTACTTTGTTTGGTCTTAGATATAAATAAAAAATCAAATATATTTAATTTGACTTTCTGCTTATATTTAAGAACAAATAGAGTAACATAAAATATATAATAGTTCAAATTTTGAGTGTATCAGACAAGGATCGTTGATCTTCCCCATTAGCAACAGCTATAGCACGCGACCGCGCAACAAAAAATCCCAAAGTATGTCCAAAAACAGCCGCAAAGAAGATTCCAACATTGAAGGACATAACTGCAAGCATAAGCAAGTAAATGAAGCCAATTCGAAAGAAGTGAACAGAAGACTGAATCAACCCTCCAACAAGCGGATTAGTCCCACGTTTGATAGGTGGTTGGTTCGACAAAACCTCAGCCGCCACAGCTAGAAAGAACACAAACAAAATAGCTAAGATGTACATTCCAACATTGTTATTAGGCCATCCAGAAAAAAGCACTGTGGCTTTTGTGCCCCAATAGAAACTCATTTGCATGTTCATCATCATGTTTGTTGTGCCATTTGACATAGGCATGTCTTGTCCGGGAGACATAGGCATGATCATAATAACAACAAAGAATTATAGTAATTTTTGTTGAGAGATTGATTTGAGATTGGAAGGGTTTAATTAATTTCTTGTTGGAATTACATTTTATATAATGGTGATACAATGTGTTACATAATTAATTACTTAATTAGCTGTAATTATTTAGGATATGTCATTGTACTATTTTGTTTATTGGCTGTTGTCTTTTATGGAAGAGTTACGGTTTGTCCAATTGTTGATTGGAACATAGTTGAATTTTTTTTTTAACAACAGTATTTTTATGTCTAATGATTAATTTATCACATTATTGCTTAGTGAGATCTTGGTTATATCGTAAGGAAAACAATATTGAAAGTAAAGTTTTCTAGAAATTGAAGTCAATGAGATGCTTTGTTGTCACAGAAATTGAAATTTAATAAAAGAAAATTATTTCTACATAAATATGTGTTGTCTTTTGAAATATCTTTGAACAAAATGGATACCAATATTTTCTACAAATCTATAAAGGTGTTCGTAAAAAGAGATTTGTTTGAAAAAAAAAATTGATCTATTTATAAAAGAGATAGACGTATATAAGTAAAAAGTTAGTGAGAAATACCAAAAAAAAAAAAGTTTGTGAGAATTTCTTGATGAGAGAGTTAAATTTAACAAATATGACTATATGAGTGTTGTTTTGTAAATTATACTCCCTCTGTATCAAAATAATTATTTCTTTAACAAATTTTATTTGTCTCAAAATAATTGTCACTTTAGAATACCAATACAACATTTATTACTTTTTTCTATTATTATACCTTATTTATTAAATTTCATCTCACTTAAAAAAATTGCTTAATGGTGCAAAAGATACCATGCAAAAATGTGCGAATGCGTTGATCCAAATAAGAAAAATAATTAAGCTAACAGTCTTATGCGTTGGTTATATATTTTATTTTTCTTGTAATTTTTAAACTTACAAATTAACCTTTAACTATTAAACTAACACTTCAAATAACCAATTCCATACAATTATCAAAGGAGAAAGACCACGCCACCATACAAGTTATTTATAAATAGTCACCATATCAAAGCATTAATTAGTTGCAAGCATATCTAGATAACCGTTCTTCGAAACTTGCATGCAATAGTAATTAGTTATTTTCATATAAAAATATTAATTATTAGTTATTTTGCCCTATATTTTCTTTGGGTCTTCATTTTAATTCCTATATATTTTCTTCATCGTCTTAATATACACTGTCCACTATTTTGTCTTATGCTATTGTATTCATTGTGTTGTTGTTGTCGTTAGACTTTATTTTGTATTCATCTTAGTTATTGTTTACGTTGATGTCCTGGTTTGTTGTTTTCATCTTGTTTTTTTTTTGTTTTCATATCATATTTACAATGTTTTATTATTCGAATATGATATATGTAATTTTTATACCATTCGAATATGATTTGTGTTTGTGGCTAGGTACATAGAAATTAGAAATTGAAGAAATAATTTGAGTTGTTACCGTCATGCATATTATCATTTTAATATGTTTATAATGTGTACTTAGTCAAAAAAAATGTTTATAATGTGTACAATTTTTTTTTTGCAACATAATGTGTACAATTAATTTGAATAAAACTACCTATTTTGATTTGTGTCAAAGAGTAAGCTCAATTATCAAAAGAAAAAAACAAGAGTTATAGCTCAACTCATATGTGCTATTTTTTTTCAACAAAAAATGTGCTTTATTATTATTATTATTATTATTATTATTATTATTATTTATAAAATAAATCGCCGTGAGCATATTATAAATAAAAAAATCAAAATATTAAAAGTAATTGTGAATGTGCCAATTTGAAGATGTGTACATGACAATTCATAAATTGAAAGGGACGGATTACAACTATTTACTAACACTTTCAATTTATGAAATATCTTATAGACAAAATTAGGTTTGGAAGAAAGTTATAAGCAAAAATGATTTGTACCCAAAATTTGGTGGAGTTGTGGGGTTGAGAGAGAAGTCCGAAAATGTTTGAAAATAAGTTGTCCTTCAAGTGTGATGGGGAAGAAATTGAATTATTATGAAAATGTAGGGGTATGAGGTCAAATTTTCTATTTATGACTCATCTTATAATGTCACACCCCAACCCCAAATTTGGCCTTTTTGAGTGACTTCAATGGCTATTGAATTCATGATAATAAGATTTGGGCCTATTGGCTTATTGTACTGGGTTGTTCTCCGCCAAAAATTTGATTTGTTGGGTTGTACTTGTAGGTCGTAACTGCGATGATTTAGTTTTTTTTATAAAAATAAAATGATGTTCATTTATTTAAATAAAGTATATCAGATATAAATATAAATTCAACATTATTAAAAATAAAAAATATGAATCTGCGAATAAACTAACAACATCTAAGTTAATAGAATAAAACGGCATGCTCATATCTACAAAGAATGTGATAAAAATAAAGTAGGAATACCCATGCATCTAGATCTGTATTGTTGACAAACTTGATCACTAGTTGAATTAGTAGTTGATAAGTTGATATGTCAATCTGAATCAAACAAACACTGCACTAAGACGGGAAAACAAAATCACCGCACTAAGACGGGAAAATAAAAACACCACACAAGACAGGAAAACAAATAAACGTTGCACTAGGACGACGAAATGACAAAAACAAACTCCAAAAGAAAAACCTAATCGATGTAAAAATCATTTATTTAGATTAAAAATGAGAAGAAAAGATGCACATGGGAGATTTTGGATCAAAAATCACATTTTTCAAGGAAAGACTAAAGAAAAAGAAGTTAGGACCGGCGTGGGTGAGTAACGGAATAGAAGATGAGAGAAGAAAGAACTATTTGGATTAAATTATTCACGAAGTTCTTTGCATTAATTTAGTTATTACTTCAATAAAATTGTTTATATTATAAAATAATTAAAATTGATATACAATTTAGACAGTTCAATCTAAAATTAATGAATAAAAATGAAAATAGTTTCCAAGTGCATGAACAATTACTTCAACCGATCTCAATCCGTTTTACACCCTAATGATGAGAAACACAAAATTATAAAAGACAAATTTTCTAAACAAAGAAGAAATGGTAGAAAATAAGAAAAGGACACCACAAAAAAATAATTTCTCGATAAAATCAATACATGGTCCAATCCAAGACCACAAATGAGCAGAGCTCCCAAATACACAAAAATGTCATGCCTCCTTTACATATGATTGGCTCATGAAACAATTATACATAAAAGTTAACTAAAACACAAAGAGATTTTAACGACTTATTATCATGATAGTTGAGCTGAATTATTACAAGGAAAATGCAAAATAAATAAGAGATATTTTATTGCTTAGTGTGCCACTTTGACATGGTTAGTAGAGTTCTTTATATGCCACTTTCATATATTTAGTGGACCTCTTTATTTGTCACTGTCACATGTTTAGATCACAATCACCAACTTTATTTCTTTTTCTTCGACTTGAATGAAATCATTCTTCTTGTTAAGGGATAGGATAACATCACTAAATGTCTCTTTCACAAAAAAAATTAGTATAAAATATGGTTTTTTCTAATCTACTCCTTCAAAATTTAGGGGTATTTACCTCCAACTACTCAATAAAATTTTAACCAATATAAATTTTTATAAAATACACTGTTGGATTGAAACATAAAACATCAAGCATATAACATATACAATCATGTTACAAGAAACTCACTTTCAACTAAAAGTATGTTTGCGTCGTCAAAAAAAAAAAAACTAAAAGTATGTTTGCAAAATAAAATGTAATCAAAAGCTTTAATTCTTTAAGTACTTAGTACTCCCAAGTTAATTGATATATACTACTATTCAAAACACAGCCATCAGTTTGAACTCAAATTATCTTCAACCATATTTTATAAGAATATTATAAAATTGATGTATGATCCAAGTACCGATTAATCCGAATAATACCAATTGCACCGTTCATTTACAGAGACAATGCAAGGTCCAATGATACATATTATTGATTAATTAACTCAAACTCAAAAGCTTAGAGAAGAATATCTTTATTTTACATTTCACAAATTGAGCACAAAACATAAAGTCTTAACATTTCATTTCATCAACAAAGAACTTATTTATTTATTTATTTATAATAACTCACAACAAAAACACCATTATATACTTTTTACTTTGGCACAGTTTATTGAAAGAACCCAAAACACACCGTTTTGAAGAAACTCAATTCAATGCATCAAACACACTCTATGGTTTGGAAGAATCAAACCCACCAGATTTCTTCAGAACAGCCATAGTACCAAAAACCATAAACCCAATGATATGGCCGAAAATTGCGGCGAGAAACACGCCACCATTAAACGACATAACAGCCAACATAACCAAGTAGGAGAATCCAGTACGGACGCCGTACAGCCCTGTCCTTAAAACGGACCCAACAACGTCGTTTGATGTCCCAGGTTTGAGTTTCACAATGTTAGTGAATGAAAGCCACTCCACTAAAACTGACATTACAAACACCAAGGTCAGCGCCACCGCATACATGGCGGCGCTGTCCCCGGGCCAGCAATGGAATAGTATGTCCACTTTGTGACCCCAATAGAATGATGTGTGTATCGGAATTCTTCGGCGGCCCAACATCGTTGCCACCGTAGAGTTGGGCGGAACGCCGTTTGCGGTGGTGGTGAATGACATATTTAAGTATGATGATGTGACTTAAAGTTTTAATGATATGTGACAATGATGTTATGGTTTTTATATGCGTATAATGTGTCGGTTGGAATATGACAGATTTGAATTTGAAGATTTTATTCTTGTACAGAAAAAAATTGTTCTATAATTCATTTGCAAGTAAACAAGCTAGCAGTACTATAAAATCATTTTGATGAAGAAGAAAACTCAAAAGGAAATTAAAGGAAGGAAAGAAGGTTATGCATAATTAGCACTTTAGTGAGCCTTGTAGGATTTTCAGAAGTATGGGACCCTCCAATGCTTTTTGCTTTTAATTAGTTTTCTTAATACAAAATTTTATTATTAGTTTATAATTACTTCCTCCAGTCATTAATATAAATAAAAAAAATTCTTTAAATTTTAGTCATTATTATAAACAAAAATTAATTACTTTTAAAATAATTAATACTACTATTTCAAATATATTCTTATTTAATTCTATTATTTTTTAAATAATTATTCCACTTTTTTTTGACTAATAATTATTCCACTATATGTTTTGGTATTTGTGATTTAAAAGGGTAATACAATAAACTTAACAGTATCTTACATCAAATCAACAAAATTAACTACACTTAACTAAATTTCTTAATCACCGCGTAAGCAATTTTTTTGCTTATAATAGTAACTGGATGAAGTAATTGTTTGTGATTGAATTAATTAGAGCTGAGCAAAAATATTTGAACCAATACAAACTCCAAATTCATAAGTTTCATGTGTATCGAAAAATTCGGTTGGGTGGAAAGAATGCACTTTGTGTGTTCAATAGGTTTTTAAAGGAGATTTGTTATCGTTAACCGCGGTGAAAATTTCGTATCTATATCATAATAACAAAAAAAAAAGGGAGGTCTCCACATCAACAAACTGGAACGTGGAATCAACAACAATAGGTGATCCAAATATGAGAGGTCAACAAACAACAAATAAATCTATGATAGACTCAAATACCATATTAGAATTTGGGAGGCCTATAGTCAATCACAAAAACTAGCTTGAGAGTTGTGGTTTGCACTACCTATATAAAATATATTTATACCATATTTCTAGCCAACGTAAAATTTCTAACAATGAGTTTTATTTTCTATCTTTTCTTAAGTTTTCTTTTTTTTTTGACAAAATCTTTATTTAAGTTTTAAAAGGTCATTTCCTTAAAAAAAAATAATGGCAAGTCATTCAAACAAAAGACTAAGTCAAGATGGACTATAATTGGGATAGAGCTATGAAGTCCACACACTGACACGGACACGGGAAACGACATGGACACCGACACGTCGACATGTATAATTTTTTTGAAAAAATAATATAATTTTTTTCGAAAAAACGCGTACTCCTTCTTCCCTGTTTGTGGCGATCTGCAAAAACGATGAACGGACTCTTTACTTCCGTTCCGTCTTCCACTCTTCCTCTTATCTGCACCGTTGCTGCACGCCCGCCGGTGTTCCTCTCTTACTCTCAAGTCTCGACGACGAGTCGGCGACGTTAGTGCTTTGAGCATACGATTTTGAAGTTGAACGAGACTACTACTCCTACTCCTACTCCTCAGCCTTCTCCTAATTTCAGAGTTTTAGGTTACTAATGTACTTGCTAATTTGTTATTGCTATTTTTCTATTGCTAATTTTGATAGTGTTATTTTGGTAGTGTTTTTTATGAACCCTGCTCTGTTTTGTGAACCCTTGACACTCCAAAACAATCTTTCACACCTCTCATTAATCGGTGAATATTTTAATTGTTATTGTTATTTTTTTGATTTTTTATTATTTCATGATTTGTTGCATCTTCTGTGATGTATTATTTGTGAGAGAATTGAACTTTTTGGAATTTAATATTTGCAATTTATTTTCGTGATATGCGTAACCTGTTTTGTAAGCTGTGTGAATTGAATAGTAACTTACGATCATTAAATTTTTAGAGATGAAGAGGTTTTTGGTTGATACAAGAAGTATTGAGAATGTGAATGTTCTGCAATCGGAAGCTGACTAATGTGGATAATGAGTTTATTTCAAATCCGATTGTGCGACCTTTGGAAACAAATTCACGACTATCCTCCGGAAAGGGCCTGAATTTATTCATGACCTTTGATATTATTCGATCATTCTCCACAAAGAAGTCCGCATTATGTTATGTTTCATCTCTTTAATTTTAATATTTTTTTTTGACAATGTGATGAACCTCTTTTATTTTGATTTATGACTATATATGTATATGTCACATGTGAATTTACAATTTAAATTTTGCCCAGGCTCTTTAAAAATCCAAACTACGCCATTGGACACAGGGACACTTATTCTGAGAAGTGTCTGAGCTTCCTAGAGATAGAGTGGTGGAAGAAATTAAGGTTTTAAGTTGGAAAATTTTAAAAGCTCGGGATAAGAAATTTTCTTATAATCTCTACAAATGGAACTCGAATCCGTTAATTTGTATAGGAGTGAGGGGCTTGACTCATGTTTAGTTATTATTAGAATTTGTTATATGCTGTGAAATGTGAATTGTCTGGTTTGGTGTGTGTTTACGCTGATTTTTGGTAAACAACCGCTAGTTTGCAATGCTTGAGAGACCAACTAGAGAATCTCGGGACATGTTTGTGCATTTATTGTTCAAGTTTGGAAACAGTAATGTTCATTAACGCAAATGAACAAGTTTGATTTGAAAAAGTAAAAGAAAGTAAATAAAATATGACTTGCTTGACAAGAAATGTAAAAATACTCAGAATGAGTACGTATTGACAAGAAAAGTAAATAATTCAATGAATTAACAGGCAAAGAATGTAAATGAAAACATGTAAATTGCATGAATACGTAAATTGCATTGAATTTTAAAGAGTTTGATCACAAGATCATACATTGTTGCCTTGTCTATTCCTTTCACTCGAACGCTTGGGTACTCAGAATGTGTAAGGTTTGTAGTATGAGAGATTGTGATATGATTTACAACAAATAAACTAGTATTTATAGATAAAATCTAAGGCTAATTAGTAACGACTAACTAACATCCATTTGCCAAGTGTACAGCCACTTCATCCTTATCCAAAATGCCATCAGATATCAGTTTCGAATGAAGCTTTGCAATGGTTTGAATTTGAATTTGAATCTTCTGCCAATTCTTGATCATTTCTACAAGTTAAAAAATCTTAATTCGAGTTTGAGCCATTCGAATAACGTTAACTCGAGTAAAAAGTCTTTGTAACTTGTGTATTTCCTAAAGTTATGAATATTTATCTGATTTGACTTTCGCCAAAATATATTTAATTTTGACCTTTAGAATCATAACTGGGAAAACACATTCCCATAATTAAAGGCATATTTAAATATATTCAGAAAAAATATTTAAACTTTATTATTTTAATTAGCCAAAATATTGGCTAACAGTGTGTTGTGCGATGTTTTGCAGGTTCATGGAAGAGGGGAGAACACTCTTTTTTTGCACAAGTTATAGGATACATGCTTACCTCATTGTTTTCAATCAGTTTGAGCTATTAGGCCTCTATTCGTAGCTGTTTTGTCTGCCTGATCCTAAGTCGCATCGCATCCTTCGCCTCAACTTGATTGGGTTTCTTATGTATTTTTTATTTTTTTTTATCAAATGGGTTTCTTATGTATTGTATAGCATTTCTTATGCCCAATTTTAAATATATTTCTTTCTTTTTGCTGTTGCAAAAAAAATAATGTTGCAAATTTAAATTATGTCTCAATCACGTTAATATTAATGTCGTCTTTATGTGGTGTCTAATATCTTTATTTTCTTTATCAAGTAGTTTAGTGGCTAAAAGTTTTATCTTTAGATGGATAATTGGGATGATCGCAATTTGAACATATATATATATATATATATATAAAATATAATATTCAACCAACTAATTTAAGTTCACAGGACTATCAATCTAATAACAAATTTAAAGATGACTATATATTTATTATTAAATCACCCAAGTTATGTTTTAGATGTTTAATTATATTGAATAAAATCTGACATGAAGATATAGTTGTAAATGAAAATAGTCTTCACCTTAATAACAAAGTCATCTTTTATATAACTAGTAATATTCTCTTAAGAAGTTTTGTTATATTTTATTTTGGATTCAAAGATTAAAATAACTTGATATATATCTTTATATTTATAATTTTTTCAGTATATCTAAAAAATTATACATTGTTTGAGATTCGAAGTTAAGGGTAATTTATATACAACACTCACACACTTACTTCAATGCAACGAGACATGCCTTTTTCAAAGGATAAATCTGAGAGGTCTCACACGCAGCTCAAAGCAGACAATACCACGGAATGCGGTGTGGGATACTTGAAAGTGGAACGAAACATTTTTGCTACAAGGAAGGGGCAGACACTACATGCCTCTAACCCCTTAGCTAGCCTCAACTGGGAGACAACTATTCTGATACATCCAAAAATTCCCACATTGTTTGTGATTCGAAGCTAAGAATAATTTATAAACTACATCCATACATCTCAATTCAACGACGTGTCTTTCACAAAGGACAAATCCTTGAGAAATCATACGCAGTTCAAAACAAACAATATCACAATGCAGTGTGGCGCACTTGAAAGTAGAACTGAACAAATACCTTTTTTTTTGTAGAAAGAACTGTTGTGAATTCGTTGAATAACATTACACCAATAATAAACTTGATGTGTAGAGCAAAGTGATCAAGCACCCAAGTATCGAAGAGTATAAAGACAATAAAGATAATAATTCAACACAATAAAGAAAGGAGATCAGATAAAACAAGTAAAGAGATACAATCAATTTGTTTACTTAGTTTAGTCAAACCAACCTAGTCTACGGGAGAGAGCAGCCCTTCCGTTCTACTATAACCAAAGAATTACCGTTACAACAAAACTCCCAAAATTAGGGTTACAAGAATCAGTCGTCAAACCTAATCCTACCGTAATCTCAAGTTTATTTCCGTAACTTAGAAAGATAAATAGTGTTTCCAAGATGAAAAATTAATACTTTAGAATATATTTGTTTCTTTCCTTGTTTCTAAACATCTATATTTATAGGGTAAAATATAACAATAAAATAGGAACAAATTTCATATAAAACTATAACAAATATGACCAAAAAAACCAAAAAATTAAACCGCTATGGCCCTTGCGCGTCGCGTGATACCTGTCATGCACTCCTTACACTTGTGCACTGCACAAGTGCCCTTATGTGTTCATTTTTTATTTCAATAAGATTTTAAGACAATTCTAATAATAACGAATATCTTCATTAATTTTGTTTGTCGGCGCTGTTTAACGAATATAACATTTATTTCCTTTATCTCTTTTGTAAACGTACCTTAAAAATTTATTTATATTATTACACATTTGTGTCGCTTTTGTGCTGTGTTAAGAATGTCTGGTGTGCAATAATTTTTTTTTTGGTACGGTATCCAATTTTGTGCAACCATATACGTGACAATAAATATAACCTCACTTTCTTTTTATCATAACTAGTATGGATCCCACGCCATGTGCGGTGTATCACATGAATTTGTATAATCCCTCAGTTTCATATTATAAAAGAATAAAAGGTAATAGTGAACGTTAAGTATATATTTATGCGTAGTAGTCATTTATGAACCACTAATTTGAAACAACTTCAAAATTATTCATTGAGAAAACATTACTTTCTATAAATTCTTTTTCAAACTTGTAAATTAAAGTGCGACTCATTATGCCATGAATCTTGTTGCCCTGTATAATAAAATGAATGTTTTTAATATAATACATGATAAAAACAATAATATTAAGGATTATAAGAATGTAAATTTATATAACAATTTTTACAGTTGAATTCATTAGTATTATGTTTAATGAAAATGCTTGGTTGTTGCGAGACACATTTTGAACAAACTACAACCGAATTACAAAAACAACAACATTCAAACTCTCATTATTTTGGTTGATTTCAGATAGTTGATTAATTTTGAGGGTCATTTTTATTGACTTATGTTGTACCCCAATTTTTGGACCTACAAATCCAATTTTGCATTTCATGCATAAAATATACAAAAAATATTTTATTCCTTTTTCATGCACTTTTCGTTCATTTTTCATATTTTTATCATTTTTCTTAAATTTTTTTTATTTCTAGATATTTCATTTTATTTTAAATAGTTCTCATTTTAGCGTAAAAGTCCAACATTTGACACTATTTTTTACATCACACTACAACTTCAATTTATATTTTTTTTACATGCATACATGCATTTGCATTTAGGATAGGACAATTCATCATTCTAAAAATGCATGTTAGGGACAATATTTTGCTTTATAAAATCATTGAGCTCTAGCATTAGCATTAATAGTTAAGGACTATTTTTTTGGCCTAAATTCATTTTTTTCATGCTTGTTAATTGATTCATTTTTTCCTCGCTAGTTTTAAAAGTGTACGCTCATATGCAATGATTTTTTATATGACTCCGCGCTCTTTGCATTTTTTTTCACTCTTTGTCACATTCACGTTATATTTTATATCGCATTTTCACACACACACTTCACATCAATATTTGACATTTTGTTTTCTTTTTTCTTCATAAGTGCATTTCATACTCATGTTTATTTCTCCGCTTGCATTTTATTGCTCTTTTATTATTTATTCATTTGATTCGATATGGTTGTAATATTATTCGATTTGGTTGTAATAGCGTAGGATTTTATCGCTTTTCGCACATCACACACGACGCTAAAAAACTAAGCAAACGCGAACTTTTATTTCCAAAGAGACGCGATAGTAATTATCTTTAGAAAAAAAATAGGAAAATAAATAACAACATCTTCTCTCTTTAAACACATTCTTTAGTCCAAATTCAAATTAGTCGCACGATTAGTTTTAGGTAAAAAAAACTTGAAATTTACATTTTGCTATCACTTTCTCTTCTCATCTAAATCTCCACAAGCACACACTTTTCTTTCTATACATCTTCTCCCTCCAAATTCTTACAACTTCTCCCCCATTTCTTAAGCACATAAAAAAGCAAATAAAAAGTAATAAATTAGAGACTTTCCCTTGGATATTTCATTTGGCCGTGACTTTGGGAATTTTGGGAACCCATGTTACAAAAAGGAAAAAAATAAACCATTAGTTTATACATTGTGGGTGGTTTACCTTTTGACTCCAACTTTGTGATATCTCAACCAACCATGTTTGCTTATGTTTGTGGTTGTTGCATCCATACATCCATGCATCCATTAAAATCTCTTTCCTTTAGTTTTCAAAGGACTTAGAGGAATTTCTTTATAAACCCCACAATCATCATGTACCTTAAAAAAGGAGAAGGTTGCTTTCAAACAAAAAAAGAAAAAAATTGCTTTGAAAAGAGAGGAAAATTTCTTTTGATCATCTACCAAAAATAAGGTCCATTATGATTGGTATCCTAAAGTCCTTTGAAAAACAAAACAAAACTTTCTTTACATGCATCATTTTACAGTCATGGTCCTATTTCCAAAGGTTTAAGTCTCACACCTTGTTCTGTCAAAAATCAAGTTGTCTTGTTTGAAAGTGGTCTGACGCTTTTGTCTAAAATCAACTTGCAAGTACAACACTTGTGCCAACAAAAGAAAAGAATGAAAGTAATTATGCTAGAGAACACTCAGCTTCGTGAAGAAATCATTACACTTCGGGCAGAATTGGAAAAGAAAAATGCCCTGATCACTTCATTAATGGTGACACAAAATAACCACCATCTCACTCCTTGAGCAACTGTTTTTGCCTTTCCAATCCCAACAAAGACATCAGATTAAATAACAACCTCTCCAACAGGTTCCACATCAGATTCAACAACTAGTTCCACAAAGGTCAAACAAACAGGATCCTAATCCAAATAGGCCACCTCAATATGACCTGATTTCTATGTTGTATGCAAATTTGTTTCCAGTTTTGATTGAGAAGAACTTGATTCAGACTAGAGCATCACCTCAGATACCTACAAAATTGTCATATTGGTACAAACTTGAGTTGTCTTGTGCTTACCATCAAGAGGCACCCGACCATGATATAGAACAATGTTTTACTTTGAAGGGTGAAGTCCAAAGGTTGTTTGAAGCTAACAATTTTTTTTTTTAGGATATAGACTCAGCTCTGTTATGCATGGATAAGGTTTGATGCCATTGAGTTGTTGTTGTTGATGTTATCTCTACTACTCTTTTATCTAGTTGAATTCAGTGATACAAGGAAATTCATCCCTATGATTGCTAGGCTTTTATTTCTTTCTTGTCAAGCATTTGTTTGCTTTTAAAATTATGTCTTTTGTCAAGTACTTTTCAATACAATAAACATGCATGTTTTTTTTAAACTCATCAATTCGTATTCACTCTTTTCTTGCATTATTACTTACAAACTTGGAGCAAGGATGATAAAAATAAATGACTGATCTTTGCTGATATATGCTTTCAATGGTGAAAAACCTAGTTGATGATGTAAGACATTGTTTCACTTTCTTTCACTGCTTCATACAAAAAAAAAACAAAAAAATAATAATACAATTCTTTTTTTAATCATGCTAAATTGAGTCACTCTTTTATATGTTTTCGTTGTTATCTAATTCTCCCATTTTCTTGAAATATATTCTTTTAGAAACAAACAAACAATTTTGGTTTGCACCTGACATGACACTTTAAGAGTATATAGGTCGTTTTTGCACTTTAAGGCTACACTATGAATGTTTAGTAATGATTCAATAAAATTGGTATTGTCTTAACACCTTAGACTCTCAAAAGTATGCAAGATTAATTTGAGTACTAATTTTGACAAAGTCTTGAATTTAAGTTTTAAGTTAACCCTTAGTAGTTTATCTTAGCAGTCGGCACCATCTTGAACACAAACTAAGTGGGAAATCAACGAACATAAGTGAATGATCTAGAAATGAAATTTTACATACTTTGGTTGATTTTAAAAGTAGTCATACACTTATTAAGTTAGAAGACCCTCACTCGGTCGTTTAATCCAACAGTTGTTGAGCATCCAAAGAAGAAAACCATTGTAAATAAACTCATTAATAGTTGGTTCAAAGGAGTCTGATATTCTGAACTTGGTAGGGCGGGTTACGATCCGATCCCCCACAACTGCATTTGGGAAAGAGGAAAAGGGGTTTACCAAACTTATGTTATCAGCACCCCTCGGTATATGATCATAATCACTAACAGAAGTTAGAGTTACAATAAAATACTTCAAATTTGTCTTCATATGATGGAAGTCTTTGGCTGCAATGTGTGGTTTTGTGTTACTACAGTGCTCTTGGTTTTGATGTCAATTACTTGATTTTCCTACCTAGCCGACAACAACGTATGATTAGATTTGTCATGTCCTATTTCAAACTTGTGCTAGAGTTACTATTTTTCTGTTTAAGGAAGGGGAATGTTCAAGTATGGAGGAATTTGATAACACAAATTTATATCACTTCTTGGCTTGATTTACATGAATTTTTGCAAGCTATAATATTCAAAAGACCTAATTGAAGCTAGGTTCACTGTGAAAGCATTCGGCAAATTTATTGTTAAACTGACTCATCTTGTTTGTTATGTAATCACAAATTATCTTTTCCACACATCATATGTGTTTCCACTAAAAAAAAATTCAATTTCAAAAATACAAAAAAATGTGTTAAAAAAACTTGCATGTGTATGATATCAAAAAAATACTTTTCAAAATAAATAATTTTTTTTACAAATTAATACTTGACATCAAAGAAATTTGAGCTATAGT
Organism: Trifolium dubium; assembly: GCA_951804385.1. Lineage (NCBI taxonomy): Eukaryota > Viridiplantae > Streptophyta > Magnoliopsida > Fabales > Fabaceae > Trifolium > Trifolium dubium. The sequence continues at coordinate 32,728,315 of OX638065.1, forward strand.
CTGATCAAAGGCAAAGCTGACTTGAGACGCTCCTAACTAGGGGCAATTTATTTGTGAATTCTGCCAATCAGGGGGCAAACAAGTTGAATTTTCTGCTTATCAAGGTAGAAATGGTTTGTGGTCTGGTTACACTACAAACATCTGTTGGTCAGGGGCACACCCTTCAAGGTTTCAAACATTTGGGACATACTATGTAGAGATCATATTTTATTGAATAGTTACATGTTGTGAAATATGACAGAACCTTGGTTGTTAAATATCATGGATGATGAAGAGTTTTCACTCTCAGTTCACATTGTTGCAGTCAACAAATAGAATGCCTAAGTGTAAAAGGTCAACCAGTCACGCTCTTCGAGCGATTTCTTCAAAGATCTTTAGACTGAAGCAAAGAATCCAAAGCAAGAGGCAAGTTGTCTCCATTCTCTCAGGTTATTCATCAATGGCAAACATGTTTTCTCTAAAAAGGTGTCAACAATTGTCACATGATACTTTCCTATACACCTGTGGAATCTCAGAACTGGTATCTCTAGCAGAGTTTGGATTAAGTTTCTGGTTGATGTTGGGTTGTTCCATCCATAAATGGACATATCCTCAGGGAGGTCCATACAGTTATTCTACCTTCAATAGAGTTTTGATTCATATTATTGATTGTTATGGGGTTTTCTTCCAAGAAGAGGGTACATCCCCGATGAAAGTTGATCATGTTGTCTTGAATACAATCAAGTTTGAATACTGATCGCTCGGTTAAAACGGTCATTCTCCTGAGAAGTTGTTCCTTCCCCAAGAGAAGTTCTCTTACTTCATCTACAGCAACATGTACTCCTTGTTGAAATGCTTTGAGTTGTACTGCGACGTTGGCTTGTCTCTAGTCTCTTTCGTCCTCTCGGTTTTGTCAACAAATATTTACAACATACATACATACATACATACATACATACATTTATGCATAACATTCATACATATCATTTACATGTGACATAAGCATTTACATTATTCATACATTGTTACATCATATACAGATTTCTGTTTCTTTTGTCTTGTCTGTGTCTACAAAATAGAGTCGGGATGAACATGTTGTTCTCTCCAATTAGAGTGTCAGCTTAGACAGATAAGTGTACATCTCTTTTTTCAAAAATTTCCCACTAGACTACTCCCTTATGGAAGATGGTTGTTTCATTTTTTCCTACAACAAAGGGAAAACCCAGTTCAGTTTATCCTTCAATTGGACACACAGTCTTGTTTTACAGTTTCCCTCCGGTTTGTTCCCAGATTGAACACCAATTCAAAACAACAAGTGATAAATTATCCATACAAGAAGCTTGTATTTTACCAGATACATTTTACAATTCCTAGGTGGTTTTATCCCTAGTGAATCTTATCAAGATATACTACACAAAATATCACACAAATCTTTTTCTCTACAAACATACACACTTTTACAATCTAACCTACCTGCGTCTCTTTTGAAGCTCCTGGTAGAGTTATTGATTCTCATAGATGCGTATTACCTTATATACACTATCATTATACGGTAGTTGGTAATATATGTCATTGTCTTTTATGCACCATCACTCTGTTGGATGGTAGACAATGTCTCACATCTTTTCATCTTACCTGTTATACACTATCATTATATGGTAGTTAGTGATATTTGGCCATTGTCTTGACTTTCTATCACTTTGTTGGATAGTAGACGATGTCTATCTTTTTGGATTGCCTTGGCACACTGTCGTTCGCATGGTAGGAGGTATTTCCTTGGTTTCATTATCTTGGCTTGTTGTCACTTGGTTGGAAAATAGATAATGTCTCTTCCTTTCATATTGCCTTAACATACTATCATTTGCATGATAGTAGGTAATATTTGGTTTCATTGTCTTGACTTGTTATCACTTTTTGGATATTAGATGATGTCTATCTTTTCGGATTGCCTTGGCACACTGCCATTCACATGGTAGGAGGTAATTTTCTATTTCATTATCTTACCTTGCTATCATTTTGTTGGACAGCAGATAATGTTTCATCTTTACATATTATTTTGACACACTATCGTTTGCATGATAGTAAGTAATATTTGGTCATTGTCTTGACTAGCTATCACTTGTTGGATAGTAGATAATGTCTATCTTTTCGGATTGCCTTGGCACACTATCGTTCACATGGTATGAGGTAATTCCCTATTTCATTATCTTGACTTGCTGTCATTTTGTTGAACAGTAAATAATATTTCATCTTTTCTAGATAAGTGTTTGTTGGACACTAGATAATGCTTTTTCATATATATATATATATATATATATATACTCTTCATGTCCATAGAAAAAGCTATACAATTAATTAACCTTAATTCTTACTCTTCATATATGAAAGTTGTTACTAAACTTTCACTAAAATTTTAGTATTAGTGTAAGATGAACATTCATTAAAATATTTAAGTAATGTATCAAACAAAAAAAACTTTAAAGGTCAATAAACCAAACATGTAAATATATTTCTAATATAAAGACTTATATGATTTAATGAATAATTATAAAATTTGTATTGATAAATAACAGGTACTAATAATGTCTGAATAAAAATTTTATTGGGAAATAAAATGCCTTTTTTTTATAGGGACTAAAATTACATGGATTTTACAGGACCAAAAAAAGGTTCCTTTTACATTCATTAAAATATTTAACTATAATGATTAAAGAAGAAGAACTTTAAAGGTCAAGAAACCAAACATGTGAATTTTTTTAATTTAAAGACTTGTTTGATTTAATGTCTAATTATAAAAATTGAATTAATAAATAGCAGACACTAAAATTAGATGATTAAAAATGTTATAGGGAAAAAATATACTTTTTCTTATAGGGGCTAAAATTGTATGGATACTAAAATTATATAGATAATTTTTTTACAGAACGAAAAATACGTAATTTTTTTACAGAACGAAAAATACTAAAAGATCAAGTGAAATAACATAATCACTAAAAAATACGTAAATGATGTATACATAACAACATAATTTTACTATATAAAGTGATCAAACCATTTTGTATTTGTTATATAGAAACTGAAGAAAAAAAATGGCTCAAACTTTCAAGTTAGTTTGTATTTTGATCCTTGTTGTTACCCTATTTTTTGTGGTAGTCGTCAGTGATAGTAAGTTCATTCTCATAATGATTTTTGTTTATTTTATATACAATTTATTTTTGCCTATTTGAATAATATTTCCTTATTATTTTTATTTTACATTATAGACGAATGTGATTATGCCAAGGAATGCTATAAAAAATATCCGACTGCTGAACTTGGATCAATGATATGCACTGACGGCTATTGTAGAAGCCTAGCACCGTAAATCTTATTTCTCTATTATCTTCTTCCATTTTCTTTGTTCATCATAGTGTATTTAGATTATATTTGGCCAAAGCACAATTTTTTAAGTTTCTCTGTAGAAGTTAAGGATTATATTTGCTGTCTATTTGTATTTAAAACTAAATTGAACAAAAGATTTTGGTTGAGTTGGTTGCAAAAGCAATTTTAACAAACAAAATTGGATGAAATTAAATAAGAATAAAAATGTCCGAGACGAGTTTCACTAGACTTCTATGTTAAATTATTGACTGGCTTAGATTATTTAATCCTTTTATAGAGTTATATATTACCAAGTTCTCTAAATTATTCTTGCTCTAATTCTATAGTGAAATAAATCATTAATTCTAGGATTAGAATTAAGCATGTCTGATCAAGAACTCTAAATTGACTCTAAATAAAAAGTCTTCGCAAGATCTCTAAATTGACATAAATCCCTAATTACTACTAGTTTGCCATTCCTAATTAAATAAATGAGCCGCCACCCTTCTTTTACGTTTCATTTTGATTTCGATTTTGAAGTCAGATCGGACCCGATATAGGTCAGGTTTCAGGTTCAACCGGCCGGTCCGGTACAGTTTTAACAACCTTGGTGTAGATCGATAAGAAAATAAATCTCCTTATTCACATTAAAAGACTCCAAAAACTATAGTGTAGATAAGAAAGAAAAAAACATAAAAAATTGGTGTCAAGAGGTGTAAAAGTAGCTCCTAATAACAATGAAAACATCAACCCATTAAATTATGGATATGGAATGAGTTAATTTTGATGTATCTCATTGACATAATAAATAGTTTGTGATTAATATCTTATATATTTTATAGATATAGTCTATATATATGTTATAATATATTTCAATCCAACAGTCAATTTTATAACACAATTATCCGATAAAAAATTATCGATGTCATATAAGAAATTTGGCACACTATATATATATATATATATATATGGGGATTGCTAACTTCGACCGAGGGTCTTCGTATGATAGCTCAAGTGGTAACAGCTGAGTAACATATGAGTTGGGTAGGGAGAGGTCAATGGATCAATTCCTGGCGGGAGCAAATTATCTTTCTATTGTACCAAAATAAAAACATTTTAGGGTTTTTTGCGTAAAAAAAAAAAAAAACTTCAACCGAGGATCAAAGTTAACAATGTATGACCCACATGTATTTACTTAGCGCCCCTCAATTGTCTTCGCATCCCCAGCTACTCATATGCTCTCCACATGCGCCCCTTCACCTCCGTTGTAAATTACATGTGGGTCATACTTGTTAACTTCGACCCACATAATCAAAGTTAGCAACCCCCTATATATATTATAAACAATAATCTTTTAGTATATCACTAACAAAAAATAATCATATTCTAATCAATAATGACAAAATACACTTGAAGCTAAGTAAAAAAAAACATCTGCAAAATTTTTTTTGAAGCCCCCAATATTTTGAGGCACAAGGCTTTGGGCCTTCTTACACAACCTCTAAGCCGGCCCTGCAAGAAGTATGTTGCTCTTCTTTTACTATCCATGTACTCCTAATATATTTTCTTGAGTTTAATTTATTGGTACAACATGCGTAAGGAGTAAAGTGCATAAACATTGCATTTTTTTAAATGTGAACATTGCAATTAATATACATTTTTTTAAATGTGAACAAAAAATGTGAACATCTTGAAACCATTAATTGTCATAAATTAAACAATAATAATTATATATTTTATTTATATATATATATAGGGGGCTGCTAACATCCTCCTACCTAAAATCATGTGGGAGGAAGTTAACAAGCTTCCTCCCACTATATTACTCCCCCATCCCAACCTTATTTCTCGCGCGTCCCCCACCCCCCATTTCTCTTGGCCCCCCCACCCCCGTCCCCCACCGCCCCCACTTAACTCCCATAATTTTTTAAATATTTTTTTAGAGTTTTTTATTTGTTTATTTTTATTGAGTGAATTTTAGCACCGTCCCCCCCACCGCCCCCACTCCACCTCTAGGATTTTTTTAAATTTTTATAGAGTTTTTTTTTATTAAATGAATTTTAATTTATTGATTAAGGATAAATTATAGAATATTATGTATGATTAAACAAAAATTATGCCAAAACTATTTTTTTGGTGGAATGGTTTCATAAATTATTTTAACCATTTTAAAATAAAAAATAATTGAGTCAAATATTAATACAAGATGATATGGTTCCAAATAAAATAAAAGAACAATGAAATTATTATTGTTAAATGATTTTAAATAATAATTATGACTGAAATCATGTAATAGATCTTTCAAACCATTTAATAATTTAAATGGTTTCAAGATGTTATAAACTGAAACCATTAGTATGATATAATGGTTTCGATACCGTAAATAGAGAAAAATTGAATCAAATATTATTACAAGATGATATGGTTTCTAATAAAGTTAAAGAACAATGAAATTATTATTGTTAAATAGTTTTAAATAATGATTATGACTGAAATCATGTAATAGATCTTTGAAACCATTTAACAATTTAAATGGTTTTAAGATGTTATAAACTGAAACCATTAGTGTGATCTTCGATACCCTAAAATTGAAAAAATTGAGTCAAATATTAATACAAGATGATATGGTTTCTAATAAAGTAAAAGAACAGTGAAATTATTATTGTTAAATGGTTTTAAATAATGATTATGACTGAAATCATGTAATAGATCTTTGAAACCATTTAACAATTTAAATGGTTTCAAGATGTTATAAACTGAAATCATTAGTACGATCTAATGGTTTCGATACCCTAAAATAGAAAAAATTGAGTCAAATATTATTACAAGATGATATGGTTTCTAATAAAGTAAAGGAACTAATCAAATTATTATTGTTAAATGGTTTTAAATAATGATTATGACTGAAATCATAAAATAGATATTTGAAACCATTTAACAATTTAAATGGTTTCAAGATGTTATAAACTGAAACCATTAGTATGATCTAATGGTTTCGATACCCTTAATAGAAAAAAATTGAGTCAAATATTAATACAAGATGATATAGTTTCTAATAAAGTAAAAGAACAATGAAATTATTATTATTGTTAAATGGTTTTAAATAATGATTATGACTGAAATCATAAAATAGATATTTGAAAATATTAATATTGTTAAATTGTTTCAAGATGTTATAAACTGAAACCATTAGTATGGTCTACTGGTTTCGATACCCAAAAATAGTAAAAATTGAGTCAAATATTAATACAAGATGATATGGTTTCTAATAAAGTAAAAGAACAATGAAATTATTATTGTTAAATGGTTTCAAATAAATGATAGTGTGATCTAATGGTTTCGATACCCTAAAATTGAAAAAATTGAGTCAAACATTAATACAAGATGATATGGTTTCTAATAACGTAAAAGAACAATGAAATCATTAATGTTAAATGGTTTTAATTAAATAATGATTATAACTGAAATTATAAAATATATGTTTGAAACCATTAGTATTGTTAAATGGCTTCAAGATATTATACACTGAAACCATTAGTATGGTCTAATGGTTTCGATACCACAAAAATAGTAAAAAATTGAGTCAAATATTAATACAAGATGATATGATTTCTAATAAAGTAAAAAAACAATGAAATTATTATTGTTAAATGGTTTTAATTAAATAATGATTATAACTGAAATAAAAAAATAGATCTATGAAACCATTAGTATTGTTAAACGGTTTCAAGATGTTATAAACTAAAAACATTAGTAGGGTCTAATGGTTTCGATACCCTAAAAATAGTAAAAAATTGAGTAAAATATTAACAAAAGATGATATGGTTTCTTTTTTTTTGTCTTAGATGAAGTGGTAATCCACTAAAATTAAATAACTCACACAACTGCGAGGTCCCGGGTTCGAACCCGGAACACGATGTCCGATCCCCCACAACTAAATTTGGGAAAGAGGAAAAGGGGTTTACCAAACTTATAATCACTAACAGATTTCATGCCATGTGCGTGTACAAGATAACGGGCTTAATATGATTGCACATGAATGAAAAGGGTGAATAAAATTTAAACTAAAGTTAGAGTTACAATAAAATACTTCAGATTTGTCTTCATATGATGGAAGTCTTTGACTGCAATGTGTGGTTTTGTGTTATTACAGTGCTCTTGGTTTTGATGTCAATTACTTGATTTTCCTACCTAGCCGGCAACCACGTATGATTATAGTTGTCGTGTCTATTTCAAACCTATGCTATAAAGAGTTACTATTTTTCTGCTTAAGGACAAAGAATGTTAAAGTATGGAGAAATTTGATAACACAAATTTATATCACTTCTTGGCTTGATTTACATGAATTTTTGCAAGCTATAATATTTAAAAGACCTAATTGAAGCTAGGTTCACTGTGAAAGCATTCGGCAAATTTATTGTTAAGCTGACTCATCTTGTTTGTTAAGTAATCACAAATTATCTTTTCCACACAGTTTCCACTACAAAAAAAAATTCAATTTCAAAAATACAAAATAATGTGTTCAAAAAAACTTGCATGTGCAAGATATCAAAAAAATACATTTCCAAATAAATAATTTTAATTACAAATTAATACTTGACATCAAAGAAATTTGAGCTATAGTCTGATCAAAGGCAAAGCTGACTTGAGACGCTCCTAGCTAGGGGCAATTTATTTGTGCATTCTGCCAATCAGGGGGCAAACAAGTTGAATTTTCTGCTTATCAAGGTTGTAATGATTTGTGGTCAGGTTACATTACAAACATCTGTTGGTCAGTGGCACACCATTCAAGGTTTCAAACATTTGGGGCATACTATGTCAAGATCATATTTTCTTGAATAGTTACATCTTGTGAAATATGGCAGAACTTTGGTTGTCAAATATCATGGATGATAAAGAGTTTCCACTCTCAGTGCACATTGTTGCAGTCAACAAATACGATGCCTAAGTTTAAAAGGTCAACCAGTCACGCTCTTCGAGTGATTTCTTCAAAGATCTTTAGAATGAAGCACATAACAGTTATTCATCAATGGCAAACATGTTTTCTCTAAAAGCATGTTTTCTCTATGCTCTCAAGTTATTCATCATAACAGTTTCCACTCTCAAAGCAAATGGCAAGTTGTCTCTATGCTCTCAAGTTATTCATCAATGGCAAACATGTTTTCTCTAAAAGGGTGTCAACAATTGTCACATGACAGTTTCCTATACACCTGTGGAATCTCAGAACTAGTATCTCCAGTAGAGTTTGGATTCAGTTTCTGGTTGATGTTGGGTTGTTCCACCCAAAAATGGACACATCCTCAGTGAGATCCACAGAGTTATTCTAACTTCAACAGAGTTTTGATTCATATTATTGATTGATATTGGGTTTTCTTCCAAGAAGAGGGTACATCCCCGATGAAAGTTGATCATGTTGTCTTGAATACAATCAAGTTTGAAAACAGATCGTTCGGTTAAAACGGTCATTCTCGAGAGAAGTTGTTCCTTCCCTAAGAGAAGTTCTCTTACTTCATCTACAACAACATATACACTTGTTGAAATGCCTTGAGTTGTACTGCGACGTTGGCTTGTCTCCAGTCTCACTCGTCCTGTCTGTTTTGTCAGCAAATATTCACAACATACATACATACATACATACATACATACATACATAACATTCATACATATCATTTACATGTAACATAAGCATTTACATCATTTATAACATCCATAATTAAAATGTCTAGAATATCTTGAAATGGACATACATATTCGTATCCGGATACATTAATATTACAACATCAATTCAAGGTGTACAACAAAATACAAAATAAGGTACTCAATTAGAGATTCATCTAGTACAATACAACTGAAATTTTAATAAGCACATTCTTAAAGAACATGGTTATCCAATCAGATTTTTTTTTTTTCAAAACAGATTAAAAGGAAGGCAAGTCTTCAATTATCCCTTATCATGACCTTAGCTTTCTCATGAACAACCTGTCTATCTGGAAAAAAAAATAAAGAAAAGATTGGGTGAGACTACTTGTCTCAATGAGTTCCAACTATCTTAGGGTATTAGTAACCTCTAGGTGAAGCTATGTGCTTCGATTAGAAATCATCTTTTTCTTAATAATCTTACTAACCAAGATAATTGGGAACTATCTACTTCATCAATAGTCATTGGGCAGCTAACCATACATACTTTTACTAGGATTGATCATCATACATATATCTATATATACTTTCATTTCCTTATTTATTTATTTTTAAACAAATAAAAAGTGAATTATAAAATATATCCGAGTTAATTTTACGGACAAGCGAACACAATCATTTCCATACATACATACATACCCAGCTTCCATTGAAGTCCTGGTAAATATACCCAGCTTCCAACGAAGTCCCGGTAATTGTTCTTTTATGTAATATACATACATACCCAGCTTCCAATGAAGTCCTGGTAAACATACCCAGCTTCAACGAAGTCCTGGTAATTATTCTCTTATGTAATATACATACATACCCAGTTTCCAATGAAGTCCTAGTGATTGCTCAAAAATACATGTTTGACATAATGTCAATCTTTCACAACAATAATCAATCCTAACTTTGATGTTGCCTACATACTTACTTACTTACTTACTAATCCTTTCTACATGGTGTTAAATACACACTTGGCCTTAATTCAAGTCTTAATTCAAACTTTAAGAGGATTGGAATCAATAGAATAGATCGAAAAAAAATATGATATGATCAGATTTTTCAAAACAATTGTTTAAAAAATCATCCGAGTAATCTCGCTTAGCGAAATTTACACTCAATAAGTGAACTGAGTGAAATCTGCACATTTTATGAAAAATTAACTCACTTAGTGGAACAATAACAGCAGCCCATAATTCTACGTTTTTGTTCCAACACAAATATTTTGTTTTTCAAAATTTCCAAATCAATCATACTTCTATTGGTTCCATCATAGTCAAGACACATAATTAACATATAAGACATGAGGCCAATCATATGAATTCATACCATCAACACTTAGGGATATTAACATAAATTAGACTAGAATTTAACTATTATGTTCATGAAATTAAAACTAAACTTATCTCCACTCCTTGTAGAGACTAAAAGAAATCAGTACCAATATAAAATTTAACATATTTTAAGAATTGAGAACTACCCAAAGGTGGGTTTACTAACTAAAGGAACTCACCAAATTTTCAGAATTTCTTCACTTCCACTCCAAAACCCCAATTCCCAAACAAGCTTCAATCTTTGCTCTTCTCCAAATCTGTTCAAAAACAGCAATTCAACACTTCAGAACTACTAATCATCAATAAGAAGTCTAGAAAATTCTGAAATATCAAAGTAATCTACCCATGAGCTTGAAAGGGGTTTTTCGACTAAAAGAGGAAAAATATAGTGACAATGGAGCTTGTAAGAATTGTTGAGGGCCGAGTACCTTAAATTTCCAATTGCATGCTAATTTTATTATAGGATAAAATTCATAATTGAAGGATAAGGGTGGGGTTATTTTGTTTTGTTTGACCGTGAGAGAGAGAGAAAGGATGAGAGGGTGAAGAGTTGTTGTTGTTGTTTCAGTCACCGAGAGAGAGAAATATGAGGAAAATAAAAGGATTTCTAGTGTACAAGTTTGTCTTGGTCAAGAAGAGTGGTCCCCACTTTTAGATTGCCAAAATAACATATATATTTTTCACTACTCTTATTTCATTAATCCATAAAATTGGCATTTGAAAATAATTAATTAATTTAAGAAAAAAAAGTGGGTTGTTACAACCTACCCCTCTTAAATTAATTTCGTCCTCGAAATTGGAAAAATTACCCTTAGAAAAGATGAGGATAGTCTCTCCGTATATCCGATTCCAATTCCCAAGTGGCTTCTCCGTCAGGCGATCCTTGCCATTCACTTTCACAATCGGAATCTCTTTACTTCTAAGTTTCTTAATGTCTCGATCAATTATCCTCGTCGGCTCTGGTTGGAAAGTTAGATCAGACTTCAATTCCACTGTATCCAAGTCTACCGAAGGAAATGGATCAGGTATATACTTCTTCAATTGAGACACATGGAATACATCATGTAGTCCTGACATCGTTGGAGGCAACGCTAGTCGGTAAGCTACATCACCTATCCGCTCAATGATCTGGAAAGGTCCAATGTATCTCGGGCTAAGCTTCTTTGTTTTGAATATACCACGCAATCCCAACTTTGGAGTTACTTTAAGAAAAACGTGGTCACCTTCTTCAAATTCCAATGGCCTCCTTCTATTATCCGCATAACTCTTCTGCCTACTCTGGGCCACTTTCAGTTTTTCTTGAATGGACTTAATTTTCAAGGTTGTTTCTTGAATGATATCAGGACCCAGAATAGCTTTGTCTCCAACTTCTGCCCAACACAGCGGTGTTCTACATTTCCTGCCATATAGAGCTTCATACGGTGCCATGCCAATGCTAGAGTGATAACTATTATTATACGAGAATTCAATCAAGTGCAAATGATCACTCCAACTTCCACCATCCTCTAGGATACATGCTCGAAGCATATCTTCCAATGTTTGAATCGTTCTTTCAGTTTGCCCATCAGTTTGTGGATGGTGTGAAGTACTCATCCTAAGTCGAGTACCCATCTCCTTCTGAAAGGCTTTCCAAAATTTAGAAGTGAAAATTGGATCCCTGTCCGATACTATACCAGCAGGTACCCCATGAAGTTTTACTATCTCTGAGAGGAAAATTGATGCATATTGCGGAGCTTTATAGGTAGATTTCACTGGAATGAAATGAGCTGATTTTGTCAATCGGTCTATTATCACCCATATAGAGTCATGCCCTTTTCTAGTGCGAGGTAAACCACTCACAAAGTCCATAGAAATCTGCTCCCACTTCCATTGAGGAATTTCTAATGGTTGCAGTAACCCTGCCGGTTTTTGATGTTCAATCTTCACCTGTTGACACACTAAGCATTTAGCTACGAATTCGGCAATGTCCTTCTTCATACCACACCACCAATAATCTTTCTTCAAGTCATGATACATTTTTGTCGCTCCGGGGTGGATCGAAAACTTACTCTTATGGGCTTCTTCTTGGATCATCCTTTTTAACTCTGCATCCTCTGGTACACATATTCTTCCTTTATACAATAAAATTCCATCACTCGACATGGAGGACTCTGGTGCATCTATCATTTTTCTCATGTCCATATCATACAGTTGAGCCTGGGCGATTCGTGCCCGAAAGTCATTAGAAATCTCTGACTTATTCAATACCAATCCACTATCTACTTCAATAATATTCAATTTTAGATCTCTAAAATTTTCGATCAGACTACACTTATGCATTAACAATTCGGAGCTGCATAAAGCCTTTCTGCTACCACATTAGCTTTTCCTGGATGATACTTCAAATCAAAGTCAAAGTCTTTCAAGTATTCCATCCACCTGCGTTGCGTCATATTCAAATCCCTCTGATCAAACAAGTACTTTAGGCTCTTGTGATCACTAAACAAGTCCAACTGTGCACCATATAAATGATGTCTTTACACCTTTAAGGCAAAAACTATGGCTGCTAGCTCCAAGTCATGAGTTGGATAATTGTTCTCATGAGGCTTCAATTGTCTCGAAGCATATGCTACAACTTTGCCATCTTGCATCAAAACACCTCCAAGCCCCTTCGCCGACGCATCACAATACACTGTGTATCTTTTCTCTGGATCTGGAATTACTAACACTGGAGCTTGTGTCAGTCTATTCTTTAAGGTTCTGAAACTTTTCTCACATTCTTCATCCCATTCAAAAGGTGTATCCTTTCTTGTCAACTTTGTCAAATGCAAACAATCTGGGAGAAGCGAAAAATGAATCTTCTATAATATCCCGCTAATCCCAAAAAGCTTCGCACTTCAAAAACATTTCTAGGTCTTTCCCAATTTAGCACTGCCTCTACTTTAGAATCGTCAACGGCGACGCCTCCTTGAGAGATTACATGACCTAAAAACTTCACTTCTGATAGCCAAAATTCACATTTGCTAAACTTGGCATACAATTGTCTTTCCCTAAGAATACTCAACACAATTCTCAGATGTTTTGCATGCTCTTCTTGAGTCTTCGAATATATCAAAATGTCGTCAATGAAAATGACAACAAACTGATCTAGGTAAGGTTGAAAGATTCTATTCATGTAATCCATGAATACAGCTGGAGCATTGGTCACACCGAATGGCATAACTAGGAACTCATAGTGCCCGTATCTGGTTCTGAACGCAGTCTTGGACACATCTGAAGATTTGATACGAATTTGATGGTAACCGGATCTCAAGTCAATTTTTGAAAATACTCTGGCATCCTTCAATTGATCCAGTAAATCATCAATTCGTGGAAGGGGGTACTTATTCTTTATAGTGACTTTATTAAGTTGACGATAATCGATGCATAATCTCATACCGCCATCTTTCTTTTTGACAAGTAAGACTAGCGCACCCCAAGGAGATACACTGGGTCGGATAAAATGTTTTTGTAACAACTCCTCTAGTTGAACTTTCAACTCTTTAAGTTCTGCAGGTGACATTCTGTATGGAGCTACAGACACTGGTTCTGCCCCCGGGACTAGGTCAATGGAGAACTCAATTTCTCGCTCAGGAGGTAAGCTGATAATGTCATATGGAAAGACATCTTGGAATTCATTCACTATGGAGATATCTTGAGGACTCAAGCTGGAGTCAGATGTCATAGTGAACATGAGATAAAAATTGGAATCTGTTGCACAACAGCAAGAAATCATCTGATAAGCATTGTTGAGTAGTTTTGACAAAGCCACTCCTTCATAAGTATTGTCAGTGGGCATGTAGAGACTCTTCTCAGCACACCCAATGTATACAAAATTGGCGGATAGCCAATCCATTCCAAGAATTACATCGAATCCCGTGAGCGGAACACAAATGAGGTCGATATGATAAGTCCTGGCTGATATTGTGACAGGACAATTCTGACAACATAATTAGCTACAACGCCACCATCGGTGGCAGTAGAAATCGTCATGGGAGGAATTAACGGCACAATTTCTAAGTTGAGACTGTTAGCACACTTGAAGGAAATAAACGAGCTTGACGCTCCACAATCAAACAATACAACAACTTCATGCTGATAAATGTGACACGTACCAGCAATCAAATCATTATTCGCCTTTGCCTTCTTTCCATCGAGTGAGTACACACGTCCCTTGCTAGTTGTAACCTCCATGGTTCCCTTTCCCTTTTTAGCCGGACACTCTTAAATGTAATGGCCTGGCTGTCTACATCCAAAACAAACTCTAGCTCCTTTCATGCAATCTCCCCAATGCTGCTTACCACAATTGGTACATGTAGGTACACTCTTAGGTGAATGAATTTGTTTCCCTTTAATTGGAGAACTCTTTGGTTTCAACTGTTGATGATTCTTTTCTTTTCTCTTGTCATAAGCCACACCTCTATCACGGGTCACTTTATTGTTACAATTTTCAGCAATCAAACTTTTGTGTACCAAGTCATCAAAAGAAGTAAAATCTTGTTGAGCCACTGCTCGCTCAATATCTCCACGCAAGGCATATTTATACTGATTGATTTTCCACTCTTCATCATTAGCATAACGAGTATGAGAAGAGTAGAGAGACAGTTCTTCAAACTTTCTAGTGAACTCGGTAACAGACATGCTGCCTTGCTTCAATTCCATAAACTCTTGTTCCTTACGGATGCGGTAAGTCCTTGGCATGTACTTCTCTAGCACCACACGCTTGAAGTTAGTCCAATTCAAGGGTACTTCACTAGCTTCCATGTGGCGCCTTGCTCCTTCCCACCACAAGTCCGCATCTCCATGCATATGGAATGTGGCATAAGTCACCTTGTCTTCTTCCGAGCAACTTGCCATTGTGAAAACTTTTTCCATTTGTTTCAGCCACTCTTTTGCTACTTTAGGATCTCCGCTACCATTAAACTTTGGAGGACCATGCTTGTTAAACTCTCTAAAAGCTGGATGACCAACCACCGGAGGAGGAGGTGGTTGTGGGCCGACATGTCCTTGTGGTTGAACATGTTGCATGAGGGCATGCATCATCTCCTGGTGTTGTTAGGCTTGTTGGGCTTGGAATTGTTGTTGTTGCTGCAACATTTGTGCCCACATATTCATGTTAGGATCTTGATTCGGCTGAGCATTAGCACGAGGACGACCTCTTCTTCCCGACATAATATCTTATTTTGTCATACCAATATCAAGGTGATCAGTCTTAATAAGTCATGACAAAATAGAATTAATATCGAAAATATGTATGATTGATACTTCAAGAATTGAAATATTAATGACCCTTTGCTTGGTCCGGTATTGAACCGACCAGCTCTGATACCAAATATAACATCCATAATTAAAATGTTTAGAATATCTTGAAATAGACATACATATTCGTATCCAGATACATTAATATTACAACATCAATTCAAGGTGTACAACAAAATACATAATAAGGTACTCAATTAGAGATTCATCTAGTACAATACAACTGAAATTTTAATAAGCACATTCTTAAAGAACATGGTTATCCAATCAGATTTTTTTTTTTCAAAACAGATTAAAAGGAAGGCAAGTCTTCAATTATCCCTTATCATGACCTTAGCTTTCTCATGAACAACCTGTCTATCTGGAGAAAAAAAAATAAAGAAAAGATTGGGTGAGACTACTTGTCTCAATGAGTTCCAACTATCTTAGGGTATTAGTAACCTCTAGGTGAAGCTATGTGCTTCGATTAGAAATCATCTTTTTCTTAATAATCTTACTAACCAAGATAATTGGGAACTATCTACTTCATCAATAGTCATTGGGCAGCTAACCATACATACTTTTACTAGGATTGATCATCATACATATATCTATATATACTTTCATTTCCTTATTTATTTATTTTTAAACAAATAAAAAGTGAATTATAAAATATATCCGAGTTAATTTTACGGACAAGCGAACCCAATCATTTCCATACATACATACATACCCAGCTTCCATTGAAGTCCTGGTAAATATACCCAGCTTCCAACGAAGTCCCGGTAATTGTTCTTTTATGTAATATACATACATACCCAGCTTCCAATGAAGTCCTGGTAAACATACCCAGCTTCAACGAAGTCCTGGTAATTATTCTCTTATGTAATATACATACATACCCAGCTTCCAATGAAGTCCTAGTGATTGCTCAAAAATACATGTTTGACATAATGTCAATCTTTCACAACAATAATCAATCCTAACTTTGATGTTGCCTACATACTTACTTACTCACTAATCCTTTCTACATGGTGTTAAATACACACTTGGCCTTAATTCAAGTCTTAATTCAAACTTTAAGAGGATTGGAATCAATAGAATAGATCGAAAAAAAATATGATATGATTAGATTTTTCAAAACAATTGTTTAAAAAATCATCCGAGTAATCTCGCTTAGCGAAATTTACACTCAATAAGTGAACTGAATGAAATCTGCACATTTTATGAAAAATTAACTCACTTAGTGGAACAATAACAGCAGCCCATAATTCTACGTTTTTGTTCCAACACAAATATTTTGTTTTTCAAAATTTCCAAATCAATCATACTTCTATTGGTTCCATCATAGTCAAGACACATAATTAACATATAAGACATGAGGCCAATCATATGAATTCATACCATCAACACTTAGGGATATTAACATAAATTAGACTAGAATTTAACTATTATGTTCATGAAATTAAAACTAAACTTATCTCCACTCCTTGTAGAGACTAAAAGAAATCAGTACCAATATAAAATTTAACATATTTTAAGAATTGAGAACTACCCAAAGGTGGGTTTACTAACTAAAGGAACTCACCAAATTTTCAGAATTTCTTCACTTCCACTCCAAAACCCCAATTCCCAAACAAGCTTCAATCTTTGCTCTTCTCCAAATCTGTTCAAAAACAGCAATTCAACACTTCAGAACTACTAATCATCAATAAGAAGTCTAGAAAATTCTGAAATATCAAAGTAATCTACCCATGAGCTTGAAAGGGGTTTTTCGACTAAAAGAGGAAAAATATAGTGACAATGGAGCTTGTAAGAATTGTTGAGTGCCGAGTACCTTAAGTTTCCAATTGCATGCTAATTTTATTATAGGATAAAATTCATAATTGAAGGATAAGGGTGGGGTTATTTTGTTTTGTTTGACCGTGAGAGAGAGAGAGAAAGGATGAGAGGGTGAAGAGTTGTTGTTGTTGTTTCAGTCACCGAGAGAGAGAAATGTGAGGAAAATAAAAGGATTTCTAGTGTACAAGTTTGTCTTGGTCAAGAAGAGTGGTCCCCACTTTTAGATTGCCAAAATAACATATATATTTTTCACTACTCTTATTTCATTAATCCATAAAATTGACATTTGAAAATAATTAATTATTTTAAGAAAAAAAAGTGGGTTGTTACATCATTCATGCATTGTTACATCATATATAGATTTTTATTTCTTTTGTCTTGTCTGTGTCTACAAAATAGAGTCGGGATGGGCATGTTTTTCTCTCCAATTAGAGTGTCAGCTTAGGCAGATAAGTGTACATCTCTCTTTTTTCAAAATTTCCCCACTAGACTACTCCCTTGTGAAAGATGGTTATTTCAGTTTTTCCTACAACAAAGGGAAAACCTAGTTTAATTTATCCTTTAATTGGACAGACAATTTTATTTTACAGTTTCCCTCCGGTTTGTTCTCGGATTGAACACAAATTCAAAATAACAAGTGACAAGTTATCCATACAAGAAGCTTGTATTTTACCAGATACATTTTACAATTCTGCAGGTGGCTTTATCCTAGTGAATCTTATCAAGATATATTACCAGATATATTACAGAAAAGATCACACACATCTTTTTCTCTACAAATATATACAATTTTACAATCTAACCTACTTGCGTCTCTTTTTAAGCTCCTGGTAGAGTTATTGATTCTCATAAATGAGTATTACCTTATATACACTATCATTATACGGTAGTCGGTAATATATGTCATTCTCTTTTATGCACCATCACTCTGTTGGATGGTAGACAATATCTCAAATCTTTTCATATACGGTAGTTAGTATTATTTGGCCATTGTCTTGACTTACTATCACTTTGTTGGATAGTAGACGATGTCTATCTTTTTAGATTGCCTTGGCACACTGTCGTTCGCATGGTAGGAGGTATTTCCTTGGTTTCATTATCTTGGTTTGTTGTCACTTTGTTGGACAATAGATAATATTTCTTCCTTTCATATTGCCTTAACATACTATCGTAGGTAATATTTGGTTTCATTGTCTTGACTTGCTATCACTCTTTGAATAAGAGATGATGTCTATCTTTTCAGATTGCCTTGGCACACTGTCGTTCACATGGTAGGAGGTAATTTTCTGTTTCATTATCTTGGCTTGGTCACTTTGTTGGACAATAGATAATGTTTCATCATTACATATTACTTTGACACACTGTCGTTTGCATGATAGTAAATAATATTTGGTCATTGTCTTGACTTGCTATCACTTGTTGGATAGTAGATGATGTCTATTTTTTCGGATTACCTTGACACACTGCCGTTCACATGGTATGAGATAATTCCCCGTTTCATTATCTTGACTTGTTATCATTTTATTGGACAGTAGATAATATTTCATCTTTTCTAGACAAGTGTTTGTTGGATAGTAGATAATGTTTTTCATATATATATACTCTTCATGTCCATAGAAAGAGCTACACAATTAATTAACCTTAGTTAATATATGAAAGTTGTTACTAAACTTTCACTAAAATATATGAAATTAATGTAAGATGAACAATCATTAAAATATTTAAGTAATGTATCAAACAAAAAAAACTTTAAAGGTCAATAAACCAAACATGTAAATATATTTCTAATATAAAGACTTATATAATTTAATGAATAATTATAAAATTTGTATTGATAAATAACAGGTACTAATATTGTCTGAATAAAAAATTTATTGAAAAATAAAAAGCCTTTTTTTTATAGGGACTAAAATTGCATGGATTTTACAGGAACAAAAAAATGTTCCCTTTACATTCATTAAAATATTTAACTATAATGATTAAAGAAAAAGAACTTTAAAGGTCAAGAAACCAAATATGTGAATTTTTCTAATTTAAAGACTTGTATGATTTAATGTATAATTATAAAAATTGAATTAATAAATATCAGACACTAAAATTATATAACTCAAAAGGTGTGGTTGAGTGGTTGGGGCTCATCCTCCCTTAACCATAGGTCGAGGGTTCGATTATCATCTTGGGTATGGAGCATCTTTAAATCCTTGGGCCAGCTATCCCACTCATCGAGGTGCCTCCAATCTAGCGAGGGAATAGTCACTGCGTTCGGCGGTGGATACCCCGTTCTCGACAAATAAAAATACTAAAATTATATGATTAAAAATGTTATAGGGAAAAAATATACCTTTTCTTATAGGGGCTAAAATTGTATGGATACTAAAGTTATATAGATAATTTTTTTACAGGACGAAAAAAATATTCTCATAATGATTTTTGTTTATTTTATATACAATTTCTTTTTGCCCATTTGAGTAATATTTTCTTATTATTTTTATTATACTTGATAGGAGAATGTGTTACTGACGATATATGCTATAAAAAGTTCCCGAAAGCTGAACCTGGATCAATGATATGCTCTGGAGGCTATTGTAGAAGACTAACATCGTAAATCTTATTTCTCTATTATCTTCTTCCGGTACAGTTTTAACAACTTTGGTGTAGATCGATAAGAAAATAAATCTCCTTATTCACATTAAAAGACTCTAAAAACTATATAGTGTAGATAAGAAAAGAAATCTCTTTTTATTTTTTATAATGGCAAGAAATTTATTTAAAAAAGAAAAGAAAAAACAAAAAATTGGTGTCAAGAGGTGTAAAAGTAGCTCCTAATAACAATTACAACATCAACCCGTTAAATAGTTTGTGATTAATATCTTATATATTTTATAGATATAGTCTATATATGTTATAACATATTTTAATCCAACAATCAATTTTATACTACAATTATCCGATAGAAAATTATCGATGTCATATAAGAAATTTGATACTATATATATATATATATATATATATATATATATATGAGGATTGCTAACTTCGACCAATATAATCAAAGTTAACAATGTATGACCCACATGTATTTACTTACTGCCCCTCAATTGTCTTCGCACCCCCAGCTACTCATATGCCCTCCACATGCGCCCCCTCACCCCTGTTGTAAATTACATGTGGGTCATAGTTGTTAACTTCGACCCACATAATCAAAGTTAGCAGCCCCTATAAAATTTAATCTTTTAGTATATCACTGTTGCGGGATTTTTGAGACATACCCCACTACAGTTTTATTTTTCATTTCCAAAGGAGGAGAAAAATTGAAAACCTTTAAAAGAAAGAGATTCTAGGTACGGGGGTTAGTTGCGCTCAAGGAAGGTGTTAGCACCTCAAGCGCCCATGGTACTCCATGGTAACCTCTTATATGTTTTTTAGTGCTTTTTATATACATGCTTTAAGAATGGAGGGGGGAAGTTGTATAGAAGAAAGAAATAAGGTAGAAGATGTATGGAAAAGGAAGATAAGAAGAAGGCGCGTGTTTTTTATGGTTTTTGAATTTGGAAAGGAGTATGTACCCCCTTTGCCTACGTACCCTTTGTGAAGGATCAAAATCCGCGTAGTTTTCTTGAAAACAGAGAGTGTATGTTGTATGTCTTTTAGGAAAGCAAGAGATTAGCGTCATTTAAAGTTTCACCTTTTAAATGTTAACATAAGCACACTAAACCATCTCTTTTGTGAAGAAAATGATTGAATTCTTGCTAATGCTTATAATAACATTTAGAATTTGAAACTAAAGATGAAAGAAATCTAATGTCTTGTAAAGCCGAAGATGGCAAAGAGAATTGTGTTGGTTTGTGTCTTTTAGTTGTGAACGACTTAAAGTTTGATTAGAGTGTGTTAAATAAAACAGAGAGAAGATTTTGAGAAGTTTTTGTATTTATGAAAGTGGTTTGATTTTTGAAAACGAAAGTGTATTCGTTTTAGTGTTAAAAAGAATGTTGTAAAGAAAACAAGTTGTAGATAATAGCATGTTAAAAATATTGTAGTAATATTGAGGCTAAGGTGGGCTTGCGTTAATTTTTAAAGGGATCGCATGTTTGTTTTGGAAAAGGTTTTTTGTTTCAAGAAGTTTCGTAATTAATTTGAAATTTAACTACGAGTCCTCTCCTTTGGAAATGAATTTTTTTTTTTGACGTTTTATGTGTGTGGTGTGTGAACTAAGAAAGCAGTAAACAAAACGATAAATAAATAGAGTCCTACACTATTACAACCATATCGAACAATTAATTATTACAACCATATCGAATAAACGAATAAACAGACGAATAAATAAAAAGCACTAAATAAAATTGAAGACAATGCATAATTATAAAATAGAGATGCAAGCATAAAATAAACATGATGCAATGCAAAGACATACAAGCCTAAACAAATGTTATCATTTTTTTGTTTTATATTTTTTGTATTCTAACTAAATAATTAAAGAAAGCAAAGTCATAATAAATAAACAAACATTTTTATTTTGACATTAAAAAAAGTTTTTTTGGTTTTTTTTTTTTTATTATTAATACTTGAACTTAGTAATTTCACAAAAAAAACTATAGACTCACACATATATTTTTTGGGATATTTTAGATACTTTTAATAATATATACAATGATAAAAGAAATAAAACATTAAAAAAAATAAATGGATTTTCAAAAAAAGGGAGGAGGAGGGTGTTGAACACCTGACCTCTCAATAAGAAAACAAGATCTCAGCCAACTGAACCAACGCGCGATATCTGAAACTGAAACGCGCAATTTATTTAAGTACCACAAAAAGACGTTTAAATCACAAAACGCGCGCGCACTACTCGTCTTCAACCTCTGTTCACGTTCTAAACAACTACACCATGGCTAAAATCGCGTTTTTTCATTTGTTCACCAATTTTGACATGTTAATATACCATTTTTCTCAGAATTTTACAAGGAATCTAACCATGGCATTTATGTTAACTATAATACACTATATAACTCGTAATCAACCAAAAACTAAGAACCCTAAACTTTAACAAAATGTAATTAGTTGGTGTAAATGAACAATCAGTAGCATAAAACTTAGGGGTTTCAATCCTCACATTATAAACTACATTTTTGCTTCAAAAATTATTCAAAATGATGCATGTATTAGGGATTTTGAATTCTCAAGAAAGCTTACCAATTGGAGAAAGTCCAATGCCCCTTCAAGTGATGTTTCAAGATGCGAAAATGGTACCTTTAGCTTCCTTGAGTCCCCAGGAGCGTAATGGTACAGTCACCTTGCTCTGAAACCTTCTGAGTTGTCCTACCCAAATCAAGTTAAAAGTGACAAAAATGATGTTTTGGAGGTGGTAATGGAGGTGTTACAGTTGGTGATTAATGCATACAGAAGTTTAATTATGATATATTGATGATGTTTCAATGAAAAGTTTGGAAGAAAATCGAAGAAATTAAGAGATTCGAGTTCAAGGTTTTCAAGTTGAAAGAATGGAGTTTTTGAGTTAATTTTGTGTATTTTTTGTTCTGAGACTTGAGTGGCTTCTATAGGAACTTGGGGTATTCTGAGGAGCAGACATGGAGTGTGTTTGAAGCATACATTGTGGCTGCTTTGCTTGCAAATGAGATTTTGTTCCAAAAATGTCTTTGGTTCACTTTTGAATTCAATAGCAAAATGACATGTTTTGTGGTTCATTGGAGGTTTCTTGGCTTGCTTCTGATGCATATAAGAAGTGTGCTCAGAGATAAACTCAGTCACAATGCTCAATGTGAAGTGATTTGATAAAAGTTACTTTAAACATTTTTGGTAAAAACACTTTTCACACTTATGGCATAATCTTTGGATAATGGTTTGCTTCATGTGCCAAGCCCATTTAGACATGCTAAACATCAGAGAACACTTGAAAATAAAAGGTGTGAAGGTTGGATTTTGAGGTCCCTCCTTGTTTGGATCAACAAAAATGACTTGTAATCTGACCCCAAAATCAGCTCTACCATGGCTTCTTTGAAAATTCATAACGTCGTGCTCGAGCAACACAAACACATGATATTGGTACCAATGGAAAGAGGGAATAGCACTCTACAACTTTGATGTTGGACACTTGAACTGAATCAACTTAGACCATGTAGATAATTGGCCACGAAAAATCAATGTTGCAACTGATAAAAACACTTAGAAAAATTTCTTATCAGAATTTTTCAACAACTTGGAACATCAAATTTGGCCATCCATTTAAGCACTTTAATGATCTTTCTGACTTCTCATATTTACACTAAGTTGAAGTTTGCCATGAGGTCTTGAGATAGAGCTCTTGTTTGAAAATTTGGGTGGCTTGAGGAGGAAGTTACAACTATGCAAAGTTACCTCCATGACCATGAAGTTTTGTAACTTAGAAAAAATTTCAAACCCTTAATCTTTGATTTTTTGACATTTTCTTGACTTTCTTGATTCTTGATGATCAAACTTCATAATTTCACATGTTTTTTCATGATATTTGACTTTAGAGATTCAATGTTGACCAAAAAAGTGAAAAGTCAAACTTCAACTTTGGCTAACAGTTGACTTTTTATCAATTGATTCGAAAACTCCGTCTTATCAGAAGAAGCAAACACAACAAGATATTTTTTTGGTATTTATTGTTAATGAGAAAAATGATGTATGGTTTTAGGTCCAAAATTGGGGTACAACAGCTGCCCCTATTTAAGTTTCTTCAATCGGAGAGATGAAGAATAAATTCTTTGTCTAGACGGGATTGAAGAGACTTAAATATATAAAATGTGCACCGTTTTTTGGACCTAAAATCCTCTAACAATGCTTATGATGCAACTATGAATGCAAAAATGCAGATGATTTTTTTTAA
This sequence comes from Trifolium dubium, assembly GCA_951804385.1. Lineage (NCBI taxonomy): Eukaryota > Viridiplantae > Streptophyta > Magnoliopsida > Fabales > Fabaceae > Trifolium > Trifolium dubium. Next base: position 32,752,636 of record OX638065.1, read on the forward strand.
GTTTTGTATGAATGTTGTAAAAGACAGACAAAGGAAGAAGACATAGTTAGGACTCCACAGGGGAAGAACATAACATGACCGGACTGGGAAAAAAAACAAGATGTGCCCCAAGTCCATTGGAAGAACGAACTCCACTGGGGAATAAAGTAAAACACTGGGGAAAATGTTAATTACTATTATGTGGATGACAGTAATGGTGAAAAGAACATTGTCCACTGTCTTACAAAGAGACGGAATGCAGATAAAAGACAACGTTAACAGAGAACAGGAACATTGTCCACCGCCTTGCAAAGTGACGGCTTGCAGATAAAAGACAACATTTACTGAGAATAAGAGTATCGTCCACTGCCTTACGAAGAGACAGCTTGCAGATAAAAGACGACCTCTATAAAGAATAAGAACATTGTCCACCGCCTTACAAAGAGACAGCTTGCAGATAAAAGACAACGTTAACAGAGAACAGGAACATTGTCCACCGCCTTGCAAAGTGACGGCTTGCAGATAAAAGACAACATTTACTGAGAATAAGAGTATCGTCCACTGCCTTACGAAGAGACAGCTTGCAGATAAAAGACGACCTCTATAAAGAATAAGAACATTGTCCACCTCCTTACAATAGAGACAGCTTGCAGATAAAAGACAACGTTAACAGAGAACAGGAACATTGTCCACCGCCTTGCAAAGTGACGGCTTGCAGATAAAAGACAACATTTACTGAGAATAAGAGTATCGTCCACTGCCTTACGAAGAGACAGCTTGCAGATAAAAGACGACCTCTATAAGGAATAGGAACATTGTCCACCGCCTTGCAAAGTGACGGCTTGCATAAAGAAGACAAAGTCCACAGAGAACAAGAGCATTGTCCACCGTCTTACAAAGACGGAATGCAGATAAAAGACAACCTCTACATGTCACCCACTGGTAACATGATTCTCTTAAAAGGAAGTGATTCTGACGAGTGTTTCGAACAGTGATTTGAGCTGATTAAACTGTATAAGTGTATGTATTTGTAGAGAGAAAAGATTTGTGTGATCTTTTGTGTAACGTATTGATAAGGTTCACTGGGGATAAACCCGCCCGAGGAATTGTAAAATGTATCTTGTAAAGTACAAGCTTCTTGTGTGAAAAACTTGTCATTTGTTGTTCTGAAATGATGTCCAATCCGGGAACAAACTGGAGGGAAACGGTAAAACAAGACTTCGTGTCCAGTTGAAGAATAAATTCAACTGGGAATTTTCCTTTTGTTGTAGGAAAAAACTGAAACAACCATCATCCACAAGAGAAGAGTCTAGTGGGGAATTTTTTGAAACAAGAGAGATGTACATTTATCTGCCTGAACTGACACTCTAATTGGAAAGAACACCATGCCCATCCCGACTCTATTTTGTAGACACAGACAAGACAAAAGAGATAGGAATATAGTATATGATGTAACAAGGTATGAATAATGTAAATGCTCATGGCACATGTAAATGCTATATTTGAATATATGAAAGTATGTATGAATGCTTGTATGTTATGAATGTATGTGTATATGTATGTATGTGAAACATCTTTTGTCGGACAGACAAAGTGACCAAACCAGAAACACAAGCCAACGTTGCGTCACTGCTCAAGATATCTCTGCAAAGTGTAGATGTTATTGTAGATAAAGCAAGAGAACTCTTCTTGGGAAGGAACAACTTCTCTGGGGAAATGATCGTTCAATCCGAAACGATCTGTATACTAAACTTGACTGTACAACATTGTCAACTTTCATAGGGGATGTATCCTCCTTTCAGCAAAATGCCCCCCTCATCAGAATCAAACTTGCGTATTAGAATTAACCACAATTGGAGTAGTCGCGGATATTCCTTCTTTTTGTATTCGCTCTAAAGAAAACGCTTGTCGTTACTTTTAATCAAAAGCGCATTTGTTTATGTTTTTATTTTAAAAGTATATGTATATAATTTAAATCATCAAAATATAAAGAAATTTTGTAAGACTAGAAAAATGAAATCCAAACAATGAGAGCAAGGCTCAAATTCATGTATAAGAATGGTAGTCTGCCAATAGCGTGACTCCATGGATCATTACAAAATTGGAATTGGTAATTAAAATGGAAAAGGTACATTGAACACAATAAATCTATTCTCCCTAACAACTTTTGAATTCCACTGTGTCCTCAGCTTCCAAGTACAAATGATTTTGATCATAACTTCTTCATTGGCCAACACGTGCCCCAAATGATCGAACTCAAGTGAATGCAGTTACTTTGTCTTGTTTCCCTAACTTTTGCCTAGATCGCCTTTTCAGGTTTTCGATCTATCGGGAAGTGTATATATTCTTTTTTTTTCTCATTTTTGTATGAACCGCCCTTTCGGGTTTTCGATCCACCAAGACGCCCTCTTTTTTGACTAAGCCGCCCTTTCAGGTTTTCAGCTTGACGAGCTATATACACTTTTTTTGTTTTTATTTTTGTTTAGACAAAGTACTTCTTGACTGCATCTGCATTCACTGGACGAGGGAGTTCATCACCATCCATGTTTGTAAGAATCATGGCACCACCAGAAAAAACTTTCTTGACAACATATGGGCCTTCATAATTGGGAGTCCATTTGCCCCTAGCATCTGGTTGAAAAGACAAGACCTTCTTGAGCACAAGATCACCTTCATTAAACTCTCTAGGTCGAACTTTCTTGTCAAAAGCCATTTTCATCCTGTTCTGATATAACTGCCCATGACACAAAGCAGTCATGCGCTTCTCTTCAATCATATTTAGCTGATCGTACCGGTTCTGACACCATTCAGCCTCTGTCAACTTTGCTTCCATCAAAACTCTCATTGACGGGATCTCAACCTCTACGGGGAGTACTGCTTCCATACCGTATACCAAAGAAAATGGAGTTGCCCCAGTCGATGTGCGAACTGAAGTGCGGTATCCGTATAAAGCAAAAGGCAACATCTCGTGCCAGTCTTTGTAAGTGACAACCATTTTCTGCACAATCTTCTTGATATTCTTGTTTGCAGCTTCAACAGCACCGTTCATCTTAGGCCTGTAAGGAGAAGAGTTGTGATGCTCAATCTTGAACTCATCGCACAACTCTTTCATCATCTTGTTGTTCAAGTTCGATCCATTATCAGTGATGATTCTGTTTGGAATACCGTAACGACAAATGATCTGATTCTTGATAAATCTGACAACCACTTGCTTTGTAACATTAGCATAGGAAGCCGCTTTGACCCACTTGGTGAAATAGTCAATAGCCACTAAGATGAAACGATGACCATTCGAAGCTTTTGGTTCAATCATTCCGATCATATCGATCCCCCACATAGAGAAAGGCCAAGGAGAAGACATAACATTCAACAGAGTCGGTGGCACATGTATTTTATCAGCATAAATCTGACACTTGTGACATTTTCTCACATATCTGCAACAGTCAGATTCCATTGTCATCCAATAGTAACCTGCTCTCAACATCTTCTTAGCCATAGCATGTCCATTGTCATGGGTACCAAAGGAACCTTCGTGTACTTCATACATTAGTTGGTCGGCTTCACGCTTGTCCACACACCGAAGCAAAACCATATCAAAATTTCTCTTGTAAAGGACATCACCATTCAGAAAGAAACTGCCAGACAACCTTCTCAGAGTTTTCCTGTCTTTTCTAGATGCCCCAGGCGGGTACTCTTGATGTTGTAGGAAATTCTTAATATCATAAAACCACGGCTTATCATCAACCGCTTCTTCAATTGTGAACACATACGCAGGCCTCTCAAGGCGAGTAATATTGACACGAGGCAAGTCATTCCACCGATTCACTTGGAACATGGATGATAAAGTAGCAAGAGCATCTGCCATCTGATTTTCATCACGAGGAATGTGATGTAATTCAACTTTATTAAAGAAAGTCAACAAGCGTCTTGCATAATCTCTGTATGGAATCAAGCCAGGGTGGCGAGTTTCCCATTCTCCTTTGATTTGATTAACTACAAGAGCTGAATCTCCATATATGTCAAGGATCTTGATCCTCAAATCAATAGCTTCTTCAATACCCATAATACATGCTTCGTACTCTGCCATGTTGTTTGTACAATCAAAGAGTAACCTGGCAGTGAATGGAATATGATTACCCATAGGAGCAATAAGAACTGCACCAATTCCATTGCCATAAACGTTGACAGCTCCGTCAAAGACCAAACTCCATCTGGATTCAGGATCAGGGCCTTCTCCAAACAATGGTTCATCACAATCTTTCATTTTCAGGTACATGACATCTTCATCAGGAAAATCAAACCTGAGAGACTGATAATCATCAATTGGCTGGTGTGCCAAATGATCAGCAAGAATACTTCCTTTTATTGCTTTCTGAGTGCGGTATTCAATGTCATACTCAGATAACAACATCTGCCAGCGTGCAATCCTTCCTGTCAAAGCGGGTTTCTCAAAAATATACTTGATTGGATCCATTTTAGATATCAACCAAGTAGTGTGATTAATCATATACTGGCGGAGACGTTTAGCAGCCCAAGCCAAAGCACAACAAGTCTTCTCAAGCATGGAGTAGCGAGATTCACAGTCTGTAAACTTCTTACTCAGATAATAAATAACATGTTCCTTCTTACTAGTCTCATCCTGTTGTCCAAGCACACAACCCATGGAATCTTCTAACACAGTCAGGTACATGATCAAAGGCCTTCCTTCAACAGGAGGAATCAGGATAGGAGGTTCCAAGAGATAATCTTTAATACTGTCAAAAGCCTTCTGACAATCTTCCGTCCACACCACTCCTTGGTCTTTTCGGAGAAGTTTGAATATTGGTCCACAGGTACCAGTCATGTGAGAAATAAATCTGGATATGTAATTCAATCGACCAAGGAACCCTCTTACTTGCTTTTCAGTTCTTGGTGCAGGCATTTCACGAATGGCTTTCACTTTGCTAGGATCCACCTCAATACCTTTCTGACTAACCACAAATCCCAAGAGTTTTCCGGATCGAACACCGAAAGTGCATTTGTTGGGATTCAAACGAAGCTGGTATTTCTTTAACCGTTGGAACAATTTCAGAAGATTATCAACATGTTCTTCTTCAGTGCTGGACTTGGCAATCATGTCATCAACATAAACCTCGATCTCTTTGTGCATCATATCGTGGAACAGAGTTGTCATTGCTCTTTGATATGTAGCACCCGCATTTTTCAAACCAAAAGGCATTACTTTGTAACAGAAAGTCCCCCATGGTGTAATAAAGGAAGTCTTCTCTCTATCTTGTTGAGCCATCCGTATCTGATTGTAACCAGAGAAACCATCCATGAAGGAGAAAACTTTGAACTTTGCTGTATTGTCAACCAACATATCAATGTGAGGCAAAGGAAAATCATCTTTCGGACTCGCCTTGTTCAAATCTCTGTAATCAACACACATTCTGACCTTACCATCTTTCTTCGGAACTGGTACTATGTTGGCCAACCACTGAGGATACTCCAATGTAATCAGGAAACCCGCATCAATCTGTTTCTGAACCTCTTCTTTTATCTTGATCGCCATATCAGGACGTGTTCTTCTCAATTTCTGCTTAACTGGCGGACATTCAGGCTTCAACGGCAAATGGTGCTCCACAATACTGGTGTCCAACCCTGGCATATCTTGATAAGACCAAGCAAACACTTCCATGTATTCTCTGAGAAGTTCTATCAATCTGTCTTTGACACTAGCATCCAACAATGCACCGATCTTGACTTCTTTCTTATCTTCTTCTGTACCCAAATTAACTACTTCTGTAGGCTCTTCATGAGGCTGAATGGTTCTTTCTTCATGCTCAAGTAACCGGGTAATCTCATCAGGAATGTCATCCTCAATCTCCTCTTCAGCTTCAAACACAGGGAACTCAAAGTTGGGAGAGGGCATAGGTTCATTGTGTTCAACGGGTTTATCAACAATTAATCTGCAATTATGATTTATGCTTGATTTTAGAAAACAAATATAAAAGAGTGAGTATATGCAGATTTTTTTCAAAAGATATATTGTTATGTTCTTTGTGTTACCATATTCCAGAAAAAAAGCAGAAAGCAATAAAAAACTAATGTACGAATAAAGTGGATACTGAATAACTCTTTATTATTGATGATTTCATTAAAATAAAGCCCAACAATTGTTTTACCTTCGCTTTGGGCATAGCGATAGGAATATTTATTTCTAAAACATAGGCCCTAAAACATGCATACTTTCATCTTGGGCAGAATGAAAGATTTTGAAAAAAAAGAACAACGACAAGACATTACGCAGAACGGGACACAACAGAAGGAACATCCACAACACTCCAATTGCAGCAGATCCCTCCACGCTCCACCAAGTCAGCAATTTCCTCGGGCTCTTCATCAATCACGACATTCACCTTCTCATCTGAAACATTCGGGTAGATGAAACCAGCACTCTTGAACATATCTTTAAGAGGTTTGACAATATTAGAAGATTCAGGAGCCTTACCAATCGAGCCAAACCCTAGACCTTCTCGATTCTTGTTTTCTGGCAATTCAACCAACTTGCCCCAGCCTGTAGTAGATTCATTAGATAGCACCTGTTGTGCATCCTTCAAGGAGGCCATACACACACTACCTCTCCTATCATTTGTTCCTTCATCAATAGTTAGACCCTGGAATAGGGTTCCATCCACAATGCTACCACTGATACAAGAGTATGATGATAGTTGGCTTACCAACAGAGCTTGCTCGCCACACACAGTCACGATCTTGCCATTCTTTTCGAACTTCAGCTTTTGGTGCAAAGTCGAAGTCACAGCACCCGCATCATGAATCCAAGGGCGCCCTAATAAACAACTGTAAGCAGCATTGACATCCATAACTTGGAAAGTAATTTGAAAAGTATTCGGTCCAATGGTAATGGGCAAATCAACCTCACCCATCACCGTCTTCCTCGTTCCATCGAAAGCTTTGACAACCAAACCACTTCGCCGCATCGGAGCACCTTTATAACTCAGCTGGTCAAGAGTAGTCTTCGGCATTACATTCAGAGATGAGCCGGTATCAACAAGCACATTGGATAAAGCATCAGATTGGCAATTCACGGATATGTGCAAAGCAAGGTTGTGGCTTCTCCCCTCAACGGGAAGGTCTTCATCACTGAAACTCAGATTGTTACAAGCAGTGATATTTCCCACAATGCCGTCAAAACGGCCAACTGTCACATCGTGATCAACATAAGCTTGGTCGAGCACTTTCATCAGAGCGTCTCTATGAGCTTCGGAGTTCAACAGGAGGGATAACATAGAGATTTTGGCAGGCGTTTGAATCAACTGATCAACAATCTTGTACTCGCTCTTCTTTATCAACTTCAACACTTCATCAGCATCGGAACCAACACTAGTCTTACCCTTGTCAAGATCAACACATACTTCAGGCCTTTCCACCACCAACGGCTCATTTGTAGGAGCATCAGTCTTTCTCAAGGTAGGAGGTGGCAGCACACGACCGCTTCTCATCATTTTGCTCGATCCCACAATATTGGCAACCGAAGACAAAGCAGGAATAGGAACCTCTTCGTTACCCCTCATCATGGTAGCACCGTATTTGTATGGAATTGCCTTATCAGAAGCGTAAGGCACAGGACCGGGCAAACAGATCACCAAAGGCTCAACAATGCGCTCTTGGCTGTTATATGTCAACTCAAGGCATCTTGGAGCAGTAAATTCTGGACTAATCACAAACACTTCATCGTCGCTACTGTCAAAATAAAATTCATCATCAGATTCCCCGTCACCCTTCTTCTTGTATGTGATAACTAGTTCTCTCTTATTCAACAAAGTCTGTAGGTCATCCCTCACCTTCTGACATCCTCTAGGATTTCTTGGGCAAGTCATGCAAGCAGCATGATTATGTTGGAACAGAGATAGCTTGCATAAATTGACATGGATTTGCACAAAGGATTCCTTAATCTGTCGAACATTGAACACCCGATAAGAATCTGCATCACATTGCACCATGTTAATAGTGGAAGTCCCATGCAGAGGAAGTGGATTTGCCTGCACATTTGGATTTGTATCTTTGAATCTCAACCTGCCGTTCATTATCAATCTTTGTACATCACCCTTCAAGGTATAACAGTGCTCGACATCGTGACCTGGTGCTCCCGAGTGATATGCACAAGTAAGGTCAGCCCTATACCAGTATGGCAAGGGATTAGACACTGGTGGAGGTGGCCTGAGCTGAACAGATTTGTTTGCAAGTAATGCGGGCAATAACTCAGCGTACTTCATGGGAATGGGGTCAAACCTAGGCGGTCCTTGAGTACGATTAGGATTTTGTGGTTGTTGGTTTTGTGGTTGATTTTGTGGTGGATTTTGTAGTCTTTGATTCTGTGGTAGATGATTTTGTGGTTGATTCGGTGGCTGTTGTTGATAGCCAACATTTAGAGGAGCTGCAACGGCAGCTACATGATGTTGAGGCTGATGAAAATAATTTCCCCTTGGCCTACCATGAGCGACCATGCCCACTTCTTGTTCCTTCTTCTTCCCAAATCCAGCACCGTACCTTTTGCCATTTCCAGAACTAGAACCAGAAGCATCTCTCATCAAACGTCCTTCTCTAATCGCTTCTTCCATACGTACGCCAGTTTCCACCACATCAGTAAAATCACGGTGGTTACTGGAGATCATCCTATCAAAGTAGAATGGGTCGAGTGTTTTCAGGAACGTCTTCGTCATCTCTTTTTCATCTAAAGGCGGGTTAACCTGTGCGGCCAGTCCGCGCCACCTCTGAGCATACTCTTTGAAGCTTTCCCGTTCTTTTTGGGACAGAGAGCGAAGCTGATCTCTATCAGGTGCCAAGTCAACATTGTATTTATATTGCTGCATGAATGCTTCACACACATCAGTAAAAGATTGAATCTTCTCACGATCTAAGCTCACATACCACTTCAGAGCAGCACCAGTCAAACTATCTTGAAAGCAATGAATTAACAGCGGGTCCTTTCTTGTATATGCAGCCATTTTCCTGGAATACATGATCAAATGACTCTGTGGGCAAGAATCCCCCTTGTATTTCTCAAAGTCAGGCATTTTGAATTTAGGAGGCATGTCAACATCTGGAACTAAGCACATGTCATGAGCATTCTTTCCAAACAACTCTTTACCGCGGAGAGCACGAAGTTCTCGCTGGATTTCGTCAACCTGATTCTGAATTTCTTCATTGTGACCAACAGATATCACGCTTTCAGCTCGATTAGCATGGTAGATAGGTTCTGTCTCGAACGGCCTTACATTCATAGTGAGAGGTGGAGTAGTCATTGCAGGAGGCGGAATAGGAACTGTAACCTGTGGGATGGTAACAGCCTGGAATTGAACATTGGAGTGATTCTGCTGAGACCCTTCGCCAAAATTAGCAGGCATACCCCATGAGAAATGCATTGGAGCAGTGGACATTGGCTGACTGACGAAGACCAATGGAGCTGAGAATGGGATGTTTCCTGGGATAGAGACATTCAAACCCTGTGTTGGAGGAGGCGGAAGAGGGATAGCCCCTGCCGCATTCAAAGATTCAAACATAGCCGTCAATTGGGCTACACTAGCCTGCAGAGCGGTGACCTGTTCTTGCAACTGTTGATTCTCTAGTTCAAGTCCTTCCATTTTCTTCTTGAAGTTTGCACGAGTATTGTATGTGCGAGTTGGCTTGTAACGACTGCGTCGGGCCAGAATCTGTTAAGAACGAGAGACTCAGAACCTTGAAAACCGAATCATGAATGCAAATGATGCATGATATGTTATGCAAAAGTATAATCATTTTTTTATTTTATGTATTTTGAGTTCTCAAAGGACTTTAAAGCAATATAAAGAATGTAATCAAAATAAGGACCTTGATTCATTAAACAAAAGGATTACAACTTGTTTGAAACATACATGACTAGAAAAATACAACCAAGAAGGAAAAATTACATGAAAATAAAAAGAGTACATTTGACATAATAGTTTTACAACCAACAACTTGACATTACAAATAGCAACTTAACATTACAAATAACAAATTGACATTACAAATAAACATAAATAAGACAAATGGTCCTTTTCTTGCATTGTTGTCGAATCCTCAGTTGCTTCGGAGCCTCTTCTTCAGGTTTGCTATTTCTTCCTCTTTTGTCTGATCTGATATCTCCCAAGCTTCCCTTTCCTCATCAAGGTTGTCATACATTGCCTTCCATTTGTCTTTTTCACACTCAGACTCAAGAAACTTTGCCTTCCACGCATCTCTATCTTCTGTCATCCTTGTTAACAGCACCCTGAGTTCGTCATTAGTCTTGAAGGGCAACTCCACATCACGGATAGGAGCTTCAAGTTCATAAGGCATCTTAAACTCGAAAACCCTATCAGCGAGCCAATCCATGTATGGTTTCCCAGCAACGCAATTTGTCTTTCCTAACAGCCTTTTGTCTTTCCTATGGATCTTCTCCCAAGCAACCATGAATCGTCCTTTGAGGGCCAGACTTTCCTTTCCATTGGTATAAAAATGTGCCTCTAACCAGATGCTGTTGGGAGCCTTCGCCATCGGATACCCAAACTGACGCCTGGCGAGCGTTGGATTGTATGTGATTCCTCCTCGAGTACCAATGAGAGGAACATTAGGAAAATCTCCGCAATTGTTGATCACAAGTTTACTAGGGTAAAAATCGTTGTACCATTTCACATCTTCAGCAGTGACAGACATAATTCTTTTGGACCAGCTAAGACTTTCAGGATTCTGTTCAATGGCCAAAGATCGAGGCAAATGTGACACATACCAAATCTGCAATAGCTGAGCACAACAAACAACAACTCCTTTTCCTTTCAAAACCTTATGATGAATACCATAATAAGCATCGGCGAGTAAGGTCGGGACAGGGTTTCCAATCAAAAAGATCCGAATGGTCTCACAATCAATGAAATTAGGTTTATCAGGAAACAGGACCAATCCGTACATGAGCAGAGCAAAGATAGCCTCGACAGCACGTGAGTTCTTCTTTTCAACAAAACGAAAGGCTTCTCGGAATAAGAATTTCGCCCACACCCCCTTGCGCCCATCGTTCTTGACCAAATTTCCCTTCACATCAAGTGTATCCAAACATAGAGCTTTTGCGATGTCGTAAGGACTCAACTCAGTTTCATAACCATTGAAAGGCGTCTTGTCGTTCACTGACAAACCCACATGACATTCATACTCTTCCAAAGTGGGGACTAGCTGATAGTTCCTAAAGGTGAAACAGTGGTAAAGTGGGTCATAGAACTGAAGGAGAACATTGAGAAGCCCCTCGTCAACCTTAGTGCCAAGAATTCTTAAAAGATTTCCGTAGCGGCGTCGAAAACCCTCATAATCCTTCACATGGTGAGCTAACTCTTTAAGCTTTGTCAAATCCGGACGTTTGAAATCATACCTCTTAGTAAGCCTCCTTTCAAGGTCCATATCTATGATTACAAAAGAATTGCTTTAAGCCCTTTGAAAGAAAAGAAAATTTGGTTTTTCAAAGAACTCTCGGGTGTTAATCATAATGGACCTCCACTTTTTGTTAAAAGAAATTTCCGGAAGATATTTCCCTTTTTGAGGTCCATTGTAAGGTTTGTAAAAAAAGGTCCTTTGAGCTCTTTGAAAAAAACCGAGGGAAAATGATTTTCATGGATGCATGAATGCGTGAATGTATGGATGCAACAATCACAAACATAGGAAAACATGGTTGGTTAAGATATCATGATGTTGGAGTCGAAAGGTGAACCCCCCACAATGTATGAACTATTGGTTCTCTTCTTTTCAGTAACATGGGTTCTACAAAAATCCCAACGTCATCAACTTTCCTTCTTGAATGCCAATGTCCACGACTTAAACTCATGGCCAAATGAAACATCCAAGGGAAAGTCTCGATTGAGCGTGGTATCGCGGAGTCAACTATTCCAAGACTTCTACTCTCGGCTTTAGCTATCGCACGACATCCTAAAAAAAGGCTAAGGTGGGTTAAAGGTGACTAGGTCCACAATATTAACAGATACATGTCATAGCAACAATCTACGCGAACCTCGCGTCGAAATGAATACCACAACATGACCCTCCATTGTGCGTGGTTACATCACATGTGGATATGTGCGGAGTTTTGCCTTCCGCCCACTCACTATGATCCTACCACAATCTATCTCAAGGTAACTCAAGCTCGGGTCAAGCTTATCTCACTCAAAAACCCCTCCACAATATATATAAAGCTTGCAAACATTTAAACACATAAAAGCACATAAGTTAGGTTCAACCCTCTTAAGGAGAACATCCCCAGTGAAGTCGCCATTTTTCTGTTGCGGGATTTTTGAGACATACCCCACTACAGTTTTATTTTTCATTTCCAAAGGAGGAGAAAAATTGAAAACCTTTAAAAGAAAGAGATTCTAGGTACGGGGGTTAGTTGCGCTCAAGGAAGGTGTTAGCACCTCAAGCGCCCATGGTACTCCATGGTAACCTCTTATATGTTTTTTAGTGCTTTTTATATACATGCTTTAAGAATGGAGGGGGGAAGTTGTATAGAAGAAAGAAATAAGGTAGAAGATGTATGGAAAAGGAAGATAAGAAGAAGGCGCGTGTTTTTTATGGTTTTTGAATTTGGAAAGGAGTATGTACCCCCTTTGCCTACGTACCCTTTGTGAAGGATCAAAATCCGCGTAGTTTTCTTGAAAACAGAGAGTGTATGTTGTATGTCTTTTAGGAAAGCAAGAGATTAGCGTCATTTAAAGTTTCACCTTTTAAATGTTAACATAAGCACACTAAACCATCTCTTTTGTGAAGAAAATGATTGAATTCTTGCTAATGCTTATAATAACATTTAGAATTTGAAACTAAAGATGAAAGAAATCTAATGTCTTGTAAAGCCGAAGATGGCAAAGAGAATTGTGTTGGTTTGTGTCTTTTAGTTGTGAACGACTTAAAGTTTGATTAGAGTGTGTTAAATAAAACAGAGAGAAGATTTTGAGAAGTTTTTGTATTTATGAAAGTGGTTTGATTTTTGAAAACGAAAGTGTATTCGTTTTAGTGTTAAAAAGAATGTTGTAAAGAAAACAAGTTGTAGATAATAGCATGTTAAAAATATTGTAGTAATATTGAGGCTAAGGTGGGCTTGCGTTAATTTTTAAAGGGATCGCATGTTTGTTTTGGAAAAGGTTTTTTGTTTCAAGAAGTTTCGTAATTAATTTGAAATTTAACTACGAGTCCTCTCCTTTGGAAATGAATTTTTTTTTTTGACGTTTTATGTGTGTGGTGTGTGAACTAAGAAAGCAGTAAACAAAACGATAAATAAATAGAGTCCTACACTATTACAACCATATCGAACAATTAATTATTACAACCATATCGAATAAACGAATAAACAGACGAATAAATAAAAAGCACTAAATAAAATTGAAGACAATGCATAATTATAAAATAGAGATGCAAGCATAAAATAAACATGATGCAATGCAAAGACATACAAGCCTAAACAAATGTTATCATTTTTTTGTTTTATATTTTTTGTATTCTAACTAAATAATTAAAGAAAGCAAAGTCATAATAAATAAACAAACATTTTTATTTTGACATTAAAAAAAGTTTTTTTGGTTTTTTTTTTTTTATTATTAATACTTGAACTTAGTAATTTCACAAAAAAAACTATAGACTCACACATATATTTTTTGGGATATTTTAGATACTTTTAATAATATATACAATGATAAAAGAAATAAAACATTAAAAAAAATAAATGGATTTTCAAAAAAAGGGAGGAGGAGGGTGTTGAACACCTGACCTCTCAATAAGAAAACAAGATCTCAGCCAACTGAACCAACGCGCGATATCTGAAACTGAAACGCGCAATTTATTTAAGTACCACAAAAAGACGTTTAAATCACAAAACGCGCGCGCACTACTCGTCTTCAACCTCTGTTCACGTTCTAAACAACTACACCATGGCTAAAATCGCGTTTTTTCATTTGTTCACCAATTTTGACATGTTAATATACCATTTTTCTCAGAATTTTACAAGGAATCTAACCATGGCATTTATGTTAACTATAATACACTATATAACTCGTAATCAACCAAAAACTAAGAACCCTAAACTTTAACAAAATGTAATTAGTTGGTGTAAATGAACAATCAGTAGCATAAAACTTAGGGGTTTCAATCCTCACATTATAAACTACATTTTTGCTTCAAAAATTATTCAAAATGATGCATGTATTAGGGATTTTGAATTCTCAAGAAAGCTTACCAATTGGAGAAAGTCCAATGCCCCTTCAAGTGATGTTTCAAGATGCGAAAATGGTACCTTTAGCTTCCTTGAGTCCCCAGGAGCGTAATGGTACAGTCACCTTGCTCTGAAACCTTCTGAGTTGTCCTACCCAAATCAAGTTAAAAGTGACAAAAATGATGTTTTGGAGGTGGTAATGGAGGTGTTACAGTTGGTGATTAATGCATACAGAAGTTTAATTATGATATATTGATGATGTTTCAATGAAAAGTTTGGAAGAAAATCGAAGAAATTAAGAGATTCGAGTTCAAGGTTTTCAAGTTGAAAGAATGGAGTTTTTGAGTTAATTTTGTGTATTTTTTGTTCTGAGACTTGAGTGGCTTCTATAGGAACTTGGGGTATTCTGAGGAGCAGACATGGAGTGTGTTTGAAGCATACATTGTGGCTGCTTTGCTTGCAAATGAGATTTTGTTCCAAAAATGTCTTTGGTTCACTTTTGAATTCAATAGCAAAATGACATGTTTTGTGGTTCATTGGAGGTTTCTTGGCTTGCTTCTGATGCATATAAGAAGTGTGCTCAGAGATAAACTCAGTCACAATGCTCAATGTGAAGTGATTTGATAAAAGTTACTTTAAACATTTTTGGTAAAAACACTTTTCACACTTATGGCATAATCTTTGGATAATGGTTTGCTTCATGTGCCAAGCCCATTTAGACATGCTAAACATCAGAGAACACTTGAAAATAAAAGGTGTGAAGGTTGGATTTTGAGGTCCCTCCTTGTTTGGATCAACAAAAATGACTTGTAATCTGACCCCAAAATCAGCTCTACCATGGCTTCTTTGAAAATTCATAACGTCGTGCTCGAGCAACACAAACACATGATATTGGTACCAATGGAAAGAGGGAATAGCACTCTACAACTTTGATGTTGGACACTTGAACTGAATCAACTTAGACCATGTAGATAATTGGCCACGAAAAATCAATGTTGCAACTGATAAAAACACTTAGAAAAATTTCTTATCAGAATTTTTCAACAACTTGGAACATCAAATTTGGCCATCCATTTAAGCACTTTAATGATCTTTCTGACTTCTCATATTTACACTAAGTTGAAGTTTGCCATGAGGTCTTGAGATAGAGCTCTTGTTTGAAAATTTGGGTGGCTTGAGGAGGAAGTTACAACTATGCAAAGTTACCTCCATGACCATGAAGTTTTGTAACTTAGAAAAAATTTCAAACCCTTAATCTTTGATTTTTTGACATTTTCTTGACTTTCTTGATTCTTGATGATCAAACTTCATAATTTCACATGTTTTTTCATGATATTTGACTTTAGAGATTCAATGTTGACCAAAAAAGTGAAAAGTCAAACTTCAACTTTGGCTAACAGTTGACTTTTTATCAATTGATTCGAAAACTCCGTCTTATCAGAAGAAGCAAACACAACAAGATATTTTTTTGGTATTTATTGTTAATGAGAAAAATGATGTATGGTTTTAGGTCCAAAATTGGGGTACAACAGCTGCCCCTATTTAAGTTTCTTCAATCGGAGAGATGAAGAATAAATTCTTTGTCTAGACGGGATTGAAGAGACTTAAATATATAAAATGTGCACCGTTTTTTGGACCTAAAATCCTCTAACAATGCTTATGATGCAACTATGAATGCAAAAATGCAGATGATTTTTTTTAAGTTTTGTATGAATGTTGTAAAAGACAGACAAAGGAAGAAGACATAGTTAGGACTCCACAGGGGAAGAACATAACATGACCGGACTGGGAAAAAAAACAAGATGTGCCCCAAGTCCATTGGAAGAACGAACTCCACTGGGGAATAAAGTAAAACACTGGGGAAAATGTTAATTACTATTATGTGGATGACAGTAATGGTGAAAAGAACATTGTCCACTGTCTTACAAAGAGACGGAATGCAGATAAAAGACAACGTTAACAGAGAACAGGAACATTGTCCACCGCCTTGCAAAGTGACGGCTTGCAGATAAAAGACAACATTTACTGAGAATAAGAGTATCGTCCACTGCCTTACGAAGAGACAGCTTGCAGATAAAAGACGACCTCTATAAAGAATAAGAACATTGTCCACCGCCTTACAAAGAGACAGCTTGCAGATAAAAGACAACGTTAACAGAGAACAGGAACATTGTCCACCGCCTTGCAAAGTGACGGCTTGCAGATAAAAGACAACATTTACTGAGAATAAGAGTATCGTCCACTGCCTTACGAAGAGACAGCTTGCAGATAAAAGACGACCTCTATAAAGAATAAGAACATTGTCCACCTCCTTACAATAGAGACAGCTTGCAGATAAAAGACAACGTTAACAGAGAACAGGAACATTGTCCACCGCCTTGCAAAGTGACGGCTTGCAGATAAAAGACAACATTTACTGAGAATAAGAGTATCGTCCACTGCCTTACGAAGAGACAGCTTGCAGATAAAAGACGACCTCTATAAGGAATAGGAACATTGTCCACCGCCTTGCAAAGTGACGGCTTGCATAAAGAAGACAAAGTCCACAGAGAACAAGAGCATTGTCCACCGTCTTACAAAGACGGAATGCAGATAAAAGACAACCTCTACATGTCACCCACTGGTAACATGATTCTCTTAAAAGGAAGTGATTCTGACGAGTGTTTCGAACAGTGATTTGAGCTGATTAAACTGTATAAGTGTATGTATTTGTAGAGAGAAAAGATTTGTGTGATCTTTTGTGTAACGTATTGATAAGGTTCACTGGGGATAAACCCGCCCGAGGAATTGTAAAATGTATCTTGTAAAGTACAAGCTTCTTGTGTGAAAAACTTGTCATTTGTTGTTCTGAAATGATGTCCAATCCGGGAACAAACTGGAGGGAAACGGTAAAACAAGACTTCGTGTCCAGTTGAAGAATAAATTCAACTGGGAATTTTCCTTTTGTTGTAGGAAAAAACTGAAACAACCATCATCCACAAGAGAAGAGTCTAGTGGGGAATTTTTTGAAACAAGAGAGATGTACATTTATCTGCCTGAACTGACACTCTAATTGGAAAGAACACCATGCCCATCCCGACTCTATTTTGTAGACACAGACAAGACAAAAGAGATAGGAATATAGTATATGATGTAACAAGGTATGAATAATGTAAATGCTCATGGCACATGTAAATGCTATATTTGAATATATGAAAGTATGTATGAATGCTTGTATGTTATGAATGTATGTGTATATGTATGTATGTGAAACATCTTTTGTCGGACAGACAAAGTGACCAAACCAGAAACACAAGCCAACGTTGCGTCACTGCTCAAGATATCTCTGCAAAGTGTAGATGTTATTGTAGATAAAGCAAGAGAACTCTTCTTGGGAAGGAACAACTTCTCTGGGGAAATGATCGTTCAATCCGAAACGATCTGTATACTAAACTTGACTGTACAACATTGTCAACTTTCATAGGGGATGTATCCTCCTTTCAGCAAAATGCCCCCCTCATCAGAATCAAACTTGCGTATTAGAATTAACCACAATTGGAGTAGTCGCGGATATTCCTTCTTTTTGTATTCGCTCTAAAGAAAACGCTTGTCGTTACTTTTAATCAAAAGCGCATTTGTTTATGTTTTTATTTTAAAAGTATATGTATATAATTTAAATCATCAAAATATAAAGAAATTTTGTAAGACTAGAAAAATGAAATCCAAACAATGAGAGCAAGGCTCAAATTCATGTATAAGAATGGTAGTCTGCCAATAGCGTGACTCCATGGATCATTACAAAATTGGAATTGGTAATTAAAATGGAAAAGGTACATTGAACACAATAAATCTATTCTCCCTAACAACTTTTGAATTCCACTGTGTCCTCAGCTTCCAAGTACAAATGATTTTGATCATAACTTCTTCATTGGCCAACACGTGCCCCAAATGATCGAACTCAAGTGAATGCAGTTACTTTGTCTTGTTTCCCTAACTTTTGCCTAGATCGCCTTTTCAGGTTTTCGATCTATCGGGAAGTGTATATATTCTTTTTTTTTCTCATTTTTGTATGAACCGCCCTTTCGGGTTTTCGATCCACCAAGACGCCCTCTTTTTTGACTAAGCCGCCCTTTCAGGTTTTCAGCTTGACGAGCTATATACACTTTTTTTGTTTTTATTTTTGTTTAGACAAAGTACTTCTTGACTGCATCTGCATTCACTGGACGAGGGAGTTCATCACCATCCATGTTTGTAAGAATCATGGCACCACCAGAAAAAACTTTCTTGACAACATATGGGCCTTCATAATTGGGAGTCCATTTGCCCCTAGCATCTGGTTGAAAAGACAAGACCTTCTTGAGCACAAGATCACCTTCATTAAACTCTCTAGGTCGAACTTTCTTGTCAAAAGCCATTTTCATCCTGTTCTGATATAACTGCCCATGACACAAAGCAGTCATGCGCTTCTCTTCAATCATATTTAGCTGATCGTACCGGTTCTGACACCATTCAGCCTCTGTCAACTTTGCTTCCATCAAAACTCTCATTGACGGGATCTCAACCTCTACGGGGAGTACTGCTTCCATACCGTATACCAAAGAAAATGGAGTTGCCCCAGTCGATGTGCGAACTGAAGTGCGGTATCCGTATAAAGCAAAAGGCAACATCTCGTGCCAGTCTTTGTAAGTGACAACCATTTTCTGCACAATCTTCTTGATATTCTTGTTTGCAGCTTCAACAGCACCGTTCATCTTAGGCCTGTAAGGAGAAGAGTTGTGATGCTCAATCTTGAACTCATCGCACAACTCTTTCATCATCTTGTTGTTCAAGTTCGATCCATTATCAGTGATGATTCTGTTTGGAATACCGTAACGACAAATGATCTGATTCTTGATAAATCTGACAACCACTTGCTTTGTAACATTAGCATAGGAAGCCGCTTTGACCCACTTGGTGAAATAGTCAATAGCCACTAAGATGAAACGATGACCATTCGAAGCTTTTGGTTCAATCATTCCGATCATATCGATCCCCCACATAGAGAAAGGCCAAGGAGAAGACATAACATTCAACAGAGTCGGTGGCACATGTATTTTATCAGCATAAATCTGACACTTGTGACATTTTCTCACATATCTGCAACAGTCAGATTCCATTGTCATCCAATAGTAACCTGCTCTCAACATCTTCTTAGCCATAGCATGTCCATTGTCATGGGTACCAAAGGAACCTTCGTGTACTTCATACATTAGTTGGTCGGCTTCACGCTTGTCCACACACCGAAGCAAAACCATATCAAAATTTCTCTTGTAAAGGACATCACCATTCAGAAAGAAACTGCCAGACAACCTTCTCAGAGTTTTCCTGTCTTTTCTAGATGCCCCAGGCGGGTACTCTTGATGTTGTAGGAAATTCTTAATATCATAAAACCACGGCTTATCATCAACCGCTTCTTCAATTGTGAACACATACGCAGGCCTCTCAAGGCGAGTAATATTGACACGAGGCAAGTCATTCCACCGATTCACTTGGAACATGGATGATAAAGTAGCAAGAGCATCTGCCATCTGATTTTCATCACGAGGAATGTGATGTAATTCAACTTTATTAAAGAAAGTCAACAAGCGTCTTGCATAATCTCTGTATGGAATCAAGCCAGGGTGGCGAGTTTCCCATTCTCCTTTGATTTGATTAACTACAAGAGCTGAATCTCCATATATGTCAAGGATCTTGATCCTCAAATCAATAGCTTCTTCAATACCCATAATACATGCTTCGTACTCTGCCATGTTGTTTGTACAATCAAAGAGTAACCTGGCAGTGAATGGAATATGATTACCCATAGGAGCAATAAGAACTGCACCAATTCCATTGCCATAAACGTTGACAGCTCCGTCAAAGACCAAACTCCATCTGGATTCAGGATCAGGGCCTTCTCCAAACAATGGTTCATCACAATCTTTCATTTTCAGGTACATGACATCTTCATCAGGAAAATCAAACCTGAGAGACTGATAATCATCAATTGGCTGGTGTGCCAAATGATCAGCAAGAATACTTCCTTTTATTGCTTTCTGAGTGCGGTATTCAATGTCATACTCAGATAACAACATCTGCCAGCGTGCAATCCTTCCTGTCAAAGCGGGTTTCTCAAAAATATACTTGATTGGATCCATTTTAGATATCAACCAAGTAGTGTGATTAATCATATACTGGCGGAGACGTTTAGCAGCCCAAGCCAAAGCACAACAAGTCTTCTCAAGCATGGAGTAGCGAGATTCACAGTCTGTAAACTTCTTACTCAGATAATAAATAACATGTTCCTTCTTACTAGTCTCATCCTGTTGTCCAAGCACACAACCCATGGAATCTTCTAACACAGTCAGGTACATGATCAAAGGCCTTCCTTCAACAGGAGGAATCAGGATAGGAGGTTCCAAGAGATAATCTTTAATACTGTCAAAAGCCTTCTGACAATCTTCCGTCCACACCACTCCTTGGTCTTTTCGGAGAAGTTTGAATATTGGTCCACAGGTACCAGTCATGTGAGAAATAAATCTGGATATGTAATTCAATCGACCAAGGAACCCTCTTACTTGCTTTTCAGTTCTTGGTGCAGGCATTTCACGAATGGCTTTCACTTTGCTAGGATCCACCTCAATACCTTTCTGACTAACCACAAATCCCAAGAGTTTTCCGGATCGAACACCGAAAGTGCATTTGTTGGGATTCAAACGAAGCTGGTATTTCTTTAACCGTTGGAACAATTTCAGAAGATTATCAACATGTTCTTCTTCAGTGCTGGACTTGGCAATCATGTCATCAACATAAACCTCGATCTCTTTGTGCATCATATCGTGGAACAGAGTTGTCATTGCTCTTTGATATGTAGCACCCGCATTTTTCAAACCAAAAGGCATTACTTTGTAACAGAAAGTCCCCCATGGTGTAATAAAGGAAGTCTTCTCTCTATCTTGTTGAGCCATCCGTATCTGATTGTAACCAGAGAAACCATCCATGAAGGAGAAAACTTTGAACTTTGCTGTATTGTCAACCAACATATCAATGTGAGGCAAAGGAAAATCATCTTTCGGACTCGCCTTGTTCAAATCTCTGTAATCAACACACATTCTGACCTTACCATCTTTCTTCGGAACTGGTACTATGTTGGCCAACCACTGAGGATACTCCAATGTAATCAGGAAACCCGCATCAATCTGTTTCTGAACCTCTTCTTTTATCTTGATCGCCATATCAGGACGTGTTCTTCTCAATTTCTGCTTAACTGGCGGACATTCAGGCTTCAACGGCAAATGGTGCTCCACAATACTGGTGTCCAACCCTGGCATATCTTGATAAGACCAAGCAAACACTTCCATGTATTCTCTGAGAAGTTCTATCAATCTGTCTTTGACACTAGCATCCAACAATGCACCGATCTTGACTTCTTTCTTATCTTCTTCTGTACCCAAATTAACTACTTCTGTAGGCTCTTCATGAGGCTGAATGGTTCTTTCTTCATGCTCAAGTAACCGGGTAATCTCATCAGGAATGTCATCCTCAATCTCCTCTTCAGCTTCAAACACAGGGAACTCAAAGTTGGGAGAGGGCATAGGTTCATTGTGTTCAACGGGTTTATCAACAATTAATCTGCAATTATGATTTATGCTTGATTTTAGAAAACAAATATAAAAGAGTGAGTATATGCAGATTTTTTTCAAAAGATATATTGTTATGTTCTTTGTGTTACCATATTCCAGAAAAAAAGCAGAAAGCAATAAAAAACTAATGTACGAATAAAGTGGATACTGAATAACTCTTTATTATTGATGATTTCATTAAAATAAAGCCCAACAATTGTTTTACCTTCGCTTTGGGCATAGCGATAGGAATATTTATTTCTAAAACATAGGCCCTAAAACATGCATACTTTCATCTTGGGCAGAATGAAAGATTTTGAAAAAAAAGAACAACGACAAGACATTACGCAGAACGGGACACAACAGAAGGAACATCCACAACACTCCAATTGCAGCAGATCCCTCCACGCTCCACCAAGTCAGCAATTTCCTCGGGCTCTTCATCAATCACGACATTCACCTTCTCATCTGAAACATTCGGGTAGATGAAACCAGCACTCTTGAACATATCTTTAAGAGGTTTGACAATATTAGAAGATTCAGGAGCCTTACCAATCGAGCCAAACCCTAGACCTTCTCGATTCTTGTTTTCTGGCAATTCAACCAACTTGCCCCAGCCTGTAGTAGATTCATTAGATAGCACCTGTTGTGCATCCTTCAAGGAGGCCATACACACACTACCTCTCCTATCATTTGTTCCTTCATCAATAGTTAGACCCTGGAATAGGGTTCCATCCACAATGCTACCACTGATACAAGAGTATGATGATAGTTGGCTTACCAACAGAGCTTGCTCGCCACACACAGTCACGATCTTGCCATTCTTTTCGAACTTCAGCTTTTGGTGCAAAGTCGAAGTCACAGCACCCGCATCATGAATCCAAGGGCGCCCTAATAAACAACTGTAAGCAGCATTGACATCCATAACTTGGAAAGTAATTTGAAAAGTATTCGGTCCAATGGTAATGGGCAAATCAACCTCACCCATCACCGTCTTCCTCGTTCCATCGAAAGCTTTGACAACCAAACCACTTCGCCGCATCGGAGCACCTTTATAACTCAGCTGGTCAAGAGTAGTCTTCGGCATTACATTCAGAGATGAGCCGGTATCAACAAGCACATTGGATAAAGCATCAGATTGGCAATTCACGGATATGTGCAAAGCAAGGTTGTGGCTTCTCCCCTCAACGGGAAGGTCTTCATCACTGAAACTCAGATTGTTACAAGCAGTGATATTTCCCACAATGCCGTCAAAACGGCCAACTGTCACATCGTGATCAACATAAGCTTGGTCGAGCACTTTCATCAGAGCGTCTCTATGAGCTTCGGAGTTCAACAGGAGGGATAACATAGAGATTTTGGCAGGCGTTTGAATCAACTGATCAACAATCTTGTACTCGCTCTTCTTTATCAACTTCAACACTTCATCAGCATCGGAACCAACACTAGTCTTACCCTTGTCAAGATCAACACATACTTCAGGCCTTTCCACCACCAACGGCTCATTTGTAGGAGCATCAGTCTTTCTCAAGGTAGGAGGTGGCAGCACACGACCGCTTCTCATCATTTTGCTCGATCCCACAATATTGGCAACCGAAGACAAAGCAGGAATAGGAACCTCTTCGTTACCCCTCATCATGGTAGCACCGTATTTGTATGGAATTGCCTTATCAGAAGCGTAAGGCACAGGACCGGGCAAACAGATCACCAAAGGCTCAACAATGCGCTCTTGGCTGTTATATGTCAACTCAAGGCATCTTGGAGCAGTAAATTCTGGACTAATCACAAACACTTCATCGTCGCTACTGTCAAAATAAAATTCATCATCAGATTCCCCGTCACCCTTCTTCTTGTATGTGATAACTAGTTCTCTCTTATTCAACAAAGTCTGTAGGTCATCCCTCACCTTCTGACATCCTCTAGGATTTCTTGGGCAAGTCATGCAAGCAGCATGATTATGTTGGAACAGAGATAGCTTGCATAAATTGACATGGATTTGCACAAAGGATTCCTTAATCTGTCGAACATTGAACACCCGATAAGAATCTGCATCACATTGCACCATGTTAATAGTGGAAGTCCCATGCAGAGGAAGTGGATTTGCCTGCACATTTGGATTTGTATCTTTGAATCTCAACCTGCCGTTCATTATCAATCTTTGTACATCACCCTTCAAGGTATAACAGTGCTCGACATCGTGACCTGGTGCTCCCGAGTGATATGCACAAGTAAGGTCAGCCCTATACCAGTATGGCAAGGGATTAGACACTGGTGGAGGTGGCCTGAGCTGAACAGATTTGTTTGCAAGTAATGCGGGCAATAACTCAGCGTACTTCATGGGAATGGGGTCAAACCTAGGCGGTCCTTGAGTACGATTAGGATTTTGTGGTTGTTGGTTTTGTGGTTGATTTTGTGGTGGATTTTGTAGTCTTTGATTCTGTGGTAGATGATTTTGTGGTTGATTCGGTGGCTGTTGTTGATAGCCAACATTTAGAGGAGCTGCAACGGCAGCTACATGATGTTGAGGCTGATGAAAATAATTTCCCCTTGGCCTACCATGAGCGACCATGCCCACTTCTTGTTCCTTCTTCTTCCCAAATCCAGCACCGTACCTTTTGCCATTTCCAGAACTAGAACCAGAAGCATCTCTCATCAAACGTCCTTCTCTAATCGCTTCTTCCATACGTACGCCAGTTTCCACCACATCAGTAAAATCACGGTGGTTACTGGAGATCATCCTATCAAAGTAGAATGGGTCGAGTGTTTTCAGGAACGTCTTCGTCATCTCTTTTTCATCTAAAGGCGGGTTAACCTGTGCGGCCAGTCCGCGCCACCTCTGAGCATACTCTTTGAAGCTTTCCCGTTCTTTTTGGGACAGAGAGCGAAGCTGATCTCTATCAGGTGCCAAGTCAACATTGTATTTATATTGCTGCATGAATGCTTCACACACATCAGTAAAAGATTGAATCTTCTCACGATCTAAGCTCACATACCACTTCAGAGCAGCACCAGTCAAACTATCTTGAAAGCAATGAATTAACAGCGGGTCCTTTCTTGTATATGCAGCCATTTTCCTGGAATACATGATCAAATGACTCTGTGGGCAAGAATCCCCCTTGTATTTCTCAAAGTCAGGCATTTTGAATTTAGGAGGCATGTCAACATCTGGAACTAAGCACATGTCATGAGCATTCTTTCCAAACAACTCTTTACCGCGGAGAGCACGAAGTTCTCGCTGGATTTCGTCAACCTGATTCTGAATTTCTTCATTGTGACCAACAGATATCACGCTTTCAGCTCGATTAGCATGGTAGATAGGTTCTGTCTCGAACGGCCTTACATTCATAGTGAGAGGTGGAGTAGTCATTGCAGGAGGCGGAATAGGAACTGTAACCTGTGGGATGGTAACAGCCTGGAATTGAACATTGGAGTGATTCTGCTGAGACCCTTCGCCAAAATTAGCAGGCATACCCCATGAGAAATGCATTGGAGCAGTGGACATTGGCTGACTGACGAAGACCAATGGAGCTGAGAATGGGATGTTTCCTGGGATAGAGACATTCAAACCCTGTGTTGGAGGAGGCGGAAGAGGGATAGCCCCTGCCGCATTCAAAGATTCAAACATAGCCGTCAATTGGGCTACACTAGCCTGCAGAGCGGTGACCTGTTCTTGCAACTGTTGATTCTCTAGTTCAAGTCCTTCCATTTTCTTCTTGAAGTTTGCACGAGTATTGTATGTGCGAGTTGGCTTGTAACGACTGCGTCGGGCCAGAATCTGTTAAGAACGAGAGACTCAGAACCTTGAAAACCGAATCATGAATGCAAATGATGCATGATATGTTATGCAAAAGTATAATCATTTTTTTATTTTATGTATTTTGAGTTCTCAAAGGACTTTAAAGCAATATAAAGAATGTAATCAAAATAAGGACCTTGATTCATTAAACAAAAGGATTACAACTTGTTTGAAACATACATGACTAGAAAAATACAACCAAGAAGGAAAAATTACATGAAAATAAAAAGAGTACATTTGACATAATAGTTTTACAACCAACAACTTGACATTACAAATAGCAACTTAACATTACAAATAACAAATTGACATTACAAATAAACATAAATAAGACAAATGGTCCTTTTCTTGCATTGTTGTCGAATCCTCAGTTGCTTCGGAGCCTCTTCTTCAGGTTTGCTATTTCTTCCTCTTTTGTCTGATCTGATATCTCCCAAGCTTCCCTTTCCTCATCAAGGTTGTCATACATTGCCTTCCATTTGTCTTTTTCACACTCAGACTCAAGAAACTTTGCCTTCCACGCATCTCTATCTTCTGTCATCCTTGTTAACAGCACCCTGAGTTCGTCATTAGTCTTGAAGGGCAACTCCACATCACGGATAGGAGCTTCAAGTTCATAAGGCATCTTAAACTCGAAAACCCTATCAGCGAGCCAATCCATGTATGGTTTCCCAGCAACGCAATTTGTCTTTCCTAACAGCCTTTTGTCTTTCCTATGGATCTTCTCCCAAGCAACCATGAATCGTCCTTTGAGGGCCAGACTTTCCTTTCCATTGGTATAAAAATGTGCCTCTAACCAGATGCTGTTGGGAGCCTTCGCCATCGGATACCCAAACTGACGCCTGGCGAGCGTTGGATTGTATGTGATTCCTCCTCGAGTACCAATGAGAGGAACATTAGGAAAATCTCCGCAATTGTTGATCACAAGTTTACTAGGGTAAAAATCGTTGTACCATTTCACATCTTCAGCAGTGACAGACATAATTCTTTTGGACCAGCTAAGACTTTCAGGATTCTGTTCAATGGCCAAAGATCGAGGCAAATGTGACACATACCAAATCTGCAATAGCTGAGCACAACAAACAACAACTCCTTTTCCTTTCAAAACCTTATGATGAATACCATAATAAGCATCGGCGAGTAAGGTCGGGACAGGGTTTCCAATCAAAAAGATCCGAATGGTCTCACAATCAATGAAATTAGGTTTATCAGGAAACAGGACCAATCCGTACATGAGCAGAGCAAAGATAGCCTCGACAGCACGTGAGTTCTTCTTTTCAACAAAACGAAAGGCTTCTCGGAATAAGAATTTCGCCCACACCCCCTTGCGCCCATCGTTCTTGACCAAATTTCCCTTCACATCAAGTGTATCCAAACATAGAGCTTTTGCGATGTCGTAAGGACTCAACTCAGTTTCATAACCATTGAAAGGCGTCTTGTCGTTCACTGACAAACCCACATGACATTCATACTCTTCCAAAGTGGGGACTAGCTGATAGTTCCTAAAGGTGAAACAGTGGTAAAGTGGGTCATAGAACTGAAGGAGAACATTGAGAAGCCCCTCGTCAACCTTAGTGCCAAGAATTCTTAAAAGATTTCCGTAGCGGCGTCGAAAACCCTCATAATCCTTCACATGGTGAGCTAACTCTTTAAGCTTTGTCAAATCCGGACGTTTGAAATCATACCTCTTAGTAAGCCTCCTTTCAAGGTCCATATCTATGATTACAAAAGAATTGCTTTAAGCCCTTTGAAAGAAAAGAAAATTTGGTTTTTCAAAGAACTCTCGGGTGTTAATCATAATGGACCTCCACTTTTTGTTAAAAGAAATTTCCGGAAGATATTTCCCTTTTTGAGGTCCATTGTAAGGTTTGTAAAAAAAGGTCCTTTGAGCTCTTTGAAAAAAACCGAGGGAAAATGATTTTCATGGATGCATGAATGCGTGAATGTATGGATGCAACAATCACAAACATAGGAAAACATGGTTGGTTAAGATATCATGATGTTGGAGTCGAAAG